>CM042169.1:12607515-12620015 GCA_023376005.1 Doryteuthis pealeii
ATCGTTTCCATGTGCTGTTATATATATTATGTGTTTTGTCTCACAACGTGTCGGAATTGTATGTTCATTAATTAACTTTGAATCTTACAACCCTATTAATGTGGGGCCACCCAGGTACCGATGCTCATGGGTGACTGGTGAAAAATGCGTTGATCCCGTCGGCATTCCTCCTCAAGTGAGGCGCCTCAGGCACTGGGCAATAAACCCAGCTCGGTCCCTACAAATCAAATGGGTAGGTGTTGCATAGGCCCCTGAGATCAACTCTATTAATTATCACTCTTAGTCTAATGGCCGAAACCACAGATCTTCGTCCCGCAGGACGGGTGTTAGTGCATTTATAATCATGCAATGTGTCTTATATATATATTTACCAACCCCTCAGCACGAACAGGATGTGACACAAGGTTAATTTCTTAAGCGGAGTTCAACAGGTTTGAATTCAGAGTTTTCCTTCTCCTAGACCGGCTGGCTAACCAATTAAATTCATGGTTAATTTTGAAGTCAATAAATAAATAGCGTATTTTCTGCTCATAACTTCGTGGAAGCTTCTCCAGATGGAACGTTATTCGGGATATCCAACCAATGTAACAAGGAATTTTTTCTCATGCAATCAACTCCACTTTCGGTATATATATATATATCAACCCCTCCGCACGAGTCGATGGTAACACAAGGTCAATTTCTTAAGCGGTGTTCAACAGGTTTGAATTCGGAGTTTTCGTTCTCCTATACCGGTTGGCTAACCAAGGTTAAAGAGTCCAGTCTTCCCTACTATTTATCCATAGCTGGAGGGTGAGAGTAGGATTCATACCTTTCCCAAGGGTATTAGCGCTAAGTGAAATGCAATTACCACATCCAGGATTTGAACTCGGGCGACGAGTCCATTTCCCATGACTTTAACCATTACACCACGCACTTCCTTGCAATGTGTCTTATATACCACTATATAACTATACGACATAAAGCTTTACATAATATATGGTGTAGTTAATATGCATACTGATTTTAACAACCCCACGTTTGATGAATAATTACTTGGGGTTAGTGAGCTTTAATATTATTGTTTTTTTTTCTAACGTATTAAAATCAATCCTATGAATAATTTCACATAGAAACCAATTAAGATATAATAGAAATAAGTGTAATGTTATTATATGCACTGGTATTAAATTCTATTAGTTTTTCTAATTTAATATATTTCATTATGTCTGCAAGAGAGACATGAAGACATGCCACATCGACATAAACACGTGGGAGGCTTGTGCAGAAGACCGTGCGATCTGGTGCTTCCTCGTCAAACAAGGAACAAAAAAGAAGTGAAAAAGAGAGGAAAGAAGCCGCAACAGAAAAGAGAGCTAAAAGGAAGGAGAGACAACAACACCCCCCAACACCTACAGAAAGCATCACCTTTTGATTGCAATCACTGCACCAGAGACTGCCATTCAAGGATCGGTCTGTTCAGCCACTCACGTAGCTGTAGGTAAATATAAAAAAAATTTAAATGGACACTACGCCATCGTCTAAAGTAGACGGAAGGTTGCCAACCAGTCTTTCTAATTTAATATATTTCATTATATTGAAACTTAAATTCTTACGCCTGGAGGGCGCATATTTTTGCTAGTAATAGAAAAAATAGAAAAGGCGTTATTTTTTTTCTTTTCAATCACTGGACTTAAAATTGCTACTGCTGCTGCTGCTGCTGCTCTGCTGCTCTGCTGCTGCTGATGAGATGATGATGATGATGCTGCTGATGATGCTGATCTAGACGTTACTGTCAGCCATGTGTGTTATGTGTTTTAGTTGATCTTTGCTCTGTTGAAGAAAACGTCACTTCCTGTACAGACATTGTGTTGAAATGAATATAGAAATTGTTACAATGTCAGAAGTGATTCGGTAAAAATGGTTGAAATGTTAAGTATTTTTAGTGACTTTTCATGGCGATATAATGGTATCAAATATAGAATGAAATATAAAGGGCAAGGTAAGGAATGAAAGAAAAGAAAGAAGAAAGAAAGAAAGAAAGAAGAAAGAGAAAGAAAGAGAAAGAAAGAAAGAAAGCAAGAAAGCAAAGACAGAAAGAAAAAGAAAGAAAGAAAGAAAGAAAGAAAGAAAGAGAGAAAGAAAAGAAAGAAAGAAAGAAAGAAAGAAAGAGAAAAGAAGAAATGAGAGAAAAAAAGGGAAAAGAGAAGAAAGAAAGAAAGAAAGAAGAAAAGAAAGAAGAGAGAAAGAAGAAAAGAAGAGAGGAAAGAAAGAAGAAGAAAGAAAAGAGAAAGAAAGAAATGAGAGAAGAAAAGGGAAGAAAGAGAGAAAGAAAGAAAGAAAGAAGAAAGAGAAAGAAAGAAAGAAGAAAGAAAGAAGGGAAGAAAGGAGAAAGAAGAAAGAAGAAAGAAAGAAGAGAGAAAAAAAGAGAAGAAAAAAGAAGAAGAGAAAGAAAGAAAGAAGAAAGAAGAAAGAAAGAGAGAGAAAGAAAAAAGAAAAAGAAAAGAGAAAGAAGAAAGAAAGAAAGAACGAAAGAAAGAAAGAAAAAAGAAAGAAAGAAAGAAAGAAAGAAAGAACGGATGAGAAAAGAAGAAAAAGAAAGAAAGAAAGAAGAAAGAAAAAAAGAGAAAGAAGAAAGTAAGAGAAAAAAAGACAGAAAGTAAGAGAAAGAAAGAAAGAGTGAAAGAAAGAGAGAAAGAGAGAAAGAAAGAGAGAAATAAAGAGAAAGAGAGAAAGAAACAAAGAAATAAAGAAAGAAAGAGAGAAAGAAAGAAACAAAGAAATAAAGAAAGAGGGAGAGAGAAAGAAACAAAGAAACAAAAAAGGAACAAAAAAAAAGAAAGAAAGAAATGGAAAGAAAGAAAGAAAGAGAAAGAAAGAAAGAGAAAGAAAGAAAGAAAGAAAGAGAGAAAGAAAGAGAGCAAGACAAAGAAAGAAAGAAAGAGAAAGAAAAAGGAAGGAAAATTAAATGATCAAATGTAGAATGAGAAATGAAGAAGAAAGAAAGAAGATAGATAGATAGAAAGATACAAACATATTGAGATAGCTACATTAATGGATAGGAACAGATATTGATAGATAGATAGATAGATAGATAATTACAGACTGAGATAGATAAATAAGTGGATATAAAAGACTGCGATAGATAGATAGATCGATAGATAGATATAATGGTATGAAATATAGAATGAAAATATGAAAAAACTTTGAAGAAAGAAAGATAAAAGAAAGAGTATAGGTATATATATATATATATATATATATATATATGCATACAAGCAGAAGCAATGCGACATAGCCTTGAGAGGACAGCAAGTAGGAGACCAGTTCATATCTTATTATAATAGAGATTGTGTCTTTGTCTGTCTGTAACCGAAACTAAATCACTAATCAAGACACAATTCCCTTAGTTATTTACGTCACATTCACCTTGAATTTATTTTTGTTTAAACCTCAATTATAGATAAAAATTGCTATATCTTCTTGATACTGTGGATTAATCTATATAATAATTACATCCAAGTATATTTATATATTCAACAAAATAGCGGTTTACAGTGTGAACGAGAAGGCTAATTTGCATATTGATATTAAGAATTTGATTTTAATAAATATATGCTTAATATTATTGATTCTTAATTGTTTGGTTTTCTCTTAACGAATCTGAGCAAAAATCCCGGGGATAAATCTTAAAAGAAATCCATAAACAAGACAAAAGAACTGTGATTTTATTAAATACTTCACAATCTAACTAAATAGATAAATTAGGAAAAATGAAAGATGGGTGTGATGAAAAATGATGGAAGAGTTAGATTTAAAGCTGTTCTATTTTTCGATTATACCCCCTCAGTTTATCATTTTCTAAATAGTTTATAATTTGATACAATATTTTATTACATCAAAACCTAAATAATTGCACCCGGAGGGTGCAGATATTTGCTAGTACTTAGTAATATCTCATCTACTGAATGTCATTTCAGTAGACGTATAGGAAAGGCATGAGCTGCTATATATATATATATATATATATATATATTATATATAATAGAAGAAGAAGAAGAAGAAGAAGAAGAAGAAGAAGAAGAAGAAGATGACACACCTGAAGAAGAAGAAGAAGAAGAAGAAGAAAAAGAAGAAGAAGAAGAAGAAGAAGAAGAAGAAGAAGAAGAAGAATCTAGAAAGAAGAGTAGAAGAATCTAGAAAAAGAAGAATCTAGAAAGAAGGAGAAGAAAGAAAGAAAGAAAGAAAGAAGGGAGCAACGTACTAACCAAATTTTATACGTGACCATTGCTAAAGATTGCGTGTATCCCTTCAACATTCCTCTTTTGAGACGCCCAAGGCGCTGGACAATTAACCCAATCGAGGGGGCAGCTGTTACCTGGCGGAATGTTCCCTAGGCATCACATCGATATTATATATCTTACTGGTCCAACGACCGAAGCCACTGGATACAGGTTCCGAAGAACGAGATAAGCACAGGTAGATATAATTGTATATAAAATATAACATGATAAATTGTATGGGATGGAACAGTTAGTAAATAGGAAAAGAAGAAAGTTGCGGGTAGATAAAATACAGTATGTGGCCTACCTTTTTGATTCTATTATAGTTTGTGGCCTACCCGGTTTGAATGTGTCTTACTTCCATAAGAGTATATATATAATATATATATATATATATATATATATATATATATATATACCAACCCTCCGCACGAGCAGGATGTGACACAAGGTCAATTTATTAAGAGGAGTTCAACAGGTTTGAATTCAGTGTTTTTCTTGGTGGCTTAACCAAGGTTAAAGAGCCCAGTCTGCCCTACTATTTACCCATAGCTGGAGGGAGAGTAGGATTCATACCTTTCCCAAGGGTATTAGCGCTAAGTGAAATGCAATTACCGCGTCCAGGAATTGAACTCGGGCGACGAGTCCATTTCCCATGACTTTAACCATTACACCACGCGCTATATATTTATAGATATAAGTAGTAGGCAATTTATTGAAACTAATTATTTTTCACATATATTCAATTTCAAGAAATGCAATTCAGTCATAAGCTGTAAATGGTAATTAAGAATAATCCATAATTCATACGAATCAAAGATCTATTTCATTCTAAATATTCTAAAATTCTGAAATAGGGTTAGGGGTTATTATTATGACCTTATAATATGCTTTTTATGGTAGGCCACATACAATGAGAGAGACATGATTTCGTAGGCCACATTCTAAAGGTAGGCCACATACTATAATGGTACCAAAATGGCTTTGACATCGGATAACCCATGAAGGTTGATATGCCATTAAATTGTCATCTATGTATAAGTATTATTGTTCATCCATAATTTACATGAATCAAAGATCTATTTAATTCTAAAATATTCTAAAATTCTGAAATTGGGTTAGAAGTTATTATTATAACCTTATAATATGCTTTTTATGGTAAGTCACATACTATAAGAGAGACATAGTAATTAAGAATAATTAAAAAAGAATTTATCCATAAGTTACATCAATCAGAGGTTTATTTAATTCTAAAAGTTTCAAAATTCTAAAATTAGAGTCAAGGTTAGGGTTAGGGTTAGGATTAGCCGTCATTATTATAACCTTATAATATGCTTTTTATGGTAGGCCACATACTATAAGAGAGACATGATTCGTAGCCACATTTAGGCCACATACTATAAGAGAACATGATTTCGTAGGCCACATTCAAAAGATAGGCCACATACTATAATGGTACCAAGACAGAAAGAAGATACATAATGAGATTAGGAATGAAAGAAAGATTTAAGAATATCAGAGAATGAAAAAGAAAAGTAAAGGAAAATGAAGGAAAAGGGTTTGAAATGACGTATGTATTTACCCAACCCCTTCGGGCGTGGCATCACGTGACATAATGTCAATTACTTTTAAAAAAGGATTCGGGATGATCATGGTAAAGTATTTGAGAAAATTCAGGAACAATTTGACAATCATTAGCAATTATAGCGTCAAGTAACTATTATTTACAATTATTTACAAAACCATTAACTACAAAAGTGTAAGAATTGATACACAATATATATTACTTCATAACCTCTTGGCATAAAATAACCAAGACGGGTTGATATGCCGTTAAAATCAACCAACCAACCAACAATTATTAACTACAAAAGTGTAAGAATTGATACACAGCATATATTACTTCCTAACATCTTGGCATGAAATAACCCAAGACGGGTTGATATGCCGTTAAAATCAACCAACCAACCAACAATTATTTAGAGTTATATGGTATCAATATTTCCTATGGAATACGAATAGTTTTACACAGCCGGTTTAGCTCAGTCGTAGAGCGTCCGACTAGAAACTACAAGGTACCGGGTTCGATACCGGCCCTCACCAACACAGCGTATGAGTAGCACAGGGATCTGTGCGGTAAAGTAAGGAACATTTGGTTAGTGTGGCACCGTCTCAGACGCTAAAACAATCTCCTTGGTCTAGCGCTAGTGAAAATGGGATAGACTCCCTTGTTGTCTGGTTGATACCGACTTTAGGCCAGCCGGACACTTATTGAGCCATAGATGGGACTCTAATGGGTACTACTACCCGGGTCAGGGTAGACCTGGGAGTAATGTCAATAAATAAAGCAGGAAGTTTTGGCTACATTTCAAACTTTGCCATAGATGTTGCCTTTCTAAATTCATCCATTTTTGCCATTGCGATATAGTTTTTACACAGACTAGTACAAAAAAAAAAACACCCTCTGGGCGATGTAAAATAGGTTTTTGAAACATATTGCCTGAGGGGTGGGAGTAAAAATTCAATGTCAGCGAGTTTGTACCCTAAGTAAGTAAAATCATCAAATTCATTAAAGGATTAAAAAAAAAACAATTTGAAATGTAAACTTTAAATATGTATTAAAATAAAACAAACTATATATAGATTTATAATACCAGTCAGTATTTATTAAAACTTGTTTTAAAAAACCAATGAGGACTGTCTAATGTTGCATGTTCAAATTTTGAGTATATTTATGTTATGACGATTTTGAGTAATATGACGTAAGCAGTGACGTAATTTTTGTTACAGACAAAAACCGGAAGCGAATCTCCATTATTAATAGATGTATTTGACTCATAGATGGGACCCTAATGGGTACTACCACTCGGGTCAGAGTAGGCCTGGGAATAATTGCAATACATAAAGCAGGAAGTTTTGGCTACATTTCAAACTTTGCCATAGATTCTGCCTTTTTAAATTCGTCCACTTTTGCCATTGCGAACATTTATTGAATAGCTTCACTGAAAAAGCGGCCATTAATTACTCGTGATTAAAGAGAATTTGTCGATAGGTTGTTTTTCTCAAAACGAGGCTGGCTCTTTTTTTTTTTTTCAACTCTGACCGGATGTCTATGCAGTTTCTATTTAGTATGAGTGCTTTATTTCAAAACTGAAGGGGGCGCTCGTTATTGACGATGTTTAATGAGGCTTTTAGAGAGAAAGAATAGGACAAGAAGAAGGATGAAAATAGGAAAGATGAAGAAAACAATGAACGGAAGTTAGTAAAACTAAAAAAGAAAAAGAAACTAATGAATGAAAAAGTAATAAGTTTCCGAGAGGAAATAAGAAAACAAAACAAATTAAACATAATAAAGAGAATATGTGAAGCAGCATTTTAAAAATTCAGAATTAAATTATGAACACAAAAAATAAAGATAACCGACTTAAAAAAAAGGAAAGAAAAAGGAAGTAATGAAAGAAAGAAACAATAAAATAAAAATAAAAGACATAATAATGATAATTGAATAATTTTCAAATACACTACTTCAAAAAATATTATTTAAATATTCTGTTTTTTAAATTAATTAAAATTATACACCTGCCAAGAAGCGGTATCCCATGATGGTGTAAGTGTTAGCAAGATAGTCTTGCAGATCCATTACTACTGAATAGCGAGTTCAATTTTCGCGGGATTCCCCATACTTGTGATCTTGTGTCACTGTTACATAATCTATGCGGTTGCATAAGATTATTGTCAATCCCCTGTAATTCTGAGGGGATGACCCTTTTCATATCATGGCCGGGTCCTTCCATGAAAAATTACAGAAGCCCGCCAATATGTGAAGTCACGTGGGACCTTTTTCAGAGTCCCCAGTTGCAGTTGGACGTCAGGCAGAGCGGTCGGCCATTTTATGCACTATCTAAACTGGAACTCACGCGCACTATGTTAGTTAGCAGATGTCTGGGTTGGGGATTGAAAATAAAGTAACATCAAAATAAATCGAAGTCTTGTGTTTATTATCTAAAAACTAACAATGACACAGGGCTTTTGATAGAGAGAAATCCGTAACAGAAAACCAGACCGAAGTCCCCAAGTCAACTCCAGACGCTAGGCCTTAGAAGATAGCAGATCAAGACGCTAGACCAGACCAAGTCAAGATGATAGAAATACCAAAGACGATCCGAACCAAAGACGGCCAAGATATTGAAGAAGTAAGAAGAAAGAAAGAGGTATGAAACATTATAATTATTTAGTGCCAGTGAAGAAGGCGCTATGCAACATCACATTCTTCCTTTGGCGAGTGTTGGGTAGAAATGGCACCCCATCGTGGTGTAATAGTTTGCAAGTTAATCTCAAAGATCCATTACTACTGAATAACGAATTCGACTCTCTCAGGATGCCCCATTATTGCGACCTTGTGACACAACATAATCGTGTATAATTGTGACATAATGGC
Organism: Doryteuthis pealeii; assembly: GCA_023376005.1. Classification (NCBI taxonomy): domain Eukaryota; kingdom Metazoa; phylum Mollusca; class Cephalopoda; order Myopsida; family Loliginidae; genus Doryteuthis; species Doryteuthis pealeii. Next base: position 12,616,216 of record CM042169.1, read on the forward strand.
GAACGAGTTGAGTAGACATAGCATCCCATCGTGGTGTAATAGTGTAGTTTAAGATAAAAAAATGAAACTCCTCTTACCTTGGGCTTGGAAGAAAATGGCGCCCGAAATTTAATTTTTTTATAAGAGTACAGACCGGAAATGAGGGGTTGGTGGGAGTGGAGTGGAGTCATAAATAAGCAAACATTTTTGGCAGTCGGCGAATTGTTGTTTGGAAAGCAAGCTATCGCGAGCTGATCAGATAACGAATAGTTAGCAAGATACTCTTGCAGATCCATTACTACTGAATGGCGAGTTCGATCCTCGTTGGATTCCCCATTCTTGCGACCATGTGTCACATCATACCCATGGCTAACGAATTGAGTAGAAATAGCATCCCATCGTGGTTTAATATTTAGCAAGCTCGTGTAACAGATCCATTACTACTGAATAGCGACTTGGATCCTCGCTAGATGCCCAATATTAGTGACCTTGTGCCACATCCTACCCATGGAAAACGCGTTAGGTAATGAAAGCTTTCCCATTGTGGTAGAATGTTTAGCAAGCTAGACTGGCAGATCCATTACTATTAAATAGCAAGTTCGATCCTCGCTGGATGTCCCATACTAAGCGAACTTGTGTCATATACTGTTACATAATTATTAGATACTTAATATTTATGTACAGTAGTGTAGAAATCAAAATGGCTGTTATAAGTTGCAGCTCACAGCCTTGAAGGATGAGTGACAAAGCTTGACCTCATCCTGATCCTTTCGGTAGATACCGTGAGAATCGGTGGAGGAGACCCTCTTCCGGTTTAGATTAAAATAGATTTTTAGTCAGATCGGCCAAAACCACGACTGTGGTAAGTCGTGTTATACACGCGGCCGACTCAATCTGCGCAGGTAGTCTGGTGGGGAGTTCGAATAAAATATGATCTAAGTAAATCGAAGTCTTGTGTTATTATCTATAAACTACCAATGACACAGGGCTTCTGATAAAGAGAAATGCCCAACGAAGACCAGACACGAAGTCCCCAAGACGAAGTCCAGACGCTAGAAACGATGTTAGAAGAAGACATAAGATAGAAAAGAACAGAAGAAGAAGAATAGAAGAAAGTAAAGAAGGGTATACAACAATCCTAGCCATGCAAACTAAATAAGTTAATTCCTACTTATACAATATATATATATATATATATATATATATATATATATATAATATCAGTAAATTAAATGAAATTGGAAGTGAATCCGACGGTGTGTTGAAGAAATAAATAAAGGAAAAAAGTATAGAATAATATAATATTAAAATTTAATAAATTTTTAATAATATTTTAATCAAATTTTAATCAATTTTTTATAATTTTAAGCCAAAAAATTAAGCATCAAATTGTTAAGTATTATTTTATCCATTTATTTTATTCCTTCTATATATTCTTTCCTTAAATATGTACTTATACTTACAACTCAGAAGAAGTGTAAGGATTAGTAAGCTAGTCTCGCAGATCCATTTCTACTGAATAGAGAGTTTGACCCTCACTGCGACTTTGTATAACATCCTACCCATGGGGAATGGTTGGGTAATACATACATCATCCCAGAAGATAAGTGCCACCGATTTTTGCGGGTGGGGAGGATTGATAGATCCCAATTTTACTGGATCAGGGAGTCCCCGTAGCGTAGTGGTTAACGTCCTAGACATCGTAAGAACTCCGGAGTATTAGTACCAGTTAGTGTCCCATATTTTTGTATTTTATAAAAACCAAGAAGAGCATTGATCATAACTTATGTATTCAAATAATGAATCTCCTGCTTGTTTTGTTCACACTATTTTGTGACCAGTGCATTCTCTAACCATCTTCTGGTGTAATGTGCACTTTTGTTCTCCCTTCGCAATGTTGTATATTGTACGAGCGGAAGTAGGATTTTCCGTTTAAACCGAAACAAAGAAAAGACGAAAAAAAATAACAAAGGACTTTTTCCGGGTAAAGCGAACGAAGAAGGAAGGTAACAATAAGTTTGGAAATAGATTTGTCTGCTGATAAGTATAACAAAAGAAAATGCGTAAGCGGCTGATATACATAAAAATGAGGTCAATAGCAGAGACAAGGCAGTTGGACTGCAGACGGTGGACGGAGAACAAGTAAGCGACCGTCGCCACGGTCCATCGCAGCCAACGGGCTGAGAGGTTCGCCACCCCTTTACCTCACCATCGCCAGTCATCCCAGTAGTAGTAGTCATTGTCAATCCTCGGTCATTTCTATTGTCAACGCTCGTCACCCACATCCAGCCGAGAAAGAGAAATAATGTCAAAACTCCTACTATACCCATGTGTTGTGATTTTCTAATTCTGACTACTAACATACACGAATTAGGACAGCGAAGAGGCCACTATGTAACAGCAAGTGCAAAACAAAAATGGTATCAAACAGAATTTAAAAAACAACTTTTGGCATGGAATTGTTTTCAGATCTTTTCACAGAACTCCATTTTGTATCTGTTGTTTCTATTATGTATCAAAATCAGTTGAATTCCTTTAAATATCTGATATACCGCATTTATTTAGATATAATATATATTAATATATAATATAGATCAATATTTAGATATACCGCAAAACTGCCCATATCATTAATACATTTAAAGTCTGGAAATATGTGTGAACATTCTCTTCTGATGATCCCAAATCAATTACATAAGATATAAAAAACAAAAAGACAAGAGAATCATGGAATTGAACTTCCCGTCGGTTTTGCAACTAGAACGAGGAGCATTCTACAGCCCGCTCGCTTGATGGTGAGATTCCGTTACCTTTCAAGTAACTTTCTTCTGTTATGTATCTCTAAGAAATAAAGATTTACATACTATATGGTGGGAATAATTTGCATAACGATTTCAAGACTGGGTTAAATAAATAATTATTTGCTGTTACTGATTTCTAATACTATGTTATTCTCAAACATATTAAAAGCAATCCTATATATTATTTTATATTGAAATAAATTAAAATAACATTAAGATAAGTATTATATGATTATTCGGACTAGTGTCCTCATCTTTATTGTTATCTGTACAACGTTTCGGCCGATGTGCCCTCCAGCCTTCTTCAGGTATTTCTTGTCAGACTCGGGAATCTTCTTATAATCAGGAGCTATCATGGAAATTTATTCAATCCCTGGGGGTATCCTGTTCTCATTCTGCTAATCACAGCTGGGGTACAGGTGTTAAGCTGTGTTAATTATTATTCTATGTTATTGCTGCCCCTGACCATGATTGAACCTGCAGTCTAGAGATAACTGGCATTTAGAACTGTCTTAATCTAACTCCTTTATCTACTAGGATATGTGTTCAATTGAACAATCCAGTGTGAATTTTTTCAATTGCAAAAGTTACAATTTATTTTGTAAAAACGGATTTTTAGTAGTAATTATTATTCTATGTTACTGTCACCCTTGACTAGGATTGAACCTGCAGTCCAGAATAACTGTCCTTAGAACTGTCTTATCCACCACCTTTATCCACTATGCTATGTGTCCAGTTGGAAAATTCAGTGTGAATTTTCGGGAACTTATAAACCTAAGATCTTTTCTATCTATCTATCTTTCTTCTTTCTTTCTATCTATCTCTCTATCCATCTTTCTTTCTATCTATCTCTCTATCCATCTTTCTTTCTCTATCTATCTATCTATCTATCTATCTATCTTCTTTCTTTCTTTCTTTCTTTTTCTATCTCTCCACCTTTCTTTCTATCTTTCTATATCTCTTTCCTTCTATCTTTCTTTCTATCTAACGTTCAATCTATCTATCTTTTTTCTTTCTTTC
>CM042169.1:12625015-12682515 GCA_023376005.1 Doryteuthis pealeii
AAATACGACATTGAAATGAAAATATGAAAAAATTGAAATGCAAACTTTTAAAAACGTAATTATTAAGAATATGTTACAAGAAGGCGTAATGAAAAAAAAAGAACTGAATATTTGACCACGCTAACAAGAAATGGAAACCCAACCGTTAAAAGAAATGGATAAAACTCATTTTAGGGTGAATAAATAAGGAAGAAAAAAATATTTTTTAAATAAGAAATAATCGCAAAACAAGGAAAAGTAAAGAAACCTTTCACCTGAAAATTTCACCTATATACCATCTACACAGAAACACCTACCTTTGCCCACAGGATGAAATATTAAAAACAGACTCATATGGAGAATATCCAAATTAGATTATTTTTTAATAAAAATGTTTTCAATGATATCATAGCAAAACAGGCAAGAAACATAAAAAAAAGCATACAAACATATTCAAATTATGAACTCTAGAAGTCCGTTACTTTAGGTTTCACGTGGTTTCCATGATCATCAGGCGGAAATATTAAAAAAGGTGCTAACCAAATGTCACTCGAAAAAAGCATGAGATATAGAATATTAGTTTGGTTTGTTTTACGGCATATCAACCTCGGTGGGTCATTTAATGCCAATAAAGTTTTGAAATAAATCAGTTCTTAATGGATAATACAATTTTGTTTATCAATTCCTGTTTTTCTATTTAACCATAGATGGGACCCTAACAGGTACTACCACTCCGAGTCAGAGTGGACCCGGGAGCAATGGTGATGAAGGGGTGCTCCACATTCCCCAAACCTCCAGAACTGGAACCTCACCATCAGATAGAGTTTAACGTCATTCCCAGCCACCGCCTTCTAGCACCCATATGATAAAAAGGGGTTGAGGCTTGCCATAAGGGCAATAGGGTTGGGAAAATCACATAGGTGCTAGGGCTTGACGTGACCAGCCGATTGATCGGAGGGGGCCTCTCCGACTGCCCGTCTAGCCCAAGATAGGGCCAAAGTGGAATATTGTAAGTCATGAACTGCTCATCCACCTGGGCTCTATCCTAAGCATCACGGGTCGCCACCCACGGCCAACAGATGGCCGCATTGGGGGTGTCTTACCCCCTGCAGAGGTGCAGTCGGTGCATTCTAACGCCCCAGCTGACAGGACGGTTAATATTAGTACACGTTACATTCATATCAAAAATGTATATACAAGGTGTGTCATAAAAGTGCCGTGTTTGAAGCTTTATTTACCAAAATAGAAATGAACAATGAATGAAACGTTAATTTTTTTCAGAATATAAGGTGTGTCATAAGAAGTGCCAAGTTCGAAATTGTATTTACCAAGATGGTACGATTTTTGTTTTTAACTTGGTCTCATTGGCAATTCAGTCTCGAAAGACTATGATAAAAGTATTGTTATCATAACTTTGTCTAGCGCTAGTAAAAAGGGGATAGACGCCCTCGTTGTATGGCTTATATCGACTTTAGGCGTTTAGGAAGCGCGTGGTGTAATGGTTAAAGTCATGGGAAATAGACTCGTCGCTCCGAATTCAAAACCTGTACGTGGTAATTGCATTTCACTTAGCGATAATACCCTTGGGAAAGGTATGAATCCTACTCTCCCTCCAGCTATGGGCAAATAGTAGGGCAGACTGGGCTCTTTAACCTTGGTTAGGCATCCGGTCTAGGAGAAGGAAAACTCTGAATTCAAAAAACATGTTAATCTCCGCTTAAGAAATTGACCTTGTGTCGCATCCTACTCGCGTGGAAAGGTTGGAAAATATATATATCGACGATGATTCTACTTACTTATTCCCCCAACGTAGCTTAGTCAGTCTCAAAAGCCAAAGAAGACATGCACATAATACTTGAAGACTTCATTGTAGAGCATCTGTCTTTGTAAACGATCTTGTGGCTTTTCAATTGAAAAGCATGATACGAAATGATACGAAATTGGAGTTTTTTACCTTCTAACGAAAAACCTGACCATATAATAATAAGCCAAGAGACTCGTCCTAAATAACCGAAGTATTTTCGTGTGGCACAAAGCCAAATGGAGGTTAATGACACACAAAAAAAAGATCCGGGTCCTAAATAGATCTATTAGCCATTTTAGAATCGATTGAATATCCAAAGTAAATTGTCTGCTTTTAACAAAGATTTTAAATCGCTTTTGTTAGTGGTGACGCGTGTCGTAACAGTTATCGTTTTTGGAAATGAACTTGCTGCCATGAATGAAGAACCTGCATCGAAGCTATATGCATTTCAATTCGCTCTAATTCACTGGGAAAGGCATTAACCGTGTCCTCATTCACCCAAGTTAAGTGGAAATAACACGGCAACCGATCTAGGAGAAGGAAATCAAATTTAAACCATGTTGGATTATTTTGTTGTATATACATATATATTTACCAACCCCTCGGCACGAGCAGGATGCGACACAAGGTCAATTTCTTAAGCAGAGTTTAACAGGTTTGAATTCAGAGTTTTCCTTCTCTTAGATTGGTTACCTAGCCATGGTTAAAGAGTCCAGTCTGCCCTGCTATTTACCCATAGCTGGAGGGAGAATTGGATTCATACCTTTCCCAAGGGTATCGGCGCCATGTGAAATCCCAACAGCTCCGTCCAGGAATTGAACTCACGTTGACGAGTCCATTTCCTACGACTCTAACCATTAGACAACGCGCCTATTTTGTTATATATAAGCCGTGCTACAATACATCACTTAAATTTATAGACTAAGCCAGGTCACGTTGTTTAAACTTCAGCCAGCCAACATCCCGAATGCGTGGCTGGTTGACTACTAAATTATTGATACTGAACGAGGTCCATTTGCAATCATTGCTGGAGTCACTTGCAATACTGAGGAGCACCAAGGAACAACCAAAGGATTCTTTACCAAGGATTGTTTAAAACCTAAAGGATGGCGCATAAAATCCTAACAAACCAGCATCTCCCATCCATTTAAAAATTTACCCGTCAGTTGTTTTTTTTTTTAATTATAAATATGTTAAAATATGCTCGATTTCAATAACCCTTTCTGAGTTATGAGGCATGTACTAAAACAGGTGTATCAACGTTATATATATATATATATATATATATATATATATATATATATATATATATATATATATATATATATTAAAAAGGACTATGTTTTTTAAAATTTATTAACTTGCATATGCAACACGTGTTTCAGATTTGTTATCTTCTTCAGGCATTGAATTATTATTTAGGCAGAATATGTCCGATATTTGATAGGTTGTGTGTGTTTTTGTATTATAATGTATTGTTTTGTATTATAATAATTTTGATTATAATGGTTGTGTATTACACAATATTTTTATTTTAAAATAAAATCCGAATTTTAAAAACGTCCACAGTAATCAACCGATATAATTTGCGGTCCTCAACAAAAACATAACAGCAGGAAATGTTTTTTCATAAACACCAGAGGAATTAAAGGTATCCTGAAGAAAGCAAAAAAGCTTGAAACCCTGGGTAGATGCCTATAAAAAACAATAATATTTAAAGATTAAATAAATAAATAAAGCCCTTACAACTTGTGGTTGAGCACTGTGATTTCTTTGTTTCATCCCGGAAAAAAAATTTAATATATGCCTATATATATATATATCTTTTATATTTTTTATTCTTTAATTCTTTACTTTTATAATCTACCTCCCACATCTTATTTGCTTTCATTTTTTTTATTGTTTTTCTCCTTATTTCTAGTCTTTTAATTCTGCTCATTTTGTATGTACACTTTTACAACTATTTCCCCAAGGAATCGGTCCCCCATCTAAGCCACACCTAATCCATAGCATAGACCTCCCCGCCTTATTCAAAGAAACTAATCCTGCTCATTTCAAGCTAAGACACAAACCCTACCCTCCCCCAAATTGATAGATTTAAAAGCGATGTTACTTTTGAAATTCTCAGTAAGAGTCATGTTCTTGTGATTACCTGAAGATGCCGTATTAATACGGTTGAAATAAATTATTGTAATGAAGCATGTTTAGAGTTTTTTCCTTCATTTACTGAATATATATATATATATATATATATATTATTATATATTATTATTATTATTATTATTATTATTTATATTTTTGCTTGAAGGCAATTACAATGCGTATATCGCATAAAATTCGATAATTATAGAAGATAATAATGACAAGTGAATTTCGGTAAAGAATTGTCTGTACGATGTTCTACACACCGAATAATTCTTTACCGAAATTCAGTTGTCATTATTATCTTCTATAAGTAAGTTGTTGGGACGGCTTAATGTCGGTATCAGCCAATCAGCGAGGGAGTCTATCCCCTTTTCACTAGCGCTAGACCAAGGAGATTATTTTAGCGTCTGAGATGGAGCGCCACACCTACCATCAGCTCCTTACTTTACCGCACAGATACCTGTGCTACTCATACGCTGAGTCGGCGAGAACCGGTATCGAACTAGGAACCTTGTGGTTTCTAGCCGAACGCTTTACCGACTGAGTTAACCAGGCCCCTTTAATTGCCTTCAAGCAAAAATATAAATAATAATATATACTTTAATCAACAATGCTTCTAAAAAATTTTAAAAAAACATCCAAATAATATATATATATATATATATATATATATATATATATATCTTGCTTCTGGTATAAAATGAAAGAAAAGCCCCCGAGCTGTATTACTCGGTTTGCCGATGCCATCCTCTGAGCCCATAACCGTTAAAGCAATCCGCATTACCGCGAAATATGAGAACGTTTTTTAAAAATCAAAACTGTTGTGTTTTGCAGTAATATAAAATATTTTTTCTTAAAAATATTGACATGTTTATTTAATTATTTTTAATTTGTGTTTCTGCCAAAATACGAGGCTTAGTTCATGAACATAAACTTGTTTCTTGTTTGTTTTTTTTATACTTCACTCTATCCGAATAAGATTTTATAGACTTTTTTTTTTTAAATTCGTTTTTGACTGGCAGAAGAAATCTTTTGTTTCTTTTTGTTTTTTCCATTTCTACGCGTTAACAAGAAGAATTCAATCAATTTTCCTACGTCATAAAGGAAATGGTGGCGGTTCGTAAAAATTCTATACACTATTTTGATTCAAAACTTTTGTTGGTTTCTTTATTGTTTCATATAAAACAAAACCGAAAAAGGAAAGAAAAAAAACAAAAAAACACTGGTTTATAATTTGAATATTGTACTGTTTTTACCTCTAACCGAGACATTTCAGCCGATGAAACAAAATTGTTTTGGCAGACTAGAGAATTAAAAAGAATATATTAAATAAATAATTAAAAACACAAAACAGTAAAAAAAAAAAGCAATGTTCTTTTTTGGTAACATGAATATTTAAACAACTAGAAAGTGCAGTTTTCGGTGTAAAGTTTTCGGAAAGCTATGTATTTATTGTTTGATTTTGTCTCAGAGAAATTATTAGATGTATAATTTCCATTAGTCACGTTATAATTAACTCCCTATTGCTTGATGACTTTCCGGTATTTTGTGACACACACACACAGACACAGACACAGACACAACCACACACACATATATATAGATATATGAGTAAATATGGAAATAAATTCGACAATATTAAGAAATTTGAAAAAAAAACAAGTGTTCCAAAAATAAGATGAATTTATTTATCGACGCTTAAACGTTTCGGTTTCTTTAAACCTTCATCAGGATAACGGTGTTTTTTTTTTTTTTTTTTTGAAGCATTGTATGTATGTGTGAAATATAAATTTGAAGGCAATTTACAATGCGATGGAATAGGTGTTAAAATGATGTTTATTTAACTTTTTATTCTTAAATATTTTCGGAAAAATCATGATGATGGGATTTTTCCCGAAAATATTTAAGAATAAAAAGGTAAATAAACATCATTTGAACACCTATTCCATTGCATTGTAAATTGCCTTCAAATTTATATTTTACACATACATACAATGCTTCAAACAAACTATAAAAAAAAACCTTATTTCACCACGCCTGAGCGAGGCTGAATTTATAGAAAAAAACAAAACTAAAAGAATTTCGAAGAATCTGCACGAGCGCACGTACAATATATATATATATATATATATATATATATATATATATATATATATATAATATATATATTAATGGGATGGGAACAGTCTATCCCGGTAGTCTCTATTCTGCTCTACGATCATAAGTGAGAAATATTTCCTTTTCGCTTAACGGGCGAGGACTGAAACTGGATAGGTTTTGTATCTAGGAAGAAAGGAGAGTTTTGATCGGCTAAATTGTCACGTGGCCAACGGCACGTGACAAGAAATGCCATGAAAAGCCAATGAAGGACAATTACGTTTCTCTCCTTACTTCTCTTTGGCTCGCTGTAATAGATAAGAAAGTTGGATACTAATTGTATCTATTCATCTCTATGCTCAATTGGGATATATATATATATATATATATATATATATATATATATATATATATATATATATCTTTTTCACTCAACGGTGGAACCGAAACTGGATAGTGTTTTCTCTAGGGAAAAATGAGATGATACAGTTTCGAGGGGACGAATTTCCCGTACCAACGAACACGTGACGTGAGAAGCTAGGCTTACAATCCAGGTGGAAACGCTAATGCTTGTCTTCCCACAGCCACACTCTCGTTCGCTTATTATAAATGGTGAGAAAGTTGGAGACTAATTATATTTATTCAGCTCTACGAACATGAATGAGAAATATGTCATTTTCGCTCAACGGGCGTGAACCGAAACCGGACAGGTATTTTCTCTAGGAAGAAAGGAGGTGAAATATTGACTTTTGAGGGGCTGAATTGTCATGCTATCAACGGACACGTGATGTGGGAAGCCACGCCTACAACCCAAAGAAAGACAATTACGATTGTCTACAGCCACCGCGGCTTTGGCTTGTAGTAAAGGGTGAGAATGTTGGAGGGTAATTGCCTTTATTCAGCTCTACGAACATGAATAAGACATATGTCCTTTTCGCTCAACGGACGCAAACCGAAACTGGATAGGCATTTTCTCTAGGAAGAAGGAATATAAAATACAGAGTTTTGAGGGGCTGAATTGTCATGTTATTAACGGACACGTGACGTGGAAGCCACGCCTCTTATTCCAGAAAAGACACTTTTGATTGTCTCTCTACAGCCACTCTCTTTGGCTTGTTTGTTTATATTGAAATAAACAAACGAAGTATTAAAATAAATTCAAATATTTAAAAAAAAATGACATCATTAAATTCTTTTCTTTCTTTTCTTTGTTTTCTGAAAGAAAGATGCTTTTTTGTAACAATTGTGAAAAATATGTCCTTTTCGCTCACGGGCGCGTACAAACTGGATAGGTGTTTTCTCTTGGATGAAAGGACTACTTGAAATAGAGAGTTTTGAGGGCTTCATTGTTACGTAACCAACGAACTCGTGAGCCAACAATCCAAAGGAAAAAAATTACGTTTGTCTCTCTACAGCCTCTATTTTGTTGGTTGTTTGAATTTTTGAGTATATAAGGCGTGAGGAAATGGTCACTTCTACTTATAGACTCGTCGACTACCATGTGACCAGCCTTCTTTTCCAATCACTGGCAGTGCTGCTGCTGCTGTTGGTGTATTTATACTGGCCTGATAATCCTAGCTCACTGACACGTGGATCTTCTTAGACGTCGGACCTAAAGGACACTATATCACAAGGACTTATTGATTTACTTACTTATTTACTTTAAGTTTTTACAACTGCCAAGGATGGCGGCCAAATACTTTTATATAGAAATAAACGAACCAAGTATTAAATAAATTCAAATATTTAAAAAATAAATGACATCATTAAAGTCTTTCTTCTTTTCTTTGTTTTCTGAATGAAAGATGCTTTTTGTAACAATTGTGAAAAATATGTCCTTTTCGCTCAACGGGCGCGGACCAAAACTGTATAGGTGTTTCTCTTGGATGAAAGGAGAAAAATAGAGAGGACCTGCACAAGAATGTTGCGTGCAGTACAGAACAATCGTGGAAACAGCCCCACTAGGGAGCTGTATGGTCACCTGCCCTATCTCACAGATCATCCGAGTGAGACGGACTAGACATGCAGGACACTGCTGAGAAGCAAGGACGAACTCATAAGCGATGTCTCCTGTGGAAGCCAACACATGGACATGCTAGTGTGGACGCCCAGCAGGGACCTACATTGACCAGCTATGTAAGATGCTGGCTGCATCGAGGAAGAACTCCAGGTGCAATGTGAAAGGAAGGCTGGCGAGAGCTTGTCATGGATATCCGTGCTGCTGCACGACATGATGATGATATAGAAATAAATGAACAAGTATTTAAATAAAATTCAAATATTTAAAAGAAAAAATGACATCATTAAAGTCTTTCTTTCTTTCTTTGTTCTCTGAAAGAAAGATGCATTTTTGTAAATATCATCATATTGAATGGTTCATGATAAAAGACGACTGATTGTGGACTGTTCGCTTTTTCGCTAATTGCTACAGAATCATCTCAAAACCAGTAATTGTCAAAAACAATTATATATCTCGCTGGTAGATATCATTTTATACGGTCGAATTGCTTTCAAAAACTATTGACGTGTCATCTCAGAATATATATATATTTCATCTTTGCTATTTATTTTATTTTTTTTTTCCATGGAAACTAAGTGTCATATAAGAAAATTTCTGTTGTTTTCTCGTTTATGTCTGTTATTCTTCTTTCCAATGTATTTAAAGAAATTATTGTTGACTTATGAATCGCTAACGTACTGCAATATTAGGCGTGCGTAAAAAAAAACAGGTTATCTTTTCTTGATGGCATTAGGAATTTTATCTTAATAACATAATTCTAAAAATTACTCTTCATTATAATGTGACAGCTGTCATATTCGGGATATTCTCCAAATTAGCGAAAACTGGTGCCTTGTGTTGCGTCGCTACCGATTATCATCGTTTTCGGTTTAACTCTTCATTTTGATGTAAATCTTCTTATGTACATTATTTGAACGAGCAAATATAGCACCCTCGGGTGCAAGTATTTAAGTTTTAATGTAATAATATATTAATATATTATATTAAATTAGAAAGGCTAATGAAACTAAATAAGTTTGCAGATAAAAACATTTGAAACAGAGGGGGTATAATCGAAAAATAGAACAACTGAAACTTACTCTTCTATCACTCTCGTTTTCATTGTTATTTTTCAATTTAAAGTATTAGTTAAAAGAGAAAGTGAAGAATAAAAATGACAGTTTTTTTTTCTGTTAACGGATTTCATTTAAGATTCATTGAAGAGATTTTTTGCTTATATTCATTAAAAAACAAAAAGTTAGAAATCAATAATACTAAGCACATATTTATTAAAATCACATTTTTAATATCAATATGCAAATTAGCCTTCCCGTGCACACTGGGAACTGCTATTTTGTTGTATATATAAATATAATTGCATGTTGTTAGTATGTAGATATGGTTAACAGTATTAATAATGTAAAACAATTTATTAATAATTGAGGTTTAATAAAAATAAAATCATTGAGAATGTTATATAAATAACTAAGAGAATTGTGACTTGAGTAGTATATAGTTTTCGGTTACAGACGAAAAACACACAATCTCCATTATAATAAGATATTCTACAACTGTACAAACAAGGAAGTGTTGTATACCCTTCTTTACTTACTCTATTATGCTATTCTTCTTCTGTTCGTCTTTTCTAGCTTATATTCTTCTTCTAGCATCTTTCTAACGTCTCTTTTAGCGTCTGGACTTCTTGGGACTTCGTGTCTGGTCTTCCATTAGGGAATTCTCTTTATCAGAAGCCTGTGTCACGGTATTTTTAGATAAATAACACAAGACTTCGATTACTTAGATCATATTATTGAAACCCAACCAGACTACCTGCGCAGATCGAGTCGGCCGCGCATAACACGACTTACCACCGTCGTGGTGTTGGCTGATCTAACTAAAAATCTATTTCTAATCTAAACCGGTGGAGGCTTTTCTCCACCGAATCTCACGGTATCCACTGGAATGTTCAGGATAAGGTCAAGCCTTGTCATTCATCCTTCAAGCTGTGGTGCAACTTATAACAGCCATTTTGATTTCTACACTACTGTACATAATATTAGGAATCTAATAATTATCTAACAGAAGGATTTATATGAAACTAGAAGCGGCTACCCGGCGTCCTAGGTAGAGGGATGTAAAAAAAGATTAGTCCACAGATCCACTATTATTGAATCGCGAGTTGGATCCTGGTAGTATGCCCCATTAAAATCCCTATGTCAAAAAAAGACCTTGCGTTGATCCAGACACTCTGAAAAGAAAAATCGTTGTCTACAATTTAAAATAATAAATCTTTAAAAATCTATTCTGTTAACATCTGAATTTTTGTTTTAATTATCTTTGAATATAAATCAAACCTCGATTATTTTTGCTCAAAAACCAAGCCCTGTGATATTTAATGTCTATATATATTTACTTTTCGTTAATTGTTTTTTTTCTAAGTTTCCTCCGTGCATACAGATTCACACAACTGCCTTATATATGGATAGATAGATAATAGATAGATAGATAAAATTAACTTATATGCATTTACCAACTCTCCATACAAGAGTCTGCCCTGTGGGCAGTGGAGTTAGAATACACTGACTGCTCCTTTTCAGCAATGGAAGCCTGTTGGCCGTGGTTGGAGACCTGTGATGCCTAGGATGGAACCCAGGCGCCGAGTATTCCATGACCTGCAACACTCCAATTTGGCCATATTTGGACAAAAAGGTGGTCGGAAAGGCCCTCCGATCAATCGGCTGATCACGTCAAGTTCATGTTCGTGTCTGCTTTGCTGAACGAGGTAAGTCTTCCCTCTGCTACAGATATCAGCAATCGGCCATGACTCGACATCTACTTCGGTGGTGTAGTGAGAACCGTTGCCTTCAGCATAATTTGACCGTAATTAATGCCACATGGATGTACAATATAAATGGTATCAAAAGCTGAAGAATCGTAAAAATAGGAATAATACCAGTTGGTTGAATAGTTGTTTTGTGCATATCAACTGTTTTCGGTCATTTAATGCTGAATTAAGTCATATTGATAAACAAAAACTCGGTTACTTACAGTACTGGCTTAAGTGATCACCCATTAAGCACTGGACTGGCATCTATATGATTGACGCAACCATATTGCATTATGTAAGTACTACTAATATGAGCAATAAATACAGGGGATCAATTGATATATATAATATATATAAATATATATATATATATATATATATATATGTAGTATAATAAAAAATTGAAAAACACAGGTTTAAATGAGTTAAGTGGTAATGGACCAAACAATTTTCTCAAAACACACACTTATCTAATAACACGACATTTCCCATTTGATTTCTCAACACACAATAAATTATCACAATATAAATATAACTACAAATAAAAAATGGTAATCAAAAAATACATTTATTGAACAATAATTATTTTCACAGCAACTCAATGTTAAAAGAATATTCTCTTGCTTTATCAATGAAAATCATGCTCACTCACACACACACACACACACACACACAACCTTGAGGTTTGTTTCGATTCCGTTTATCGCAAAAATATTTATACACACACGCGCAACCAACATTCATAAACACATAAAAAATGCACAATGCTTTTTCGATACAACACTTACACATTCTAATACTCACACACAAAAAGATATTTGACGTCATATTTCAAACCGTTCTTTTTTTCAACGTTCTTTTTTCTCAGACTTCAAATTTTAAACAGACCGATATACAAGGACTATTACTCGCCTTTCTCCTTTTCTGAGATAACAATTTTTATACCTTCCACATACCAACAAAGCCCTGAAGATGATCTAATTAATAGATCGAAACACTGCAGCGTCGGCCAATAAACTCACCACTTAACTCATTTAAACGTGTTTTTTTAATTTTGTATTATACTACATACCGTAGGATTCACTTCCTTTATTCACACACACACACACACACACATATATATATATATATATATATATATATATATATATATATATCATTCTCTTTTAATTAGGTTATTTAAAAATAATGATTGTTTATACGACGTGGAATTGGTTATTGCTACTTGGTATAATTAGTTTCCATCATAAATACAGGGATTATTTATACTTGGATTGGCTCAACTGGACAGGATTTACAAATACTGGAAACACCTTTTCTTCCATTGAAAAAAATGGAGTCTTTCAAGGAAACGTAGTGTATCAAACAAACTCGATGGCAACTTCTTATCAACAATATTTATTATGTCGTGACAATCTAGCAGCCGTCAATGCTAGGAGAGATATAGAAAGAAAGTTTTTAATAACAGAATCGGCATAATTTGATGCAGCCCCGTATGACTTGCGCCGTCAACTGTCAAATTTGGGAAGGAAAATAAGCAGAAGAAAAGAAAAAGAAAGAAAGAAGAAAGAAAGAAAAAAAGAAAGAAAGAAGGAAACGAAGCCTGCTTTTCTCAGATAGCTAATCAGGCCTGCATCACGTGTCATCTCCAGTCGCTTACTATTCTGCCTTCGCTCACTCTTTCCCCTTTGATTATTCACCCCATCTTTTATAATTACCGGTAATCAGCTGATTATTTTTTACGTCATTATTTTCATTCCATTGTACATTGTTATATTGTATTATATAATTACATCGGAATTTTAGCTAAACAATCCTTTTCAATGTTTTTATTCACCCGAAAATCTTCAACCTCGGCATTTCTCCGCTTTGGAATTTCAAGCAAACAGTTTAAACAAACTGCATTCCAAATATCTTATTTCTTTCAAAATATTTTTTCGTAATATTTTTTTCTTTCTTTTTTACCCATAATTTACTTTTACAAAAATTGATTCTTTTGCAACCCTTAATTATCCAAGCCCATTATTATAGAACATTTGAATAAAACGACCTTTTTACTTAAGAAATAAATCAAATTAAAATCTAGCCTAGAAAATGTCGTCTCAATTCGACCGCTGAAGACATATTATATGTCTTAGTAGATTAGGATCATATTTGACAAGAAGATATGTTGCTTTGTGGCTAGGATGAGGAATATAACCAAAGGAAGAAGGTAGATGGAGGAAAGAGGCAAATGGGACTGGACAATTAGAGAGATAGAGAAGAAATAGATAAATATGAAAAGTAAGAGAGTGGGCCGGCTGAAATAAGTAAAAGATGAGAATAACATGCACATTTAAAAAGCATCGAAATTTTGTATAGCATCTGTGCCGAATAAATTGTTTGTATTTTTAGAACAAAACATTTGTAATTTCTGGGTTTGCCCGTTTAAAGTTACATTGGTGACAATTTCACGTTCGAAATCGATTTTTACCCCCGTGACAGATCTGGCGACCCAGAATCTAATTGGAGTTTATGTTTCTGTCTAAAATTGTACCAGTACATTTTTTATGTTACGCCATCTTGCTCGACTGACTTTGTCGTTTTTATGCTGCTTTTTCCGGATTCTTTTTCCTGCAGTGAGAGGCCTTGTGCCCGACACGGTCACAATTTAGGCATTTCTTGTTCCGGTACATACAGTCCCTGTACTGATGAAGGGATTCACACCATAGCAAGGATTAGGGGGCAAATCGTCGTGTCTCTTCTTAGTGAAGAAGGAGTGACGTTTTTGTTTTTTTTGGGGGGAGTCTGAATTTGTTTCTATGTAAGATTCAAAGTTAATAATTGAACAACAGCTCCGACATGGTGAGACCAAAACATTTAATAGTTGTACGGCACATGGAAACGATAAGATACATAAAGTACATAGATACATAAGATACTCTTATAATACTGTCTTTTTTCACCGTACCAAATCACATATAACGTTTATATACCTTTCTTACTTCTTACTCTGTCGTCTATTCTTCGGCCGGCTTGTTCTGATCGTCTATCATCTATCTTGATCTGTATATATTCTAAGGTCTCGTCTGGTCTTCTATTGAGGATTCCGGTCTGGTTCTGTTAGGGATCACTCCTTATCAGAAGCCCTGTGTCATTGTTAGTTTTAGCTAATAAACACAAGACTTCGATTTACGTTGATGTTACTTTATTCCAGACCCACACAGACAATCTGCGCAGATGAGGCTTACATGTTGCTAGCTCGGCTTCTAATTCTAACTGAGTTACTTACTCCTTAAACCGGAAGAGGGCCTTCTATGGGGTTCCGGTTCTCACGATTCATCCCGCAAGGCAAGGTCAGAGTGAGGTCAAACGCTGTCACTCACTCTCAAGGCCATCAGCTATACTAATCGCCATTATGATTTTTACAATACTTATAAAAGCATTAGGGATCCATAATATGTAACAATACAAATAAGATAAAGAGTAGAGATAAAAGACACATTCATGAATGGTAAATACAAGATACAATATTTAGGTATAAACGAGATACCCAAATGTACATAAGATATAAATGTTACAGACATTACAACTTACAACTTACAAGACTTACAGTAATGTAAGGGGGGCCAAAGCCCCACCGAGAAGGGGGTAGACATAAGTCTAACCCATGTGCCGTTCAGAGGCAGCACGGAAAAGAGAGAGAGAGAAGCATTTGAATCAGCCGCTTATATACCAGAGGTCCCCAGTGGGACAAACGGAACACAGCGGGAAGAACTCTTCAAGGCAAAGGGAAGATAATCCCCTACACTATTATCACGCAATTCCCTAATGTGTCTTACAGCAGACTGTTCGATATTTTTTGAGTTTTGTTTTAAACTGACAAATTGGATCACAGAATTGGAAACTTTTTATCTATGCATAAATCTTTATTCATCGGTCTCAGTGGGATTATTTATCATCATCATCATCATCATCATCATCATCATCATCATCATCATTTGGCTTTCATATTAAATTCAAGTCACAAAAGTGTATGAATAACACTGGCCTGCCTTACCTTTCTTCCAAAGGTCAAAGGTTTATCAATTTATATATGATCGCCATTTTATGCTGATTTCAAAAATACCATTCATTGTGTTTGGTTTGGTCTGGTCTTTAAAATGTGGTTGAATACTTCTCAGCAAGTTTTACTCAATAATAACATTTATTCAAAAGTCTGTGTACTCTACTTGTCATAGCTATAATACTGTTCTATACATTTCAAGTAAAGCTTGTATATCAAAATTTGATCTGATTAGGAAAAAATGAGTTTATCAAGTATATATGATTCTCATATCTTATACTGAATTCAAAAATAATATTCATTGTGTTTGGCTAGTTCTGGTTTTTAAGATGTGTTGAATAAATTGATACAATAATAACACTTATTCAAAAGCTAATTACTCTACTTGTCATAACTATAAATATTGTTCTATACATTTCAAGTAAAGCTTGTATAAAATTTGATCTGATTAGGAAAAAAATAATGATTTTTGGATTCAGCATTAAAAAACTACCTTAAAATCAGCTAGCATGGATATCCATGACAATCTCTCTCCATCCGCCCTATCACTCATCATTCTCGGGAGGTCCTCTATGCAGCATCCTGTATCCACAAGAGCTGATCAATGTACGTCTTTGCTGGTCGGCCCCCATTGGCGTGCCCATGTGCTGGCTTCCACAGGCGGACGTCACTTATGAGTTCGTCCTTGCTTCTCCAGCAGTGTCCCATCTAGTTTATTCTCCAGTCGCTTCGTTAGGGCCCAGGTGGTGCAGGTGGTGCACAATTCTTCCAGACCCGTTATCGTGTCAGTGCTGCTGTATGGCTGCACCACCTGGACCCTAACGAAGTGGGATTATTAAAGGCATCTATCTCGGTGCAATCGTATTGTCGACAAATGAATTCATCCAAACGGGATGGCAAAATTGAAGAGAGCCTTCGAGAGCCTAAAAGACACGGTTTCTTTGTACAAGGGTTTGTCAGTATCTGATTGGTTGTTTGGGTGAATACTACGGCATGACAACCTATCTAGGGTTATTGTAAGCGTAATTATTATGGTCTATGGGGAAATTGGGGATTGAAAAGAAAAGGATTATATTCATTATATTCACTAGCAAATATATGCACCCTCCGGGTGCAGTATTTAAGTTTTGATATAATAAAATATATTAAATTAGAAAGGCTAATGAAACTGACTAAGAATGCAGATAAAAAGATCTGCAACAGAGGGTATAATCGAAAAATAGAACAACTTTGAAACTAACTATTCCATCATTTTCCATTACTCCCTCTTTCATTGGTAAAATTTCCTAATTTAACTATTTAGTTAAAATAGAAGTAAAGGATAATATTACAGTTATTCTTCTTGTAAATAAATTTTTTTAAAGATTTATCCACGAGATTTTTGTTTATATTTCTTAATAAAACCAAACAATTAGAAATCAATAATACTAAGCACATATTTATTAAAATAAAATTTTAAATATCAATATGCAAATTAGCCTTCTCGTTCAAACTGTAAACCGCTATTTTGTATATATATAAATACAATTGCATGTTATTAGTACCTAAATATGGTCAACAGTATTTTAATGTAAAAACAATTTTTATTAGTAACTGAAGTTTAAAAGAATGAAATCATGGAGAATTTGACGTAAATAATTAAGGGAATTGTGACTTGAGTAGTAATATAGTTTCGGTTACAGACAGAAAACACACAATCTCTATTTAAATAAGATATTCATTAAAATAAAAACACTCAATTAGAACCAATAATGCTAAGCATGTATTTATTTATTAAAATTATTTTTTAATATTAATATGCAAATTAGACTTCCCGTTCACACTGGAAACCGCAATTTTGTTGTATATATAAATACAATTGGGAGGCGCGTGGTGTAATGGTTAAAGTCATGGGAAATGGACTCGTCGCCCCGAGTTCAAATCCTGGATGTGGTAATTGCATTCACTTAGCGCTAATACCTTGGGAAAGGTATGAATCCTACTCTCCCTCCATCTATGGATAAATAGTAGGGCAGACTGGGCTCTTTAACCTTGGTTAGGCAACCGGTCTAGGAGAAGGAAAACTCTGAATTAAACCTGTTGAACTCCGCTTAAGAAATTGACCTTGTGTCACATCCTGCTCGTGCGAGGTGGTAAATATATATATATAAATACAATTGCATGTTATTAGTATGTCGATAAGGTCAACAGTAATAATAATGTAAAACAATTGTATTAATAATTGAGGTTTAAATAAAAAAAAAATCATGGAGAATGCGACGTAAATAACTAAGGGAATTGTAACTTCAGTAGTAATATACTTTCTGTTACATACAGAAAAACACGCAATCTCCATTATAATAAGATAAAACACCCACATATGTATATATTTTTTCAGCTCTTTTGTGGGATGTGCTTCCGGGATTCTTGAAAGCAGCAGGCAGCTCCCTTATGTACTTCCCATCTTTGTCATTAAAAAAAGCTGAACCTTTCTCTTAAAGATTTTTTTAAGACAAACAAGGGTATAAATAATTTAATTGATTGCTTCTTAATTAGCTTCCTGTTTGCATAATTACCATCAGCGAGCATGTTCTTGTCTTTAGCTTCATCCGGGTAGCTCGCCCCACCCTCTCAGAAATGGCGGCAGAACGACGTCCGTGCAAAAAAGGTAAACAACATCACCTGTCAAATCTTTCCTTATCTTCCTTCTTTAAATGCAAATCGTGATTACTGAAATTACCTGTCGGAAAGAAAGAGAAATAGATTTCGGGGAATGCCGTCTTCATTTTATCAATTGGAATGTTGTCTTTGATTCTATCTTACAAAAGAATTCCTATTTATTTTCAAAGTTCGCAAAAATCTTACTAAGAAGAAATCGGTGGATAAAATAGCTATCAATCTTAACAGAGTAGAGTGCACGCACCACCTTGAAATAAAACCAATCCTTTTCTTATGTGTCAAAGATATGGTCTTATATACCAACCTTTATAAGAAGCGCGTGGTGTAATGGTTAAAGTCATGGGAAATGGACTCGTCATTCCGAGTTCAAATCCTGGACGTGGTAATTGCATTTCACTTAGCGCTAATACCCTTGGGAAAGGTATGAATCCTACTCTCCCTCCATCTATGGATAAATAGTAGGGCAGACTATGCTCTTTAACCTTGGTTAGGCAACCGGTCTAGGAGAAGAAAACTCTGAATTCAAACCTGTTGAACTCCGCTTAAGAAATTGACCTTGTGTCGCATCCTGCTCGTGCGGAGAGGTTGGTAAATATATATATACCAACCTTTATGGAGGTGCGTGGACTAATGGTTAAAGTCACAGGAAATGGACTCGTCAACCCGAGTTCAATTCCTGGACGAAACTATTGGCATTTCACACGGGGCTAATACCTTGGGGAATGTATGAATCCAGTTCTCCCTCCATCTATGGGTAAATAGCAGCGCAGAATAGACTCTTTAACCATGGCTAGGTAACAAGTCTATGAGAAAGAAACTCTGAATTCAAACCTGTTAAACTCCGCTTAAGAAATTGACTGGTTACCTAGCCATGGTTAAAGAGTCCAGTCTGCCCTGCTATTTACGCATAGCTAGAGGGAGAATTGGATTCACACCTTTCCCAAGGGTATTAGCACCACGTGAAATGCCAACAGCTTCGTCCAAGAATTGAACTCGCGTTGACGAGTCCATTTCCTACGAGTCTAACCATTAGACCACGCGCCTCAGGAATGTCACATAGTTCGACCGAGCACTTTATGAAATTAACGTTGTTGTTTCAGCAAACACACCCCATTTTGCCCGGCTTGTATTTCAATAGTTTACATGTAAAGAGAAACCCTGATCTCCAGGGATTTGGCGGGAACCAACTATGAAAACTAATCCGCTTGACATTTCATGTAAAAACCAGAATAAACATTTATATTTATTTTGTCAGTTATAGAAACGTTTATCATCTTCTCAGCCCTGTTTTCCTTTTTTCTGAAAACCTAGATTATGATAGATTAACTGACCCCAAAGGGTGAATACCCATGACGTTTTTGCTAACGAGCTGGATCTCCACATCATCGCGAGTTCGAACTCCAGTCGCTCCATTACATTCAATTTTGGACTAATATACTTGGGAAAGGTATGAACACCTGATCCTCTTCCAAAAAGAAGACAGTGTTAGGGTTCGTGGTTAGGGTTAAGGGTTAGTTCAATGGAAAAATAATGGGTAGATTAATCAACATATAAAATTCATTCAGAGTGGTTCCCTGTTTTTTAGGTTGGAGTTATAGGAAATAACCCATTTTTCTTTAGCCGCTGTATGTCTGTGGGAAAACATATCACTAATCTTATTATAATGGAGATTGTGTGTTTGTCTGTTTTTAAACGAAATTATATCACTACTCAAGTCACAATTCCCTTAGTTATTTACGTCAAATTCTACACGATTTTATTTTTATTTAAAACTCAATTATTAATAAAATTGTTTAACATTATTAATACTGTTGACAATATCTACATATTAATAACATGCGATTGTATGTATATATACTACTAAATAGCAGTTTACAGTTTGAATGGGAAGGCTAATTTGCATATTGATATAAAAAATCTGATTTTAATGAATATGTGCTTAGTATTATTGATTTGTTTGGTTTTATCTTAATGAATATTAGCAAAATTCTTAGGGATAAATTTTAAAAGAAATCCATTAACAAGAAGAAATAACTGTAATTTTATTCTTTACTTCCTATTTTAACTAAACAGTTAAATCAGGGAAATTTAGCAATGAAAGACGGGAGTGAGGGAAGAGTAATTTTCAGTTGTTCTATTTTTCGATTATACCCCCCTCTGTTTCAAATCTTTTTATCTGCATTCTTATTTAGTTTCATTAGCATTTCTAATATTTGATACAATATTTTATTACATTAAAACTTAAATACTTGCACTCTGTTTCAAATCTTTTTATCTGCATTCTTATTTAGTTTCATTAGCATTTCTAATATTTGATACAATATATTATTACATTAAAACTTAAATACTTGCACCCGGAGGGTGCATATATTTACTAGTTTAGATAATGTAATGAATCAAGAATGTTCAGCTAATAAATAAGTGATTTACCTGCTATTAGTTTATTCACTGCTAAGAAAAAACAAGATGAACATCCTCTGAGAGTGATAATTGCATAATTTTTGCCAGGAGTAGAAGTTCAGAAAAAAAATGAAAGTTAACAATATAACTTCACGCATTAAATTTTATCGTACAAAAATTCGTCACTAAAAAATCACGTAAAAATTAAAACTTGAGAATCCAAAATTTCAAGATTCTGGATTCGGTCTGATATGTTTGTAATTTGTTCACGGAGTTGGCTTGATTCTAAAATCGTATGATATGTTGGGCTACGGACCCTAGGGTTAAATTGAACAATGTGACACACTGACGCATTGACATTCACATTTATCATTACATAAGTGTCTCAAATCTGGCACCTCGTGTCGTGTAATGGTTAGCAAGCTAGGTTAGCAAACCATTGTTAGATCATCTCAAAACCAGTCAATTGTCAAAAACAATTATATATCCTTCCGCTGTAGATATCATTTTTACGGTGAATTGCTTTCAAAAAACCTATTTGAACGTTGGCATCTCAGAATATATATATATTCATCTTTAGCTATTTTACTTTTATTTTTATTTTTTTCCTGGAAACTAAGTGTCATATAAGAAAATTTCTGTTGTTTTCTCGTTTATGTCTGTCTATACATCTTCTCCCTTCCAATGTTTACTTTTTAAAAGAAATTTATTTGTTACTTATGAATCGCTAACTGTACTGACCAATTAGGCGTGCGTAAAAAAAAACAGGTATTTTTTTTTGATGGCATTAGGATGTTATTATCAATACATAATAAATACATTCTAAAACATTTACTCTTCTTAATAAGGTGACAGCTGTCATTCGGGATATTCTCCAAATTAGCGGAAAACGTGCCCGTTGTGGTTGGCTTCGCTACCGATATCATCGTCTTCGGTTTAAACTCGTTCATTTTGATGTAAATCTGTCTATGGTACATATTTGAACGTAGCAAAGATATCGCACCCTCCGGGTGCAAGTATTTTAAGTTTTAATCGTAATTAATATATTAATATCTTAATATTAAAATTAGAGAAGGCTAATGAAACTAAGATGAAAGGTAAATTTGCAAGATAAAAACATTTTGACTAACATGAGGGGGTAATAATTCAGAAAAATTAGAACGACACTGTAAAACTTACTCTTCTATCACTCTGCTTTTCATTGTATTTTTTCAATATTTAAGTCATTAGTTAAAAGAGTAAGTAAGAAATAAAATGACAGTTATTTTTTGTTAACGGATTTCATTTAAAGATTCATTGAAAGAGATTTTGCTTATATTCATTAACAAAAATCAAAAAGTTAGAAATCAATATACTAAGCCACTATTTATTAAATCACATTTTAATATTGCAATATGCAAATTAGCCTTCCCGGCACACTGGGAACTGCTATTTTGTATATATAAATATAATTGCATGTTTGTTAGTATGTAGATATGTTAACAGTATTAAATGTAAAACAATTTTATTATAATATGAGTTTAAATAAAAATAAAATCATTGAGAATGTTTATATGAAATAATAAGAGAATTGTTGACTTGAGTAGTATATAGTTTCGGTTACAGACGGAAAAACACACCAATCTCCATTATAATAAGGATATCTACAACTGTACAAACTAGGAAGTGTTGTATACCCTTTTACTTATCTATATGCTTTTTTCTGCTTCTAGCTTATGCTATTCTAATCCTTTTCTACGTCTTCTTTGTGTCGGTCTTCTTGGCTCCGTTCTGGTCTTCCTTAGCATTCTTACAGAGCCTGTCATTTCTTTTAGAAAACCTGACTTCTTTACTAGGATCATATTTGTGTCTGGTCTCCACTTAGCGGACTATCTCAGCGCATTAATCTAGAAGCCTGGCTCTGGTGTCCTTTTTAGTTAGACTAACAGCAAGAACGATTTATTTAGATATACTTTTTATTTCGAAACTCCCAACCAGGACTACCTACGCAGATCGGCGGCGCGGGTATAACACGACTTACCCACCGTCGTGCGGTTGGCTGATCTGATAAAAATCTATTTCTAATCTAAACGTGGGGCTTTTCTCCACCGAATCTCACTGGTACTCCACTGGATGTTCAGGGATAAGGTCAAGCCCTTGTCATTCATCCTTCAACGGCTGGGGCTGCAACTTATAACAGCCATTTTGATTTCTACACTAACGTGTACATAATATTAGGGACTCTAATATTATCTAACAGAAGGAGTTTATATGAAATAGAGCGGGCTTACCCGCTCCCTAGGTAGTAGGGGATGTAAAAAAAGATTAGTCCCACAGATTCCATATTATTTGAATTCGCGAGTTGGATCCTGGTAGTATGCCCCATTTAAATGCCCTATGTCAAAAAAGACCTTAGCGTGGACCAGACACTCTTGAAAAGAAAAATCGTTGTCTACAATTTAATAATAAATCTTTAAAAAATCTATCCTGTTAACATCTTGATTTTTGTTTTATTATGCTTAAATAAAATCAAACCTCGATTATTTTTGCTCAAAAAAACAGCCCCTGTGATATTTTGTATATTTATTTGTGTAATGTTTTTTCTAGTTTCTCATACAGATTAAATGCCTTAATTATGGATAAGTAAAGTGTATAATCATTTTAGCATTAACCACTCTACGTTGCCCTGCAGATTAGAATTGTGATTTT
Organism: Doryteuthis pealeii; assembly: GCA_023376005.1. Lineage (NCBI taxonomy): Eukaryota > Metazoa > Mollusca > Cephalopoda > Myopsida > Loliginidae > Doryteuthis > Doryteuthis pealeii. The sequence goes on from CM042169.1 coordinate 12,647,658, forward strand.
CTAAGTTCATGCACCTGTTGGACGATGTACTAGAGCCTTTTATGGATGTAATGAGATGTGATATAACTATTGCTTTACGGGGGTAGTTCTAAGGGAGCTGCCCTGGCGATTAGTACACGGTCTTTAGCAATGGAGACTGTGGCGTATGGAACGTTTGATAGAAAACCCAGGCGGACCGAGTATTCCATGACCTGCAACATTCCAATTTGGCCCCATATTTGGACCAAAAAGTGTGGTCGGAAAGGCCCCCCTGCTCATCAATCGCTGAATCACGTCAAGTACCACTGTTCGGTCTGCTTTGCTAACGAGGTAAGTCTTCCCTCTTGCGTACATATATCAGCATCTGGCCATTGCTCGACATCTACTTCGGTGGTGAGTGAGAACCGTTGCCTTCAGCATAATTTGACCGTAATTAATGCCACATGGATGTACAAGTATAAATGGTATCAAAAGCTGAAGTAATGCGTAAAATTAGGAATCAATTACCCAGTTGGTTGGCAATAGTGTGTTTTGTGCATAATCAACTGTTTTCAGGTCGATTTAATGCTCGAATATAAGTCATTTTGATAAACAAAAAACTCGGTTCTTACAATAACTGGCTTAAGTGATCACCCATTTATAGCACTGGCTGGCAATTATACTGTATTGACGGCAACATATTGCGCATTATGTAAGTATACTAATATGAGCAATAAATACAGGGCTCAATTGATATCAAATATTAATATATCATATATATTATATAATATATATATATTAGTACGTATAATAAAAATTGAAAACACAGTGTTAAAATGAGTTAAGTGGGTGAATTGACACCAACAATTTTCTCAAAACACACACCTTAATTAATAACATCGACTCATTTCCGCATTTGATCTCTCAAGCATCACATAGATTAATCACAATCTATTACATCATAACTACAAATAAAACAATGGTAAGTCATAAACAACACATTTTATTGACCAATGACATTATTTTCACAGCAACTCATCATTTAAAGCAATTTCTGCTTGCCTCTTTTTCAGAAAATCAGCTCTACACCTCACACAAATCATACGACACACACAAACCACAAAACACAACTCCCCTGAGGATTGTTTCGAATTCCTTTATCGCAAATAGATTTATACACCACACGCGCAACCACACATTCATAAAACACATACAAAAAAAAATGCACATGCTTTTTGAATACAAACACTTACACCATTTGCTAATTACTTCACACGCTCACAAAAAAGTAATAATTTGAGCGTCATATTTCAAACCGTTCTTTTTTTCAACGTCTTTTTTCTCAGACTTCAAATTCTTAACGACCGATACAAGGACTATTACTCGCCTTCTCATCCTTTCTCTGAGATAACATTTTTATCACCTTCCACATACCAAAAAGCCCTGAAAGATGATCAATTAATAGTACGAAAATCACTGCAGCGTCGGCCAATAAACCTCACCACTTAACTCATTTAAACGCTGTGTTTTTCTTAATTTTTTTGTATTATACTACATAGCGTAAGCGATTCACTTCCTTTATTCACACACACACACACACAGCACACACAATATTATAAATATATATACTCATACTAATATATATATATCATTCTACTTTTAATTAGGCTATACATTAATCTTCACCCGTGGAATGTAATTACCTAAATGCGATATATGACTTATCCTTTAAAGAATACCAATCTGACTGTTGATAGATATTAGTAACTAATCTAGCCTACACGATTTGTATTAGCATTACGATCGTACGCTTCCCATCATAAAATACAGGATTATTTATACTTGAGATTGGGTCAACTGGACAGCGGATTTACAAATACTGGAAACACTGTTTTCTTCCATGTAAAAAAAATGGAGTCTTTCAGGAAACAGTGATATCAAAACCAAACTCGATGGCAACTTCACCTATCAACAATATGTATTATGTCCCGCTGGACAATCTAAGCAGCCGTCCAATGCTAGGGAAGACAGACAAGAACTTTTTAAAATAACAGAATGCCATAGATTATGATGCAGCCCCCGTATGACTTTGCGCCCCTCAACTTCAAATTTGGAGAGGAAAATAAGCTAGAGAAAGAAGAAAGGAAAAGATAAGAAATTAAAAAAAAGAAAGACAGGAAAGAAAGAAACGAAGGCCGGCTGCTTTTCTTCCAACGATAGGCTAATCAGGCCTGCATCACGTAGTCATCGTCAGTCCGCTACCTATTCTGCCTTCCGCTACACTCTCTCCCTTTGATTATTCACCCATTCTTTTAAATTACCGGTAATCCAGCTGAGACATTATATTTATACAGTCAATTATTTCATGTCAATGTAACATTAGTTAATATTGTATTAATATCAAATTAACATACGGATTTAGCTAAAGCAATCCTTATGTCAATGTTTTTACTTCACCCGAAAATTTCAACGCTCGGCATTTCTCCGTCTTGGAATTCTCAAGAAACAGTTTAAACAACTGCATCCAAATATATAATTTCTTTCAAAATTTTTTCCGTAATATTTTTTTCTTTCTTTTTAAAAAACCATAATTTTACTTTTACAGAATAATTGAGTTCTTTGCAACCCTTAATATCCAGCCCATTATTATAGAAATTTGAATTTAAAAAACGGACCTTTTTTTTTTCTTAAGAAATAAATGCAAATTAAGAATTACCTAGAAAGTTCGTCTCATTCGACCGCTGAGACATATTATATGTCTTAGTGATTAGATCCATATTTGACAGAAGAGTATGTTGCTTTTGTGGCTAGGATGAGGAATATAACCAAAGGAGAAGGTAGATGGCAGGAAAGAGGCAAATGGGACTGGGACCAATTAGAGAGATAGAGAAGATGAAATAGATAAATATGAAAAGTAAGAGAGTGGGCCGCTGAAATAAGTAAAAGAGTGAGATAACATGCACTTTAAAAGGCGATCGAATTTTTGAATAGCATCTGTGCCGAATAATTGTTTTGTAATGTTTTTAGAACAAACATTTGTAATTTCTGGTTTGCGCCGTTTAAGTTACATTGGTGACAATTTCACGTTCGAAATCGGATTGAAATCTTTCTGAATCCGTGGCACAGATCCTGGCGACCACAGAATTCTATGGAGTCTTTATTACGTTTCAGGTCTAGAATTAGTACCAGTACTATTTTACTATGTTCCGGGCCCATCTTGCTTCGACTGACTTTGTCGTTTTTATGCGCTGTTTATTTCCCGGATTTCTCTTTTTCCTGCAGTGAGAGGCCCCCGCTTCGCTGCCGACACGGTCACAATTAGGCCATTTACTGCCCGGGATCATACAGTCCCTGTACATGGATGAAGGCATTCCACAACCATAAGCCAGGAATTAGGTGGCACAAAATCGGTCGTGTCTCATTCTAGGTGAAGAAGGAAGTGACATTGTTTTTTTTTTTGGGCGGGCTGGGAGTTCCTGAATTTGTTCTCTCTTGTAAGATCAAAGTTAATATTGAACAACAGGCTCTCCAAACCGACGACATGGTGAGGAGCAACACATTTATAGTGCTGTCACGGCACATGGTCAACGTAATAGATACATAAAGTAACATAGACTACATAAGATACTCTTATAATAACTGTGTCTTTTCCCCGCTACCAAATGCAGCATATAGTTATAATACTCCTTTCCTTCACTTCTTACTCTGTCGTCTATTCTTGCGGCCCGGCTTTACTTCTGTCGTCTTACTTCAGTCTATCTTGGGATCTGGTATATATTTCTAAGGTCTTCCGTCTGGTTCTATCTATTGGAGGTATTCCCGGTTCCTGTTTTCTGTATACACGGGATCAACTCCTTATCAGTGCCCTGTGTCATTGTTAGTTTTATGTTAAATAACAGCAAGACTCTTTCGATAGTTACCTTGATGTTACTTTATTCCAACTCCGCCCACACAGTACAATCTGTACCAGATGAGGCTTACAGATGTTGCTTACCGCTCGGTTTTAAGTTTCTAACATGAAAAATGATTTCTTACTCCTTAACACACGGTAAGAGGGCCTTCTATGGGGTTCCGGTTTCTCACGATTCATCCCGCCTAAGGCAAGCTCAGGTGAGGCAAACGCTGTCACTCACTCTCAGGCATTCAGCTATACAATCCGGCCATTTATGATTCGATTTACACATACCTATTATTACTAAAGCATTTGGGATCCACTAATTATGTAACAATATTCAAATAAGATATAAAGAGTAGGATAAAAGGACATATATCGAATGGTAATATCCAGAGATACACTATTTTAGGTATAAACGAGATACCAACTTACCATTAAAGATATAAATGTTACAGCATGAACATTAAGACTACACTGTAAAAAGACTGTACAGTAATGTAAGGGGGGCCAAAGCCCCACCCGAGGAAGGGGCAGTAGAATCATACCATCAATAACCCATGGCTCGTTCTCAGAGGCAGCGAGGAAAGAAGAGGAGAGTACAGCAATTTGAATCAGCCGCTGTATTAACCAGAGGTCCGCCCAGTGGGGACCAAGCGGCAACAGCAGCGAAGCATAGACTCTTCCAAGGCACAAAGGAAAGGAATAATCCCTACCACTATTATCACGCAATCCCTAATCGTGTCTACGAGCAGACTGTTCGATCACTTTTTTTGAGTTTGGTTTTAAACTGACAAATTGGATCACGCAGAATTGAGGAAACTTTTTACTACCTATGGCATAGATAACTCATTTACTTTCATCGGTCTCAGTCGGGCATTATGATCATCATCACTCATGCAATCACATCATCATCATCGATCATAGTTGCTTCATATTAAATTGAGCAAAAATGCTCCATGAATAACACTGGCCTGCCTTACCTTTCTCCCAAAGGTCAAAGGTTATCAATTCATATACCTGATCGCCATTTTATGCTGATTCAAACTAACCATTCATTGTTTTTTGGTTTTGGGTCTGGTCTATTCACACAATGTGGCTTGAATTACTATGCTCAGCAAGTTTTACTCAATATACATTTATTCAATAAGCTGTGTAACTCTACTTGTCATAGCTATAATACTGTTCATACACATTTCAGTTTAAAGCTTTGTCTACTGATGCATAAAAAATTGAATCTGATTAGTGAAAAAAATGAGTTTATCAAGTGAATATATGATTCTCCATATTTATACTGATATTTCAAATAAATATATTCATTGTGGTTTGCTCCGTTGAGTTTTTAAGATGTGTTTGGAATAAATTGGTATACAATAAAACACTTATTCAAGAAGCCTAGTACTCTAAACTTTGTCATGATTCAGCTATATTTGATATTTTGGTTGCTATCTATAATTTCCAAGTAAAGCTCAGTATAATTTCGGATCTGGTTATATTGAAGGTCGAAAAAAAATAATCCCGCTATTTGCTTCCGGATTACAGCATTGAAAAAACCCTTGACCACTAAGATCAGAGACACCCTAGCATCGATATCCATGACAATCTCCTCCATTCGAGACATAGCACGCCCCTAGTAGACTTCACTCACGCGCGATGGCGCATATCTGGGAGGTACCTGCAATATGGCAGACTCAGGCCTGTTTCAATTCGCACAAGAGCGGAGGTCATATTAGTACTGTTTGCATCTGGGGTCGGAAGCCGCAATTGTGCGGTGCCCTCAAAATGGTGTCGTTGTTTGCTTCTCTAAGTGCGAGATGAGTTCACCTTAGGATAATACAGATCCCTTGATTCCTTCTCCAGCAGATTGTCTCCTTATCTCGTTCTTAAATTTCCAGTCGCAGATTCGTTAGGTCTCAAGCCCACTATGGTGGTTTGACATTGTAGTCAAGCACAATTCTTCTCCGACCCGTATACGCTCGTCTATGGATGCTGGTAATGGCTGCATCCATGAGGCAGTACACGAATGTGAGATTTAATATGAGTGGCTCATCCTATATCGCGGTGCAAATACGGTATTGGTCGTATCAAAATGAATTCTATTTAGGCCTCTATAAGGAGTAAAATGAGACGATGGAATAATTAGAGAGTAGAGCACTTCGCAAGAGCCATAATAAGTACTATCAGTGTTTCTTATATGTACACATAGGGTTCGGTTCAAGTAAAACCATAAGTTGGATCTTGTATGTTGGCGCTCGAATAACTCACACGGAAAGACATACTTATCTTATCTACGGTGAGATATTGAGATAGACGTAATATTATGGGTTAATGGGTGAAGAGATTAGAGGGATTGTAAAAGATAAAAGGTATTAACTTATTCTGATAATTATAATTACACTAGCAAACTTCATTATTGTCTATTCCCCCTCGCACAAGCGATGCAAAGTTCAATATTTTTAATGGATAGATATAATCAAAAAATATAGCTTTTAATAACTATTGAAAAAGAATGGCTTAAATGAAAGAATGCTAAGAATGTCAGATTATAAAAGAATTGCCTAGTCAGACAAGTAGAGGAGGGGTTATACATCAGCAGCACAAATAATGTAGAACACTTATGAAGACTATACTATTTCATTTTTCATGATTGCCATTTACTAAACCCCTCTGGCTCTTCGAGAGTAATTGGTAAATTTTCCTAATTTAACTATATTTAGTTTCAAAAACAAAAGCGAAAGATAATGGATATATATTACAAAGGAGAGATCTCTCTTATGATAAACAAATTTATTTATTAACACGAATTATGCACACTACGGAGATTATTTTGTTTATATTTTTCTGAAATAAAACAAAAAACAGCTAGATAATCAAAATAAATATCGGCGAGAGCACTATCATTTATTATAAAATACAAATTTTAAATTTATATATACACTATTTAGGAGACACAATCATGTCGCGTATCAGTTCAAGTAAGTAGAACACGGCTATTGTTCCGAATTATTGATTATATTACATATAATACACTATTGCATGTTTATTGTTATGGAGACTTGAATAAATAATGGTACAACTAAGTATTAATTGAATGATAAAAGACAATTTTTACTTCGTAAGATAGAAGGTAATATAAAAGGATGAAATCGATGAGAGAAAGATTGTACGTAGAATAATTAAGGGAATTGTGACATTGAGTGAGATGATAAAAGTATTAGATTGAGTTTTACTCAGGTCTACGCAAACTCAGACAGGAAGAGAGACTAGCAAATCTCTATTTAAAGTAATATAGTATGCATATGAATCTATACATAAGATTATACACTATTAACTATGAATCACACTCAATTTAGAAATCGCATATAATGACGTATATTGCATGATATAATATATAATATCTTAAAATAAATATATTATTTTTTGAGAGATATATAACAATGCGAAATTAGACTGCTCTGTAAGACACATAGTCCGCGAATTCTACAGCCTGTGAGATAAAATCACGCAGTTGTTGTAGTTATATAGGGGATTATACTACATTCCCCTTACTGGGATGGCGACGAGTGTGTACATGGTTTACAAGTCCATCGCTGTGGATAAGCCTGCGCGCACACAGTCTACATATCCGGTAGCGTCATGTGTGATATATTGCATTATATCGCTTAGCCGCTAATAACCTTGGAAACGGGTATGCTTAATTCTCAACAACGCTTTCCTCTCTCCTCGCATCTACGATCTATAAAGCTCAGGTTTGTAGAACTGTGGCTCCGTTAACTCGTTGAGTTAGGTGCTAAGAACGAGCAACTATGGGAATACGCAGCGCTTCTATGTGATGTAGAAAACCCGCGTATAAACTCTGAATTTCAAAACGCTGTTGGAGCTCGCCGGCCTCTTATAAGAAATTGACCTTGTGGCACACCTCCCTGCCCAGTCGCGGATGAGCGTAGGTATTATATATAACTATGTATAAGTCTTGGTAAATTGTAAGTTATGGCAATAAATGTGCATTGTTAAATCATTATGTCATTGAATGAGTATAAATGTGATCCAATACAGAGAGACGTATCTCGTATTATTACCCCGTATAAAAAATAAATGGATACTTGGTTAAATTTATACCATATGAGAGTTTTAAATAAAAAAAAAATCATGGAGATGCGAACGTAAAGATAACTAATGAGTGGATTGTAGAGTCTTCATGTTTATGTAAATTTACACTTATTAACTCTTATTCTATTCTTGCTTTTACATTTGTAAATTGTTACCTAAACAGAAAAACACGTACTATATCTCATTTGAGTGAAAATATACAGATCACTATAAGCACCCTATACATTAGATAATAGGTAATTGTAAATAATAATTTTCTAGCTTCACCTGTTGCTGTGATGGTGCTATGCTGGCTTATACCGGGATTCCTTGAACAGGACGTGAAGCAGCTCGCGCTTCATGTTTGACAATCACTAGTACGTTGTGATCAGAGAGTATGAAAGCATCGATATCCTATTCTCATCTATAGATTTCTTTTTACAGACAAATCAGAGGGTAGTAAATAGATTTTGAAATTGATATGTCTTGTGAATTAGCATCCGCTGTAAGCATCAAGGTAAACCATCACCAAATTAAAGGCGGAGAGGCATGTTCTTGCCTCTTTAGGCCTGTGTTTAAAATCGCGAGCTCGACATCACAACTATCCCACATTCGAAATGCGCGCAGACTCCGACGTCCGTGCAAAAAAGGTTAAACAACACCGTCCGAAATATCTTTCCTATGAAATCTTGCTTCGGAGAATGCAAATCGTCGCAATTACTGAAAGACTTACCTAGTACGCGAAAGATTAGGAGAAGCTACATATTAGGCGTTTCGGGAAATGCGCCGTCTTCACTTTTAGAATTTGGACATTGTTGTTCGCTTTGATTGCGGTAATCTTTACCAAATAGGATCACCTAATTATATTTTCAAAAGGTTTCGCAAACCCAATCTTACCTTATAACAGAAGAAATCGAGCGGATAAAATTAGCATACCAATTTTAACCAGAGATAGAAGGGTGCACGCACCCACCTTGAAATAGAATGATCCAATCCTTTTCCTTATGTGATCAAAGATTAATGGGCTATACATTATAATAACTCAAACCTTATAAAAAGCGCGATGGTGTAATGGTTGAAAGTAATGGGGAAACAGGGCGGACTCGTCTTCTGAGGAATCAATATCTGGGAATAGAAAAAAACAAAACTAAAAGAATTTCGAAGAATCTGCACGAGCGCACGTACAATATATATATATATATATATATATATATATATATATATATATATATATATATATATTAATGGGATGGGAACAGTCTATCCCGGTAGTCTCTATTCTGCTCTACGATCATAAGTGAGAAATATTTCCTTTTCGCTTAACGGCGAGGACTGAAACTGGATAGGTTTTGTATCTAGGAAGAAAGGAGAGTTTTGATCGGCTAAATTGTCACGTGGCCAACGGCACGTGACAAGAAATGCCATGAAAAGCCAATGAAGGACAATTACGTTTCTCTCCTTACTTCTCTTTGGCTCGCTGTAATAGATAAGAAAGTTGGATACTAATTGTATCTATTCATCTCTATGCTCAATTGGATATATATAATATATATATATATATATATATATATATATATATTTTTCACTCAATGGGTGTGGACCGAACTGGATGTGTTTCTCCTAGGAAAAATGAGATGATACAGTTTCCGAAAAATGGACGAATTTTTCGTTACCAACGAACACGTGACGTGAGAAGCTAGGCTTACAGTCCACGTTGTCTTCCCACAGCCACACTCTCTTTCGCTTATTATAAATGGTGAGAAAGTTGGAGACTAATTATCTTTATTCAGCTCTACGAACATGAATGAGAAATATGTCATTTTCGCTCAACGGCGTGAACCGAAACCGACAGGTATTTTCTCTAGGAAGAAAGGAGGTGAAATATTGACTTTGAGGGCTGAATTGTCATGCTATCAACGGACACGTGATGTGGGAAGCCAAGCCTACAACCCAAAGAAAGACAATTACGCTTGTTTCTCTACAGCCACCGCGGCTTTGGCTTGTAGTAAAGGGTGAGAATGTTGGAGGGTAACTGCCTTTATTCAGCTCTACGAACATGAATAAGACATATGTCCTTTTCGCTCAACGGACGCAAACCGAAACTGGATAGGTATTTTCTCTAGGAAGAAAGAATATAAAATACAGAGTTTTGAGGGGCTGAATTGTCATGTTATTAACGGACACGTGACGTGGGAAGCCACGCCTCTTATTCCAGAAAAGACACTTTTGATTGTCTCTCTACAGCCACCTCTCTTTGGCTTGTTTGTTTATATTGAAATAAACAAACGAAGTATTAAAATAAAATTCAAATATTTAAAAAAAATGACATCATTAAATTCTTTCTTTTCTTTTCTTTGTTTTCTGAAAGAAAGATGCTTTTTTGTAACAATTGTGAAAAATATGTCCTTTTCGCTCAACGGGCGCGGTACCAAAACTGGATAGGTGTTTTCTCTTGGATGAAAGGACTACTATGAAATAGAGAATTTTGAGGGGCTTCATTGTCACGTAACCAACGAACTCGTGAGCCAACAATCCAAAGGAAAAAAATTACGTTTGTCTCTCTACAGCCTCTATTTTGTTGGTTGTTTGAATTTTTGAGTATATAAGGCGTGAGGCAAATGGTCACTTCTACTTATAGACTCGTCGACTACCATGTGACCAGCCTTCTTATCCAATCACTGGCAGTGCTGCTGCTGCTGCTGTTGTGTATTTATACTGGCCTGATTCTAATCCTAGCTCACTGACACGTGGATCTTCTTAGACGTCGGACCTAAAGGACACTATATCACAAGGACTTATTGATTTACTTACTTATTTACTTTAAGTTCTTTTACAACTGGCCAAGGATGGCGGCCAAATACTTTTATATAGAAATAAACGAACCAAGTATTAAAATAAAATTCAAATATTTAAAAAATAAATGACATCATTAAAGTCTTTCTTTTCTTTTCTTTGTTTTCTGAATGAAAGATGCTTTTTTGTAACAATTGTGAAAAAATATGTCCTTTTCGCTCAACGGGCGCGGACCAAAACTGTATAGGTGTTTTCTCTTGGATGAAAGGAGAAAAATAGAGAGGACCTGCACAAGAATGTTGCGTGCAGTACAGAACAAGTCGTGGAAACAGCCCCCACTAGGGAGCAGCTGTATGGTCACCTGCCCCCTATCTCACAGATCATCCGAGTGAGACGGACTAGACATGCAGGACACTGCTGGAGAAGCAAGGACGAACTCATAAGCGATGTTCTCCTGTGGAAGCCAACACATGGACATGCTAGTGTGGACGCCCAGCAGGGACCTACATTGACCAGCTATGTAAAGATGCTGGCTGCATCAAGGAAGAACTCCCAGGTGCAATGAATGAAAGGAAGGCTGGCGAGAGATTGTCATGGATATCCGTGCTGCCTGCACGACATGATGATGATATAGAAATAAATGAACCAAGTATTAAAATAAAATTCAAATATTTAAAAGAAAAAATGACATCATTAAAGTCTTTCTTTTCTTTTCTTTGTTCTCTGAAAGAAAGATGCATTTTTGTAAATATCATCATATTGAATGGTTCATGATAAAAGACGACTGATTGTGGACTGTTCGCTTTTTCGCTAATTGCTACAGAATCATCTCAAAACCAGTAATTGTCAAAAACAATTATATATCTCGCTGGTAGATATCATTTTATACGGTCGAATTGCTTTCAAAAACTATTGACGTGTCATCTCAGAATATATATATATTCATCTTTGCTATTTTATTTTATTTTATTTTTTTCATGGGAAACTAAGTGTCATATAAGAAAATTTCTGTTGTTTTTCTCGTTTATGTCTGTTATTCTTCTTTCCAATGTATTTAAAGAAATTATTGTTGACTTATGAATCGCTAACGTACTGCAATATTAGGCGTGCGTAAAAAAAAACAGGTTATTCTTTTCTTGATGGCATTAGGAATGTTTTTATCTTAAATAACATAATTCTAAAAAATTACTCTTCATTATAATGTGACAGCTGTCATATTCGGGGATATTCTCCAAATTAGCGAAAACTGGTGCCTTGTGTTGCGTCGCTACCGATTATCATCGTTTTCGGTTTTAACTCTTCATTTTGATGTAAATCTTCTTATGTACATTATTTGAACTAGCAAATATATGCACCCTCCGGGTGCAAGTATTTAAGTTTTAATGTAATAATATATTAATATATTATATTAAATTAGAAAGGCTAATGAAACTAACTAATGAAATAAGTTTGCAGATAAAAACATTTGAAACAGAGGGGGGTATAATCGAAAAATAGAACAACTGAAACTTACTCTTCTATCACTCTCGTTTTTCATTGTTATTTTTTCAAATTTAAGTATTTAGTTAAAAGAGCAAGTGAAGAATAAAATGACAGTTATTTTTTCTTGTTAACGGATTTCATTTAAGATTCATTGAAGAGATGTTTGCTTATATTCATTAAAACAAAACCAAAAAGTTAGAAATCAATAATACTAAGCACATATTTATTAAAATCACATTTTAATATCAATATGCAAATTAGCCTTCCCGTGCACACTGGGAACTGCTATTTTGTTGTATATATAAATATAATTGCATGTTGTTAGTATGTAGATATGGTTAACAGTATTAATAATGTAAAACAATTTTATTAATAATTGAGGTTTAAATAAAAATAAAATCATTGAGAATGTTATATAAATAACTAAGAGAATTGTGACTTGAGTAGTAATATAGTTTCGGTTACAGACGGAAAAACACACAATCTCCATTATAATAAGATATTCTACAACTGTACAAACAAGGAAGTGTTGTATACCCTTCTTTACTTACTCTATTATGCTATTCTTCTTCTGTTCGTCTTTTCTAGCTTATATTCTTTTCTAGCATCTCTTTTCTAACGTCTCTTTTAGCGTCTGGACTTCTTCTTGGGGACTTCGTGTCTGGTCTTCCATTGGGAATTCTCTTTATCAGAAGCCCTGTGTCACTGGTAGTTTTTAGATAATAACACAAGACTTCGATTTACTTAGATCATATTTTATTATGAAACCCCAACCAGACTACCTGCGCAGATCGAGTCAGCCGCGTGTATAACACGACTTACCACCGTCGTGGTGTTGGCTGATCTGACTAAAAATCTATTTCTAATCTAAACCGGCGGCTTTTCTCCACCGAATCTCACGGTATCCACTGGAATGTTCAGGATAAGGTCAAGCCTTGTCATTCATCCTTCAAGGCTGTGGGCTGCAACTTATAACAGCCATTTTGATTTCTACACTACTGTACATAATATTAGGAATCTAATAATTATCTAACAGAAGGATTTATATGAAACTAGAAGCGGCTACCCGGCGTCTCCTAGGTATAGGGGATGTAAAAAAAGATTAGTCCCACAGATCCACTATTATTGAATCGCGAGTTGGATCCTGGTAGTATGCCCCATTAAAATCCCTATGTCAAAAAAAGACCTTGCGTTGATCCAGACACTCTGAAAAGAAAAATCGTTGTCTACTATTTAAAATAATAAATCTTTAAAAAATCTATTCTGTTAACATCTGAATTTTTGTTTTAATTATCTTTACGAATATAAATCAAACCTCGATTATTTTTGCTCAAAAACCAAGCCCTGGTGATATTTAATGTCTATATATATTTACTTTTTCGTTAATTGTTTTATTTTCTAAGTTTCCTCCGGCATACAGATTCACTCAACTGCCCTTTATATATGGATAGATAGATAGATAGATAGATAGATAAAATTAACTTATATGCATTTACCCAACTTCTCCATACAAGAGTCTGCCCTGTGGGCAGTGGAGTTAGAATACACCGACTGCTCCTTTTCAGCAATGGAGCAACCTGTTGGCCGTGGTTGGAGACCTGTGATGCCTAAGGATGGAACCCAGGCGGCCGAGTATTCCATGACCTGCAACACTCCAATTTGGCCCATATTTGGACAAAAAGGGTGGTCGGAAAGGCCCCCTCCGATCAATCGGCTGATCACGTCAAGTTCATGTTCGTGTCTGCTTTGCTGAACGAGGTAAGTCTTCCCTCTTGCTACAGATATCAGCAATCGGCCATGACTCGACATCTACTTCGGTGGTGTAGTGAGAACCGTTGCCTTCAGCATAATTTGACCGTAATTAATGCCACATGGATGTACAATATAAATGGTATCAAAAGCTGAAGAATCGTAAAAATAGGAATAATACCAGTTGGTTGGATAGTTGTTTTGTGGCATATCAACTGTTTTCGGGTCATTTAATGCTGAATTAAGTCATTTTGATAAACAAAAAACTCGGGTTACTTACAGTACTGGCTTAAGTGATCACCCATTTAAGCACTGGACTGGCATCTATATGATTGACGCAACCATATTGGCATTATGTTAGTACTACTAATATGAGCAATAAATACAGGGGATCAATTGATATATATATATATATATATATATATATATATATATATATATATATAGTATAAATAAAAAATTGAAAAAACACAGGTTTAAATGAGTTAAGTGGTAATGACCACCAACAATTTTTCTCAAAACACACACTTATCTAATAACACGACATTTCCCATTTGATCTCTCAACACACAATAAATTATCACAATTATAATATAACTACAAATAAAAAATGGTAATCAAAAACATACATTTTATTAACCAATAATTATTTTCACAGCAACTCAAATGTTAAAAGAATATTCTCTTGCCTCTTTTATCAATGAAAATCATGCTCTCTCACACACACACACACACACACACACACAACCTTGAGGATTGTTTCGATTCCATTTATCGCAAGATATTTATACACACACGCGCAAACCACACATTCATAAACACATAAAAAATGCACAATGCTTTTTTCGATACAAACACTTACACATTCTAATACTCACACCGCAAAAAAGAATATTTGACGTCATATTTCAAACCGTTCTTTTTTTCAACGTTCTTTTTTCTCAGACTTCAAATTTTAAACAGACCGATATACAAGGACTATTACTCGCCTTTCTCCTTATTCTGAGATAACAATTTTTATCACCTTCCACATACCAACAAAAGCCCTGAAGATGATCTAATTAATAGATCGAAACACTGCAGCGTCGGCCAATAAACTCACCACTTAACTCATTTAAACCTGTGTTTTTTCAATTTTTGTATTATACTACATACCGTAGGATTCACTTCCTTTTATTCACACACACACACACACACACATATATATATATATATATATATATATATATATATCATTCTCTTTTAATTAGGTTATTTACAAAAATAATGATTGTTTTATACGACGTGGAATTGGTTATTGGTACTTGGTATAATTAGTTTCCATCATAAATACAGGGATTATTTATATTTGAATTGGGTCAACTGGACAGCGATTTACAAATACTGGAAACACCTGTTTTCTTCCATTGTAGAAAAAAATGGAGTCTTTCAATGAAACGTAGTGTATCAAACAAACTCGATGGCAACTTCTTATCAACAATATGTATTATGTCCGTGACAATCTAGCAGCCGTCAATGCTATGGAGAGATATAGAAAGAAAGTTTTAATAACAGAATGGGCATAATTTGATGCAGCCCACGTATGACTCTTGCGCCCGTCAACTGTCAAATTTGGGAGAGGAAAATAAGCTAGCAAGAAAGAAAGAAAGAAAGAAAGAAAGAAAAGAAAGAAAGAAAGAAGGAAAGGAAGGCCGGCTGCTTTTCTCAGATAGGCTAATCAGGCCTGCATCACGTGTCATCTCCAGTCGCTTACTATTCTGCCTTCGCTAACTCTTCTCCCCTTTGACTATTCACCCCATCTTTTATAATTACCGGTAATCAGCTGATTATTTTTTACGTCATTATTTTCATTCCATTGTACATTGTTATATTGTATTATATAATTACATCGGAATTTTAGCTAAACAATCCTTTTCAATGTTTTTATTCACCCGAAAATATTCAACCTCGGCATTTCTCCGCTTTGGAATTTCAAGCAAACAGTTTAAACAAACTGCATTCCAAATATATTATTTCTTTCAAAATATTTTTTCGTAATATTTTTTTCTTTCTTTTTACCCATAATTTACTTTTACAAAAATTGATTCTTTTGCAACCCTTAATTATCCAAGCCCATTATTATAGAACATTTGAATAAAACGACCTTTTTACTTAAGAAATAAATCAAATTAAGATCTATCCTAGAAAATGTCGTCTCAATTCGACCGCTGAAGACATATTATATGTCTTAGTAGATTAGGATCATATTTGACAAGAAGATATGTTGCTTTGTGGCTAGGATGAGGAATATAAACCAAAGGAAGAAGGTAGATGGAGGGAAAGAGGCAAATGGGACTGGGACAATTAGAGAGATAGAGAAGAAATAGATAAATATGAAAAGTAAGAGAGTGGGCCGGCTGAAATAAGTAAAAGAGGAGAATAACATGCACATTTAAAAGCATCGAATTTTTGCATAGCGTCTGTGCCGAATAAATTGTTTGTATTTTTTAGAACAAACATTTTTAATTTCTGGTTTGCCCGTTTAAAGTTACATTGGTGACAATTTCACGTTCGAAATCGATTGGAAAAATCGATTTCGTGACAGATCTGGCGACAGATCTGGCGACCCAGAATCTAATTGGAGTTTTACGTTTCTGCTAAAATTTGTACCAGTACATATTTTCTTATGTTACGGCCATTTCTTCGACTGACTTTGTCGTTTTTATGCTGCTTTTTCCGGATTTCTTTTTCCTGCAGTGAGAGGCCTTGTGCCCGACACGGTCACAATTTAGGCATTTCTTGTTCCGGCACATACAGTCCCTGTACTGATGAAGGGATTCACAACCATAGCAAGGATTAGGGGGCAAATCGTCGTGTCTCTTCTTAGGTGAAGAAGGAGTGACTTGTTTTTTTTGGGGGTGGGGAGTCTGAATTTGTTTCTATTGTAAGATTCAAAGTTAATAATTGAACAACAGCTCCGACACATGGTGAGACAAAACATTTAATAGTTGTACGGCACATGGTAACGATAAGATACATAAAGTACATAGATACATAAGATACTCTTATATACTGGTCTTTTCACCGTACCAAATCAGCATATAACGTTATATACCTATCTTACTTCTTACTCTGTCGTCTATTCTTCTGGCCGGCTTTACTTCTGATCGTCTATCATCTATCTTGGTCTGGTATATATTCTAAGGTCTCGTCTGGTCTTCTATTGAGGATTCCGGGTCTGGTTTCTGTTAGGGATCACTCCTTATCAGAAGCCCTGTGTCATTGTTAGTTTTTAGGTAATAAACACAAGACTTCGATTTACGTTGATGTTACTTTATTCCAGATCCCCACCCAGACAATCTGTGCAGATGAGGCTTACATGTTGCTAGCTCGGCTTCTAAGTTCTAACTGACTAACTGAGTTGCTTACTCCTTAAACCGGAAGAGGGCCTTCTATGGGGGTCCGGTTCTCACGATTCATCCCCGCAAGGCAAGGTCAGAGTGAGGTCAAACGCTGTCACTCACTCTCAAGGCCATCAGTTATACTAATCGCCATTATGATTTTTACAATACCTTATAAAAGCATTAGGGATCCAATAATTATGTAACAATACAAATAAGATATAAGAGTAGAGATAAAAGGACACATTCATCAATGGTAAATACAAGATACAATATTTAGGTATAAACGAGATACCCAAATGTACATAAGATATAAATGTTACAGACATGGAACTAAAGGATAGTCCATGCTGTATAAAAGACTTACAGTAATGTAAGGGGGGCCAAAGCCCCACCGAGAAGGGGGTAGACATAAGTCTAACCCATGTGCTCGTTCAGAGGCAGTACGGAAAGAGAGAGAGAGAAGCATTTGAATCAGCCGCTTATATACCAGAGGTCCCCTAGTGGGGACAAACGGCAACACAGCGGGAAGATAGCTCTTCCAGGCAAAGGGAAGATAATCCCCTACACTATTATCACGCAATTCCCTAATGTGTCCTACAGCAGACTGTTCGATATTTTTTGAGTTTTGTTTTAAACTGACAAATTGGATCACAGAATTGGAAACTTTTTATCTATGCATAAACCTTTACTCATCGGTCTCAGTGGGATTATTTATCATCATCATCATCATCATCATCATCATCATCATTTGGCTTTCATATTAAATTCAAGTCACAAAAGTGTATGAATAACACTGGCCTGCCTTACCTTTCTTCCAAAGGTCAAAGGTTTATCAATTTATATATGATCGCCATTTTATGCTGAATTCAAAAATAACATTCATTGTGTTTGGTTTGGTCTGGTCTTTAAAATGTGGTTGAATACTTCTCAGCAAGTTTTACTCAATAATAACATTTATTCAAAAGTCTGTGTACTCTACTTGTCATAGCTATAATACTGTTCTATACATTTCAAGTAAAGCTTGTATATTAAAAATTTGATCTGATTAGGAAAAAATGAGTTTATCAAGTGATATATGATCTCCATATCTTATAATGAATTCAAAAATAATATTCATTGTGTTTGGCTAGTTCTGGTTTTTAAGATGTGTTTGAATAAATTGTATACAATAATAACACTTATTCAAAAGCCTATGTACTCTACTTGTCATAACTATAATATTGTTCTATACATTTCAAGTAAAGCTTGTATAAAATTTGATCTGATTAGGAAAAAAATAATGATTTTTGGATTCAGCATAAAAAACTACCTTAAAATCAGTTAGCACGGATATCCATGACAATCTCTCTCCATCCGCCCCTATCACTCATCATTCTCGGAAGGTCCTCTATGCAGCATCCTGTATCCACAAGAGCTGGTCAATGTACGTCTTTGCTGGTCGGCCCCCATTGGCGTGCCCATGTGCTGGCTTCCACAGGCGGACGTCACTTATGAGTTCGTCCTTGCTTCTCCAGCAGTGTCCCATCTAGTTTATTCTCCAGTCGCTTCGTTAGGGCCCAGGTGGTGCAGGTGGTGCACAATTCTTCCAGACCCTTTGTCGTGTCAGTGTTGCTGTACGGCTGCACCACCTGGACCCTAACGAAGTGGGATTATTAAAGGCATCTATCTCGGTGCAATCGTATTGTCGACAAATGAATTCATCCAAACGGGATGGCAAAATTGAAGAGAGCCTTCGAGAGCCTAAAAGATACGGTCTCTTTCTACAAGGGTTTGTCAGTATCTGATTGGTTGTTTGGGTGAATACTACGGCATGACAACCTATCTAGGGTTATTGTAAGCGTAATTATTATGGTCTATGGGGAAATTGGGGATTGAAAAGAAAAGGATTATATTCATTATATTCACTAGCAAATATATGCACCCTCCGGATGCAAGTATTTAAGTTTTGATATAATAAAATATATTAAATTAGAAAGGCTAATGAAAATGACTAAGAATGCAGATAAAAAGATCTGCAACAGAGGGGGTATAATCGAAAAATAGAACAACTTTGAAACTAACTATTCCATCATTTTCCATTACTCCCCTGTTTCATTGGTAAATTTTCCTAATTTAACTATTTAGTTAAAATAGGAAGTAAAGGATAATATTACAGTTATTTCTTCTAGTAAATAAATTTATTTAAAAGATTTATCCACGAGATTTTTGTTTATATTTCTTAAGATAAAACCAAACAATTAGAAATCAATAATACCAAGCACATATTTATTAAAATGAAATTTTAAATATCAATATGCAAATTAGCCTTCTCGTTCAAACTGTAAACCGCTATTTTGTTGTATATATAAATACAATTGCATGTTATTAGTACGTAGATATGGTCAACAGTTAATAATGTAAAACAATTTTTATTAGTAACTGAAGGTTTAAAAGAATGAATCATGGAGAATTTGACGTAAATAATTAAGGGAATTGTGACTTGAGTAGTAATATAGTTTCGGTTACAGACAGAAAAACACACAATCTCCATTATAATAAGATATTCATTAAAATAAAAACACTCAATTAGAAACCAATAATGCTAAGCATGTATTTATTTATTAAAATTATTTTTTTAATATTAATATGCAAATTAGACTTCCCGTTCACACTGGAAACCGCAATTTTGTTGTATATATAAATACAATTGGGAGGCGCGTGGTGTAATGGTTAAAGTCATGGGAAATGGACTCGTCGCCCCGAGTTCAAATCCTGGATGTGGTAATTGCATTTCACTTAGCGCTAATAACCTTGAGAAAGGTATGAATCCTACTCTCCCTCCAGCTATGGATAAATAGTAGGACAGACTGGGCTCTTTAACCTTGGTTAGGCAACCGGTCTAGGAGAAGGAAAACTCTGAATTCAAACCTGTTGAACTCCGCTTAAGAAATTGACCTTGTGTCACATCCTGCTCGTGCGGATGGGTTGGTAAATATATATATAAATACAATTGCATGTTATTAGTATGTCGATAAAGTCAACAGTAATAATTATGTAAAACAATTTTATTAATAATTGAGGTTTAAATAAAAATAAAATCATGGAGAATGCGATGTAAATAACTAAGGGAATTGTAACTTCAGTAGTAATATAGTTTCTGTTACATACAGAAAAACACGCAATCTCCATTATAATAAGATAAAACACCCACATATGTATATATTTTTTCTGCTCTTTTGTGGGATGCTGCTTCCGGGATTTCTTGAAAGCAGCAGGCAGCTCCCTTATGTACTTCCCATCTTTGTCATTAAAAAAAGCTGAACCTTTCTCTTAAAGATTTTTTTAAGACAAACAAGGGTATAAATAATTTAATTGATTGCTTCTTAATTAGCTTCCTGTTTGCATAATTACCATCAGCGAGCATGTTCTTCTCTTTAGCTTCATCCGGGTAGCTCACCCCACCCTCTCAGAAATGGCGGCAGAACGACGTCCGTGCAAAAAAGGTAAACAACATCACCTGTCAAATCTTTCCTTATCTTCCTTCTTTAAATGCAAATCGTGATTACTGAAATTACCTGTCGGAAAGAAAGAGAAATAGATTTCGGGAATGCCGTCTTCATTTTATCAATTAGAATGTTGTCTTTGATTCTATCTTACAAAAGAATTCCTATTTATTTTCAAAGTTCGCAAAAATCTTACTAAGAAGAAATCGGTGGATAAAATAGCTATCAATCTTAAGAGAGTAGAGTGCACGCACCACCTTGAAATAAAACCAATCCTTTTCTTATGTGTCAAAGATATGGTCTTATATACCAACCTTTATAGGAAGCGCGTGGTGTAATGGTTAAAGTCTTGGGAAATGGACTCGTCATTCCGAGTTCAAATCCTGGACGTGGTAATTGCATTTCACTTAGCGCTAATACCCTTGGGAAAGGTATGAATCCTACTCTCCCTCCAGCTATGGATAAATAGTAGGGCAGACTATGCTCTTTAACCTTGGTTAGGCAACCGGTCTAGGAGAAGGAAAACTCTGAATTCAAACCTGTTGAACTCCGCTTAAGAAATTGACCTTGTGTCGCATCCTGCTCGTGCGGAGAGGTTGGTAAATATATATATACCAACCTTTATGGAGGTGCGTGGACTAATGCTTAAAGTCACAGGAAATGGACTCGTCAACCCGAGTTCAATTCCTGGACGAAACTATTGGCATTTCACACGGGGCTAATACCCTTGGGGAATGTATGAATCCAGTTCTCCCTCCATCTATGGGTAAATAGCAGCGCAGAATAGACTCTTTAACCATGGCTAGGTAACAAGTCTATGAGAAAGAAAACTCTGAATACAAACCTGTTAAACTCCGCTTAAGAAATTGACTGGTTACCTAGCCATGGTTAAAGAGTCCAGTCTGCCCTGCTATTTACGCATAGCTAGAGGGAGAATTGGAGTCACACCTTTCCCAAGGGTATTAGCACCACGTGAAATGCCAACAGCTTCGTCCAAGAATTGAACTCGGGTTGACGAGTCCATTTCCTACGATTCTAACCATTAGACCACGCGCCTGAGGAATGTCACATAGTTCGACCGAGCACTTAATGAAATTAACGTTGTTGTTTCAGCAAACACACCCCATTTTGCCCGGCTTGTATTTCGATAGTTTACATGTAAAGAGAAACCCTGATCTCCAGGGATTTGGCGGGAAACAACTATGAAAACTAATCCGCTTGACATTTCATGTAAAAACCAGAATAAACATTTATATTTATTTTGTCAGTTATAGAAACGTTTATCATCTTCTCAGCCCTGTTTTCCTTTTTTCTGAAAACCTACATTATGATAGATTAACTGACCCCAAAGGGTGAATACCCATGACGTTTTTGCTAACGAGCTGGATCTCCACATCATCGCGAGTTCGAACTCCATTCGCTCCATTACATTCAATTTTGGACTAATATACTTGGGAAAGGTATGAACACCTGATCCTCTTCCAAAAAGAAGACAGTGTTAGGGTTTGTGATTAGGGTTAAGGGTTAGTTCAATGGAAAAATAATGGGTAGATTAATCAACATATTAAATTCATTCAGAGTGGTTCCCCGTTTTTTAGGTTGGAGTTATAGGAAATAACCCATTTTTCTTTAGCCGCTGTATGTCTGTGGGAAAACATATCACTAATCTTATTATAATGGAGATTGTGTGTTTGTCTGTTTTTAACCAAAATTATATCACTACTCAAGTCACAATTCCCTTAGTTATTTACGTCAAATTCTGCACGATTTTATTTTTATTTAAAACTCAATTATTAATAAAATTGTTTAACATTATTAATACTGTTGACAATATTAATAACATGCGATTGTATGTATATATACTACTAAATAGCAGTTTACAGTTTGAATGGGAAGGCGAATTTGCATATTGATATAAAAAATCTGATTTTAATAAATATGTGCTTAGTATTATTGATTTGTTTGGTTTTATCTTAATGAATATTAGCAAAATTCTTAGGGATAAATTTTAAAAGAAATCCATTAACAAGAAGAAATAACTGTAATTTTATTCTTTACTTCCTATTTTAACTAAACAGTTAAATCAGGGATATTTAGCAATGAAAGACGGGAGTGAGGGAAGAGTAATTTTCAGTTGTTCTATTTTTCGATTATACCCCCCTCTGTTTCAAATCTTTTTATCTGCATTCTTATTTAGTTTCATTAGCATTTCTAATATTTGATACAATATTTTATTACATTAAAACTTAAATACTTGCACTCTGTTTCAAATCTTTTTATCTGCATTCTTATTTAGTTTCATTAGCATTTCTAATATTTGATACAATATTCATTACATTAAAACTTAAATACTTGCACCCGGAGGGTGCATATATTTACTAGTTTAGATAATGTAATGAATCCAGAATGTTCAGCTAATAAATAAGTGTCTTACCTGCTATTAGTTTATTTACTGCTAAGAAAAAGCAAGATGAACATCCTCTGAGATTGATAATTGCATAATTTTTGCCAGGAGTAGAAGTTCAGAAAAAAATGAAAGTTAACAATAAAACTTCACGCATTAAATTTTATCGTACAAAAATTCGTCACAAAAAAATCACGTAAAAATTAAAACTTGAGAATCCAAAATTTCAAGATTCTGGATTCGGTCTGATATGTTCGTAATTTGTCCACGGAGTTGGCTTGATTCTAAAATCGTATGATATGTTGGGCTACGGACTCTAGGGTTAAATTGAACAATGTGACACACTGACTCACTGACATTCACATTTATCATTACATAAGTGTCTCAGATTGGGCACCTCGTGTCGTGTAATGGTTAGCAACCTAGGTTAGCAAACCATAATTAGTGAGTTCGATTCTCACTGTGTGTCTCATACTTCTGGTCTTGTGCTGTGTCTAAGCTACGCTTAGTAAATAACTACAAGTGGCTCAGAATATGCGCCCATATCTTCCTTCAAATTCACACTTCGAATATTTCAAAAACTATGAAAAGAATTTCTGAGTTTTTTGTTGTGTATTGGCTATCGTAGTAGCAAATGGACACAGCAAACCGAGTTCAAATCCGTGCCTAGGCTGTTTGCATCTTACATAATGTGAAAGGTAGGAATCCAATGATTCTCCATCTACCTATGGGTAAAAATTGGGTAGACTAATCTCTTTAACCTTGGTTAGGAAACTAGTCTAGGAGAAGGTAAAGTTTGGATTATTATTCTGGTTAAATAATACAACTACTGTTGTAATGCCCGAGGGAGTTAGTGACGGGAGGCGACGAGGTTATGCTCACGGCTGACTCGCTGCGGACCGACTGCCCTGCGGAATCCACTAACCTTTATATACGATAAATATGACCACGCATGTTTTAATCTTTTTGATCTGATCATTTTTTTAATATATTTCTTTACCTTTCTCTCCGCCTCCTCACCGGAAGACTCCTATTCCGTTTTCCCTTTCTTTATGTATTTCTTCATCTTCTCCCTACTTCTTCACCGGAAGAACTCTCTTCCGTTCTCCCTTTTTTAAAAATATATTTCTTTATCTTTCTCGTTGTCTCTTCGCCGGAAGAAATTAAACAGAAAACTGCAGTAAGTACAGGAACATTGTAATCCCGGTATATCAGCAATCAGCTACGTGTTTAATTGTTGGGATTCGTTTCCTGAATTAAATATTTAAAATCTAAAATATTTTACAAATATATTATTCTTTATTAATCAACCCCTCATTAAACGAACTTGTCTTTGAGGTCTTACGTGTTAAATAGAAAGTCTGTTCTCTAATGATTAGATTTAGTTGCCACGATATATATACATATATGCAATCATTATAGATATAAAGTAAGGAGCTGATGGTAGGTGTTGGGCGCAAAAACAATCTCCTTGGTCTACCGCTGGTTAAAAGGGGACTGACTCCCTTACCGATTGGCTGATACCGATATTAGGCCGCCCCGACGACTTTACTTTTAATTACTTTACGCCTGAAAACATTTTCAGCCAAATTGAAGGTGGTGTGTGACAATTCTACTTTATTCTGGGAGATTTGACGTGGATTTTGTTGGCGTTTTGTAATATAAGGTGTGTGCAGAGGTCCGTAGATCGAAACTACGCTCTGCTATCATATTAAGTTTCTGACCGCCATCCTTGGCCAGTTAAAAATGACTTAAAGTAAGTAAGTCTGATATATAGAATCTTTTAGTAAGTGTATAAGTCCTGAGGTATGGAATCCTACGTAGTGTCAAAAGGTCCAGTGATATAATCCTATGTTTCGTCATCCACGAAGGTTCAAAGCAATATGCGTAGGTATGACCAGAACAGCCGGTATAAATAACAATATCAGCAGCAGTTGAAAAGGGCTTAAAGTAAGTAAGTCCTGAGCTGTAGAATCTTTTGGTAAGTGTATAAGTCCTGAGTTATGGAATCCTACGTAGTGTCAAAAGGTCCAGTGATATAATCCTATGTTCCGTCGTCCACGAAGGTTCAAAGCAATATGCTTATGTATGACCAGAACAGCCGGTATAAATAACAATATCAGCAGCAGAGTACTGCCAGTGATTGGCCAAGAATATGGTCACATAGTTATCGCCGAGTCTATAAATAAACGCCAACTGTTGTATACCTCTTTCCTTATGTTCTTTCTTACTTTTATTCCTTGTCATCTTCTAACATCTCTTCTAGCGTCTGGACTTCGCCTTGGTGGTCGGTCGCACTTAACTCATTTCTTCTTCTAGCTCAGTCTTGTTACCAAGACATTCACCAACCACAAAACCGTGTTATTTTCGTAAGCTTTTATTAACTTAACTAAACATTTCATGTAACTAAACATAGTGCGCGTATGCAGGTGAGTTCCAGTTAAGGCAGTACATCTTCTCTGCCTGACGGCTAAACTGAAACTGAGGACCCAACCAGGTCCCACGTAACTTCACGTATTTCGCGGCTTTCTGTAATATTCCATGGAAAGTCCCGCCCGTGATATGAAAAGGGGCTATCCCTTTAGAAATACAGGTGATTGACAATAATCTTATGCAACCGCATAGATTATGTAACACAACACAATCCATGTCAAATCTCCCAGAATAAAGTAAAATCTCACACATCACCGCGTATGACGTTTCATTTCTAAAATAGTCATATGAGGGTCTCATCTTTTTGGCATGAAATGAGGTGCTTTATCTTTCTCTACAAAATATTACTTTATTTGAAATGTTCAGTGTTTTCAGATTTGAGTTCCGTCCAACTATTTATCGACATATCAACTAATAAATACTTTTTTGTTCATTAAATTAAATATTTTTCCAGAATGGTGCTATTGTTTACAAGTCATCGCGTTCTAATCGCTAGAATTTTATTTATGATATGACATTTAATGTCCGCTTTCTTTTTTTAAAGACTAAATAAATTATCAAAACAGAGAATTGATGAAAGTTTCGCCAAATGATATAAAAGCAATAGATCTTCCTCTAATGCGTTGGCGTTAATATTATTCACTCCTCACAAAACGTTGATTTTAATTGGGCAATAATTTTTAATATTAAATAACTATTAATAAAACTCATTCTGTAGGTTATAGTATTCTGGGTAAATTTCTGTATTAGACCAATTCACCACAACTTTTATGAACATTCTCTGAGCAAAAATCAAACTATCTTTTTGATACAAATAATGTTCAATATAAGTGGAATAATAATAGAAAACATGTCAACGTGCAACATCGGGATATTGATCTGTTGTTGCCTTTATCGTATGTGGCCTACCTTTTTGATTCTGTTATAGTATGTGGCCTACCTTTTTGATTCTGTTATAGTATGTGGCCTACCTTCTTGATTCTCTTATAGTATGTGGCCTACCTTTTTGATTCTGTTATAGTATGTGGCCTACCTTCTTGATTCTGTTATAGTATGTGGCCTACCTTTTTGATTCTGTTATAGTATGTGGCCTACCTTCTTGATTCTGTTATAGTATGTGGCCTACCTTCTTGATTCTGTTATGTATGTGGCCTACCTTCTTGATTCTGTTATAGTATGTGACCTACCCGGTTTGAATGTGTCCTACCCCAGTAATAGTATATTTGTAGATATAAGTAGTAGGAAATTTATTGAAACTAATTATTTTTCACATATATTCAGTTTCAAGAAATGCAATTCAGTCATAAGCTGTATATAGTAATTAAGACTAATTAAAAATAATTTATCCATAATTTACATGCATCAGAGATCTATTTAATTCTAAAATATTCGAAAATTCTGAAATAGGGTTAGGGTTAGTGTTAGGGTGAGCATTTATTATTATAACCTTATAAAATGATTTTTATGGTAGGCCACATACTATAAGAGACATGATTTCGTAGGCCAAATTCAAAAGGTAGGCCACATACTATAAGAGACATGATTTCGTAGGCCAAATTCAAAAGGTAGGCCACATACTATAATGATACCGATCTTCCTATGAAAAAAATCACAAATCATCAATAACTTGGTTGACTTTAAGATATTTTTGATAGCATTTTTTATTTCCTGGGCAAAAGTATTTTTATAAACCAATTTTTAGTAGTAGGGAAGCTCTAGATCTCATCTTACAGACAAAAATAGATGTAAAAAGTCGCCATTTTTTGTGAACCCCACCAAATCTGGAGAACTAAAAATCGACATAACTCCGCCAATCTTTAGAATTGGAAGCTCAAAGTTTGGAAATTACCGACCCTCACCAACTCAGCGTATGAGTAGCACAGGGTTATCTGCGGTATAGTAAGGACCTGATGGTAGGTGTGGGCTCCACTTCAGACGCAAAAATAATCTCCTTGGTCTAGCGCTAGTGAAAAGGGGATTAGCTCCATTGCTGATTGGCTGATACCGACATTAGTAGGGAAGCTCTGGAACTCATCTTACAGACAAAAATAGATGCAAAAAGTCGCCATTTTTCGCGAACCCCACAAAATTTGGAGAGCTAAAAATCGACATATCTCCGCCAATCTTTAGGATTGGAAGCTCAAAGTTTGGGCATTGTCTAATGTTAAAATTTCCCACAGCTGGAAACATTTTCAGAGAAATTGAAGGTGGTGTGTGACAATGCTACTTTATTCTGGGAGATTTGACGTGAAATTACCCTTTCATTACTAAAATAATTATGTGATTATCTCATCTTTTTGGCATGCATTGAATAAGTAGTATTCTGTGTAAATTTCTGTATTAGACCAATTCACGGCAACTCTTATGAATATTCCCTGAGCAAAAATCAAACTATCTTTTTGGTACAAATTGTTAAGTATCTGGCCGCCATCCTTGGCCAGTTGTAAAGAACTTAAAGTAAATAAGTAAGTCCCAAGTTATAGAATCCGTTGGTAAGTGAATATGTCCTGTGGTATAGAATCCTTCGGTCCGACGTCCAAGAAGATCCAAGTAGATGTGAGTAGCTAAGACTAGAATCAGACTGTATAAATAATAATAACAGCAGCAGAGCACTGCCAGTGATTGGAC
The DNA here is from genome assembly GCA_023376005.1 of Doryteuthis pealeii. Taxonomy (NCBI): domain Eukaryota; kingdom Metazoa; phylum Mollusca; class Cephalopoda; order Myopsida; family Loliginidae; genus Doryteuthis; species Doryteuthis pealeii. Next base: position 12,675,951 of record CM042169.1, read on the forward strand.
ACGAAGTTGGTCACATGGTAGTCGGCGAGTCTATAAGTACAAGTGGCCATTCCTTATATCGGAAAAATTTCAAAACAAATAATGTTCAATATATGTTATTAATAATAGAAAAAATATGTCATAAATACATTGTCACATCGGGATATCGATACTTCTATGAAAAAATCAAAAATCATCAATAACTTAAAATTGTTTGACTTTAAGACTTTTTAAATAGCATTTTAGATTTCTTGGGCAAAAGTGCTTTTATAAACCAATATCTAGTAGTAGGGAATGCAATTGTTCATTGTCAAGACTGCATGTCCGTCCTCTACCTTCTTCATTTTCAAGACTCTCATCTCCACTGCGGAATTTCTGGAACCATCTTCGTACTGTCCGATCACTTGTGGATTCATATCCCCATGCTTTGTTGATATTGGCAGTAGTTTCGGAGGCATTGTGTCCAAGCTTGAACTCATGCAACATAAGAAGGCGAAGGTCATGTTTAGGCATGTTCATCTTTGAAGGCCCCTATTTTTCAAAAATACTTTCTATTTGAAAATAAATTAAACTTTATTTTTGAGCACACATTAATTATTATATATGCAAAAATTCACCAGAAATAAACAACAAATTCTATGTTAAAATGACATTTCAAAACCGAGCACTTCAAGCGGCCACTATTTTTGTAACAACCTAATAGGTTGTTGAAAATCATTAGATTCTTTTACTTATCAAAACTATAAGAATTCCCACCATTTTCTATCTACCACAGAACATTCTAGAAAACCAGAATCAAAATAACACCCCACCATATCAACATTCAAATAAATAAAAAAGAGATACAATTTTGTATTCTTCACGATAAAATTGCTCGATAAAATATAGACGCCCAACTCTGTTCAGGCACATCCGGATACTTCTGTGATCGACCTAAAATGGATTACTGACATCTCAGTTCATTGCAATGGGGAACATTGTTTTGATATACGAGGATATTTGACTTTTATCAGTGTTTACTAATCAGTCAGAGCTTATTGTTTGTATGCGATACGAATAAGTCTCATTGCAATAAGTGTAGCACTATTGATAATAGACAACAGAAAAATAATGACACAATTAACAATGACAAAGATCATTTATTGACTTTCAAGAAAAAATTAAGCCCTGGTTCATGACAAAAAGATTTACTACATTTTTTGTATTATTTGGATTATTCGGACTATTGTCCTCATCTTTATTGTTATCTGTACAACGTTTCGGCCGATGTCCCCACCGTCCTTCCTCAGATACTTCTAGTTATTTTTTTTAGATGAGGCGTAATAATTTGAATTATTTGGATTATTCGGACTATTGTTCTCATCTTTATTGTTATCTGTACAACGTTTCGGCCGATGTACACGCCGGCCTTCTTCAGGGACTTTTTTTGTCGAACTCAGGAGCCTTCTCAAACTCGTGAACCATCTTTTCGAATTCGCGAACTTCTTCTTGAAATCAGGAACCGTTATGTCGTAATCGGGAGCAATCACGGAACTTTGAACCCAACCATTTATTCATTCCACGGGAATATACTATTCTTGTTCCGTCAATCATTGCTGGGGTACAGGTGTTAAGCTCTATTCTATGTTACTGTCGCCCCTGACGAGTATTAAACCTGCAGCATAGAAATAACTGTCACTAAGAACTGTCTAAACAAACGCCTTTATCCATTATGCTATGTGTCAAATTCTTTTTTTCCTATTTGACGGAATGTTTGATATGTCTTGATGATTTGTATTATCTGCGTTATTCGGACTATTGTTCCCATCTTTATTGTTATTTGTACAACGTCTCGGCTGATATGCCCTCCGGCCTTCTTCAGGTATTTCTTGTCGGACTCGGGAAACTTCTTTTCGAACTCGGGAACCTTCTTGTCGTAATCGAGAGCCATCAAGGAACTTTGAACTTAACCCTTTATTCAGTCCTCGGGGGTATCCCGTTCTCATTCCGCTAACCATAGCTGGGGTAGGAGTTGTGTTAATTATTTTTCTATGTTACTGCTTCTACTCAGGATTGAACCTGAAATCCAGAGATAATTATCACTTAGAACTGTCTTAACCTAACTACCTTATCAACTAGGCCATGTGTCCAATTGGAGTCCGACAAGAAATACCTGAAGAAGGCCGGAGGGTATATCGGCCGAAACGTTGTACAAATAACAATAAAGATAGGGATAATCGTCCGAATAACACAGATTATACTATTCTTTTTTCCCTACTGTAAATATTTATATTGATCTATTTTTGGTTTTACTTTTGACTTCCTACAGTAAGTGAATATCCCGACTCTGTATTTGTCTCTTCGATACTCCGTTATTAACGGAAGGGCCACTTTAACGTCACTTATTTCTCATCGGCTTATAAGTGTCTATTTATCCGGACGGTTAACCAGTTTCTGCTGGTGGAACGGCACGTTCCTTCATCGCTGGGACAAAATAAAAGCAAGGATTAAAACCCAACAGACGCCGACTGATTGATTGCTTTCACTCCGTTACGTTTCAGCGATCTAGACGACCAAAGAATTATGGTGGACAGGCGTCGATAGGATATTGCTCAACACTACCACTAGAGAATACAACGACCCCGCCCCCTCGCCCTACTGAGGTGTGGAAGAGTCACGTGACGAGCGGGGAGTTTTTACCCACTATGTATTCAGAGCAACGAACCGGGTGACTGGCATATATTAATTGGTTTGGAGGTGAGCGTAGGGAGAGCGATGAGGGTCCTATTGATGCGTCCTGTTATCTGACTCATGTCGTATGGGTCCTGCAGACAATTTATTTCAGAGATTTGGATATCCTTTTTTTTTTTCTTTTTTTTTCTTTTTCTCTCCTTTTTTTTTTTTTTCTTTGTAGACTCTATATTATGGTTGCTTCCGTCGTCTATACGTGGACTGAACTACAACGGATGTGCTGTGATGCTATGATTCTAGTGGTCATCCTTTAGGCTTCAAGCAAGAGCGCTTGTCCAGTGGAGATCCTTTGCGTTAAGCAGAGCGCGATCCTTCGTAAAGAATCCTTTGGTTGTTCCTTAATGCTCCTCAGTCTTACAAGTCATTCGTCAATGATTCCAAATGGACGTCTCTTAGTATCAGCGATTAAGTAGTTAACCAGACACGTATTCGGGTTGTTGATTGGCTGAGGTTTAAAACACGTTGTGGGGATTATCTTCCCTTTGTATGGAAGAGTTATCTTCCCACTGGGTTTCCGTGCCGGCCACCAGAAAGTCTGGTATATAAGCGCGAGATTCAAACTCTTCCTTCTCTTTAAGCTACATCTTCTTAACGAACTCACATGGGCTAGATATTGTCTACCCCTTCTCGGTGGGGCTTCACCGTCACTAGTAAGTCTGTCAAATGGCATGGACTATCCTGAGTCCATTATCCGTAACCCCTTGTTTTATATGTACATTTAGGTATCTATTTGTATCTTGTATTACCATTCATGAATGTTTGTTTTATACTCTCTTTCCTTACTTCTATTCTTCTAGCGACTCTTCTAGCGTCTGGACTTCGTCTTGGGGACTTCGTGTCTGGTCTTCCATTGGGGATTTCTTTTTATCAGAAGCCCTATATCATTGGTAGTTTTTAGATAATAACACAAGACTTCGATTTAACTTAGATCATATTTTATTCTGAAATCCCCACCAGATTACCTGCGCAGATTGAGTCGGCATGTGCATAACACGACTTACCACTGTCGTGGTCTTTGGCCGATCTGCCTAAGCAAATCTCTTTCTAATCAAAACCGGAAGTGGGTCTTCTCCACCGATTCTCACGGTATCCACCGGAAGGATCAGGATGAGGTCAAGCCTTGTCACTCATCCTTCAAGGCCACCGGCTGCAACTTATAACAGCCATTTTGGTTTCTACACTACTGTACACAAGTATTAGGAATCTAATAATTATGTAACATGTGTCCTTTTATATCATCTCATCTGTATTCTGTATTTTATGTATCTTGTCATATTCCTGTGCTGTTATCTATATAAAATTTTTGTCTCACAAATGTGTCGGTTTTTGTTATGTTTCAACTAGTTATGACTTTGTTATAACCTTGAACCTTACAATGTGAACTCGCTTAGTCTATAGATTTAAGTGGTGTATTGCAGCACGGCGTATATCCATGAAATAATCCAACAGGTGATATACCGCTTCTGTTGTTATGTAGCCGTATATGGAACCTCACCACTATATGCAGTTTAGTGTCCTACCCAAGACAGACCAATGCTCTAGAAGGAAGAAAAGAGAATTGAACCGCGTCTGGGTACTCAGTATTTACCTCGTACCCCACTTGTGCGGGTTAGGCACAAGCCCTATTAACAAGGGGCCACCCACAAACTTAAGTTCATGGGTGGCGAGTGAAAAATTGCGTTGATCCCTTCGGAATTCCATCTGAAAGGGGGCGCCTCGGGAACTGAGCAATAAACCCAGTCATGCCTCTTTAAATCGAGGGGGGCATGTATTGCCTGGGGGGAATAGTTCCCTACTATTAATTGTAGCCAAGGTCCAGGGCCGAAGCCACTGGATCCCCGCCCCCAGGACGGATCTTTATACTGCGTCTGGATACTCACCCACTATCCTGATTGTACAAATGCTTAAGGCATAGCCATAATACCAGTGCCAATATTCCCTTTTAAGAAATACATAAGACTAGATATTTTCCTTTTATAAAAGAACAAATGAAAAAATACAATAATCTAGTAAAGAAAAAAATACAATAATTTAGACTTATATAAACGTATAAAACGTTGTAATAATTAAATTATCATACTGTGGTATATCCACTAGTTCTGCTAGTACAAAATTAATATGAAAGATAAAATCGTTGCAATATTTTCTCCCAATTTCTAGATTCTCCCAACCAGTAAAAGTTTTGTGTTAGTATAGTAAATACTGACACTAAAAACTAGATCTCTTACTAGCACCATTGTTTGAGGAAATAGCATCAAATATCGTCTACTAAAATGCACTAAAATACTCGTTTTCGCAAAATTTAGCCTCGAATTTTCTTAGAAAATATAGCAATTTCTATTTCTCTGAATATTTGAGATGAGGCTTGAAGATTAGTATTATCTGCGTTATTCGGACTATTGTCCCATCTTCATTGTTATTTGTACAACGTTTTGGCCGATATGCCCTCCGGCCTTCTTCAGGTATTTCTTATTGGACTCGGAAACCTTCCCGGACTCGGGAACCTTCTTTTCGAACTCGAAACTTCCCGAGTTCGAAAAGAAGGTTCCCGAGTCCGAGAAGGTTCCCGAGTCCGACAAGAAATACCTGAAGAAGGCCGGAGGGCATATCGGCCGAAACGTTGTACAAATAACAATGAAGATGAGGACAATAGTCCGAATAACGCAGATAATACTAATAGCAATTTCTATATCTATAACAGAAAAGTTTGTCATTTTAAACGAAACGAATAAAATATCATAATAACTAGAATTCAAATTGAAAATAGACCCCCTTTATCACGCACACTGCTAATATGCAGCATTTTTTACATAATAATTCAGCTGTAACAGTGATAACATTTTAAAAGATTTAAATCTATTTCGTCAAACGGAGACAAAGTTTCAAAAATATTTTGTGTGGTCATTTTTTTTCATTAACTTGCAACTTTCGCCAAATATCAGAGATTGCAGTTCCAAAATCGACCTACCCTATTGCTTAGTGTAATTCGCTTTTCACCGCCGGCAAGATATTTTCCATTTAACCTTAATCTATTTGTACTTCCTGACAGACAGATTTCCAGGAATCAGATCTTCAATCAGTTTCTCGTCTCTATCGTCTGCTGACAAAGACAAGGCTAGCAGTTCTAAGAATTCCTGTGAGGAAAATTCTATAGAAGGTCAAATACGACACCATTTTTAATCGCCAAAAAAGAAACGGTTAGAATTCTTTAAAATTTACACAAGTTTTGTTGCTTAAATCATGCCTGATATGAGTCTTCTCTTACTATAGGATGACCAGAGATCAAATCCTTAATTAGGCTGTTCACATTTCATATAGGGCTAATAAGCTTGGGAAATATAGGAATCCAACTATTCCCCTCCAGCTCTGGGTAACATAGCTTGGATCTAATGGTAAAGTGTATTTACTTTTTTACTGGCCGAGCGCTAGTGAAAAGAGGATAGATTCCCTCTCTGTCTGGCTGATGTCGACATAAAGCCACTCCACTGACTTTAATATTTATATGCTAATTTTGGCGGTGCGAGACCTATGCTGACCTAAACGTCAAATTCCCTTCGTTTGCAAGACGCTTAAAGATAAGCCAACATGTATGAAATATACATTTCTGTTAGGTTATATTTACTCCGTTAATAAATTTGATGATTTCATGATTTATGGTTCAAACTCTCCGACATTAAATTTTTAACTTCCACCTCCTCAAGCAATATCTTTCGGAGGGCGTTTTTTTTATTTTGCTAGTAATCATATAATTTATGAAACATCATCTAAAAAATAAAAATAAACACCTGAAGAAGGCCGGAGGAAATATCGACAGAAACATTGTGCCTATAACAATAAAGAAAAGGACTGTTGTTCA
>CM042169.1:12690015-12695015 GCA_023376005.1 Doryteuthis pealeii
TTTTTACATCGCCCGGACGGTGTTTTTATTTTGTACTAGTAAATTTAATACAGACATATGGAAGGAAACTATATCTACCGTTGAATGGATTGAATTATTATGAAAAAGAAAGAATATATATATATATATATATATATATATATATATATATATAATATATATATATATATATTAATACACGTGTTCCCTAATTGTACAACTACTATTATCTCGCAACACCATGAATGTTTTCGGGGCTTATGTATCATTACCACTAACACTCGATGACACCAACAGCAACCCCCCTCCGATCAATCGGCTGGTCACGTCAAGCTCTAGCACCTATATGATTGTCCCAACCCTATTGCCTCAACCCCTTTTTATCATATGGGTGCTAGAAGACGGTGACTGAGGGTCTACATGTCCTGGGAACGACGTTAAACTCTATCTGATGGTGAGGTTCTAGTTCTGGAGGTTTGGGGAATGTGGTGCACCCCTTCATCACCATCGCTCCCTGGTCCACTCTGACCCGGAGTGGTAGTACCTGTTAGGGTCCCATCTATCGGTTGAATAGATAAACATGAGTTTATAAACAAAATTGTATTATCCATTAAAAATGAAATTATTTCAAAACTTTGTTAGCATTAAACATTTTTTTACCAATTGAATTATTCGGCATAAAATAACCCAACCAACAAACAACAAACCAACAAAAAAAATGAGTTACTACCACTCCGGATAAGAGTGGATCTGGGAGTAATGGCGATCCCAGAGCTCCAGAGCTCACAAAATTGAAACTTCACTATTATATGCGGTTTAACGTCATACCCAGGATAATAAGACCCACGGCCTCGGCCTTCTATCGCATAAATGATAAAAAGGGTTAGGGATTTGGTATGTGAGCAATAGGGTTGGGACAATCATATAGGGGCTAGGGCTCGACGTGACCAGCCGATTTGGCCAATATATATATATAATGGTAATAATAATAATTGGTTGATAATCGTACAGGCCAGAAACTGTCAAAAACCAATCGTCGTTGACTTCATGTCCACTTTTCCCTAACACACACACACACACACACACACACACACACACACATTTGATTTTAATTCAAAATATGTGGATACCAGATGAATGCATTTCGGAGGCTTTTCGTATATTTCGTTTTTTTTTCTGCCGGTGACAAAAGGCAACTTTTTTTTAATCTTGGAAAGGGCCTGATTAGTAGGGTTGGGTCAGAAATCTAAACAGATGTTGCTCTTCTTGTTGAAGGTGTTAAATAAACATTTCCATAAAAAGTTTTTTTTAAATAAAAAAGTCAAGATGTCCAAGAATTTCATGTTCCAAATTTGAAAAAAGAAAAAATAGGTTTGATAATTTTTTTTAACCCTTTATCTACCACTGCCATCCACAATAGCCATGTTCGAAATGGTTAAAAAACTAGTATAGTATGGCTGATACTTTACTACTGAATAGAAATATATTTATTTAATTCATTTTTCTTTTTTAAAACTATAAACCATTTTCTAAGAGCTGGCATTTTGGGTCTGTCCGGCATTTTGATTGTTGGGCAGTTTAGGGCATTCTGGTAGATGAAAGGTTAAATTTTGTCTCTTTTAGAATGAGACAATACATTTGTCTTATTTTTCCATAGATAGGAACTTTTTTAAAAAATTCTAAGTTCCATTCTTGTTGCATTTATTCTAATATCTTTTGTTTTTAATTTTTTTTGTTTTGTTTTTTAAAAATTCAAAGATCGAATTAGGAATTTCAATAGCAAATATATCGTTAGTCTAACCGTTTTCAGAGGTATTCAGAAGTATTCGGCATAAAATAACCCAAGGGTTTGACATGCCGTAAAACCCAACCGAAAAACCACAAACCAACAGAAACTTATGATTCCATCTGGTTATGTTGATTTTAATTCAAAATATAAGGATACCAGATTAATGCATTTCGGAGGCTTTTCGTAGGTTTGGTGGGTTTTTTTTTTGGTTTTTTTGGGTTTTTTTTTAAAACATAGTTTGAAAGTTGATTATGAGTTTACTTATATGTATTAAAAAAATTCTATTTTGATAAATATTATTTATCAAGTGTCATCTAAAAAATTCAAAGAAAAAAACACAATATGTTGTCCAAATATGATCAGGAAAATAGGGGTCTTTTTTGTCCCGTTTTTCCAACTTCAAATGCTATATATCAAAAATAATTCAAAACCCAAAACTTTATGTCAAATCTACATTTTGTAAATATTATATTTGTTATAGCAAAATACTTTTCTCTGAATATCTATACAGAATTTAAAGATTTTCAAAGTACATTTTATAAACTACTTCAGAGTTCACCACGAACATTATTTATTTTCTGCACAACTGGAGTTTTACTACGGACATTTTTAGAAGCAGAAACTATTTAAAAATTCAATGGTCGAATTAGGAATTCCAATGCAATATATCGTTAGTCCAACCGTTTTCAGAGGATTTTTTTAAATTTTTACGCTCATGTGCCCAGTTTGGGGTTTCCTTAAAAGGAACGATTAAATCAAAGTAACACTCCTTTTTGACGCTTACTTGGACTAGACGATGAATTCGCCGTTGCGTTATGCCTAGCATCTATATGATATTCCTAATCGTTGGTGTAATGTTAAAGTCATGGGAAATGGACTCGTCGACCCAAGTTCAAATCTGGACGTGTAATTGCTCATTTCACTTAGCGGTAATACCCTTGGAAAGATATGAATCCTACTCTCCCTCCAGCTATGGATAAATAGCAGGGCAAACTGGACTCTTTAACCTTGGTAGGGCAAACGGTCTAGGAGAGGAAAACTCTGTCTTCAAACCTGTTAAACTCCGCTTAAGAAATTGACCTTGTGTCGCATCCTACTCGTGCGGAGGAGTTGGTATATATATATATATGATATTGCCAATCGTATTGATATTATAGCCAACCCCAAACCCATTTATTATATATACTAGCAAATATATGCACGCCTCCGGGCGCACGTATTTAAGTTTTAATGTAATGGAATATGTTAAATTAGAAATACTAACGTAACTAAAATCGAATGCAGATAAAATGATTAAAACAGAGGGGGGTATAATCGAAAACAACTTTGAAACTAACTCTTCCATCATTTCCCTAATTTAACTACTTAGTTAAAATAGGAAGTAAAAATAAAATTGCAGTTATATCTTCTTGTTAATGGATTTCTTTTAAGATTTATCCCCGAAAGTTTTGCTCATTATTTATAAAAATAAAACCAAACAATTAGAATCAAATTTACTAAGCAAATATTTATAAAAATCATTTTTAAATATCAATATGCAACTTAATCCTTCCCGTTCACACTCCAAAATGCTATTTTGTTGTATATATAAATACAATTGCTGTTATCAGTATGCAGATATGGCCAACAGTATTAATAATGCAAAACAATTTTATTAATAAATAAGGTTTGAATGAAAAAAAATCATGGAGAATATGACGAAAATAACTAAGGGAATTGTCACTTGAGTAGTAATATAGTTTCGGTTACAGACAAAATACACAATCTCCATTATAATTAGATGCTAGGAGACGGTGGCTGAGAGTCTTAGTGTCCTGGGTATGATGTTAAACTGCATTAGAGGTGAGGTTCCAATCTGGAGCTCTGGGGAGTGTGGAGTACTCTTCCACTACCATTACTTCCAGGTTCATTCCGAAGTCGTTGTACCTTTTTGGTCCCATCTATGTTAAATAGATGAAAAAAATGAGTTTTTAAAAATGTTTTAAAAATTGAACACCTAACAACAAGGAATAAAACAAACGGTTCGACATAAAATAACACAAATGTTAACAGCCAACCCAAACATTTAATTTTCTTTATTAACTGACATATCACAAAATCCTGACCGTAGGGGTTAACGTTATCTCTGCTGGAAGGTGAAATGGCATTCCAAATATGCAGTGACACTCTCTTCTTCTCTGCTACCATAAAAAAAAACAAAGAAAGGAATCCTGCATTTTTCCTTCTTTTAAAAATGTACTTATGTTTTTCATACGAAATTTTATTTGAACTTTCACAAATCTTCTTTGTATTGTCGAAAATGATCAACGCGTGTAATATAAAAGTTAATACAGACATATGACAATTGTCCACCAGCTTCTCTTCTTCTTCTTCTTCTTTCCTCTGAATTCATTAGTAAATCAGACTTTTCTGGTGTACTAATTGAACTCGCTTAGTAGCGATGTTTATAAGTAATCATTCATCATGTCAGAAGGGATATGTCAGAAGGCTCCACATGATCAATCCTTCTGGCCGCTGCATGCCCTAGCATCTATATGATATTCCCGGTCGTATTGATATTATAGCAAACCCAAACCCACTTTATATATAATATGCTGTGAGACAGTGGCTGAGAGTCTTAGGTCCTGGGTATGATGTTAAACTGCATAGAGGTGAGTTCCAATTCTGGAGCTCTGGTGTTGGAGTACTCTCCACTACCATTACTCTTTTTTTCTGCCGCGTGATAAGCCGAGTGTACTTAGAAATTCAGAGGTCGAATTAGGAATTAATCCCCAGAATCTGATTTCAATGGTAAATATATCGGTAGTCCAACCGATTTCACAGACTTATTCATTTACTTCCATGTCCGCAGTTAGGGGTTCATCACAAAAGGAACCATTAAATCAACTTTTCTTTTTTTTAATTATCTGTCAGATCACAAGATCCTGACAGTAAGGGGTTAACTTATCTCCGCTGGAAAGGCGAAATGACATTCCAATATCGACAGTGACACTCTCTACACTGTGCAACCATCAAAGAACGAGGATTGTACTTATTTGGAAAAAGTGACTGTTCGAATCCTTCCTTGTTTTACAAAATTCAAGTTGGGTTGATCTGAGAAAGATGATTTCAAATAGGACAGAAAAGCCAAGCTGTGATGGTGAAAGTGCATGAAATTGCTGGATAATTACTTAGATGGAGTTTGTTGTTTGAAATTGAAATAAATTGTTTGTAATGTCGATTCTGTTATTTA
>CM042169.1:12700015-12712515 GCA_023376005.1 Doryteuthis pealeii
GGGGATAGAGATAAATAGATGAATATGATCATATTGAAATAGTGGTACCGATAGAGAGTAAGAGAGAAAGAGACAGAGACAGAGAGACAGAGAGAGAGAGAGAGAGAGAGAGAGAGAGGGTGTGGAGAGAGATGGATAGAAAACATGATAGATATATAGATAACTAGATAATAGATACAGAAATATAGGGATAGTATAAATAGATAAAACACACACACAGATATATATATATATATATATATATATATATATATTATATATATATATATATATATATATATATATATATATATATATATATATATATATATATAGCTTTCAAAGAAATAAAAACTTAACAAACCATTATCCCTCAAAAGAGTCTAAAAAATAAACCTACAAGAGCATACAGTATGGTTGCACAATGTGATCTGACGATTCCAAATAGAATCATCCCTTACCAGTCTTTTGGATTAATTTACACACACACACACACACACACACACCATATATATATATATATATATATATATATATATATATATATATATATATATATATATATAATTTAATATACAAGCGTGTTGGTAGATCCTTGCGGAGAGAAAAAACCCAGCAGAAAGTTTGATTGTAAAAAATATACTACCAAACATCAACCAGGAAGAAAAAATTTTTGAAAAAAAGAAAGGACCAAGATATTCGTACCAACAAAAATAATCTATTGGTACAGTATTTGGTCAAAAGAAAAAACAATTTATATGTATATATATGTATATAAGATATATATATATATTCATATAACCACTAGGAGAAGCTAATATGTAAAAAGTGCTCGATACCTAAATAGAGCCAAGTAATAAAGATAATCTAATGAGTCAGTCCTACTATTAGTTTCGCATAAAGAGTCAGATTTTAGCCCTGAAGAGCTTTATGCGAAACTAATAGTAGGTTCGTCTGACTCATTAGATTATCTTTATATATACTAGCAAATATATGCACCCTCCGGGTGCAAGTATTAAAGTTTTAATGTAATAAAATATTGTATTAAATTAGAAAGGCTAATGAAACTAAATAAGAATACAGATAAAAAGATTTGAAACAGAGGAGTGTATAATAAAAAATGGAACAACTGAAACTTACTCTTCCATCACTCTCGTCTTTCATTGTTATTTTTTCTAATTTAAATATTTATTTATAAGAGGAAGTAAAGAATAAAATGACAGTTATTTTATCTTGTTAATGGATTTCATTTAAGATTCATTGAAGAGATTTTTGCTTATATTCATTAAAATAAAACCAAATTGTTAGAAATCAATAATACTAAGCACATATTTATTAAATTCGATTTTTTAATATTAATATGCAAATTAGCCTTCCCGTTCACACTGTAAACCACTATTTTGTTGTATATATAAATATAATTGCATGTTGTCAGTATGTAGACATAGTTAACAGTATCAATAGTGTAAGACAATTTTATTAATAATTGAGGTTTAGATAAAAAAATAATGGAGAATGTGATATCAATAACTAAGGGAATTGTGACTTGAGTAGGAATATAGTTTCGGTTACAGACAGAAAAACACACAATCTCCATTATAATAAGATATATATATATATATATATATATATATATATATATATATAAACATGACCATCTTACGAAAACATTAAAATAAAAAATAACAAAAAAATTATCCATTATCAAAGCTAGGTTCTTTTTATGAACGAATACCTTTTTAATGAGTTCACCGTTTTTTTTTTTAAACAATAACAATAACTAGTTTCCGAGAAATTTTCATCATGTTCGGGATAAATAATAACACTTTATTTTTGCAATACAACAATTACTTCTACCATAACCCCTAGAAAATTCCAATATCCAAATTCTGACGGTCTATTTCAGCGTTCCAAAAGGGATTTTAAAAAATTCTCTTTGAACATTTCGAAAAACTCTCCGTTTTTCCCCAACGAATTTTTTCATTCAAAATAAAATTTCACTGATGAAGGTCGAATCTTCTCTGTGTACGGAATATTTTCACACAGATAAACTGACCGAAACACACGTGTAAGTGATATTGATTAAATTCATCTAATTATTGTCCATTTTGTTCTTTCTTTTATTTATTTATTCTATATATATATATATATATATTATATATATATATATATATATATATATTATGAGGGAGAGCGATAAAGAAATAGATAGATGGATATGAACATGCCGAGATAGACAGATAGACAGATACTCTGATAGATAGATAGATAGATAGATACTTGTTTGCTACAATGTCGCAGTTCAGCACATTAACCACATCTATTCTTATTGGAGGAAACATATTGTTCAAAATAAGCTAGTGTCGTAACCTGATCGTGATTGATGCTATGAGTAAGTACCTGCCCGTTCTTATCAAAAGCCTACTTTTCAGAATATGAGAAGGTCAAAGTTGCTGTTACATAAACATCTAAAGGTCATTCTGAATCACCAGTCTGTATGCATTTCACAAACTACTAATACCCTTCGAAAAGATATGCATCCAACTATTCTCCATAGAGCTATGGGTAAATAGTAGAACAGACTGCTCATTAACCTTTGTTAAGCAACCAGTCTAGGAGAAAGATAACCTGGAATAAAAGACTGTTAAACTCCCACATAGGTGAGAAAGAGTCAATAATCCATGTCCACGCCAACTTAACTTAGATATAAATGCTCTATCCACGATATTGAGCACTGTTTATACGCCCAGGGTATTGGAATAGAATTTGGAATTGAAAGATTGCAATGATTATTATAAAAAATAGAAAAAACGAAACAAAACAAATTGAGAAGAGACTGCAATGTTCTTGTAGTTACAGCGCGTCTTGTGGCTCGACCACAGATGCTGCATGTGAAGGCTGACCCTGAAGATGTTGATGTGCCTGTGCTTTGTTGCCGCCGTTTTCTTCTGGACCTCTTGGCTTCATGTTGTTGCACCAGAGTGACTTCAGACATGAACAGTCCCTATGTCCGGTAAATATTTATATAGGCAATAACTGAGCAATAGTGTCTTCGCAAGAAGTGGGAAGCTTTTTCAAATTATGTGGAATATATTTTCAGTGTATTTTTCGCTATTGCTAGCTGTTGGAATATTTTAGCCATATAAGCTGTTCTGTAGACCAAAACTTAAACTTATAGATTCTGCGTGGATCCAATCATTTAATCAACACGCCCGCAAACGTGCTTAGTTATCTATTTAATCGCTGATCTTGAAAGGCCCACAGTTGCTGGTATGTGACACGGACGGACAGATCAGCAACCAAGGATTCTACCCAACACTAAGGAACACATCTCCCGTAGTATTTTTCCATAGTAACGAAGATGACGATGGAATTGCTTTTCATAAATTTATTCACTGCAAGTTATTGTTCTTGAGAGAGAGAGGGAAGTCGGTTTCCTTAACACATGTGATAATGAGAATTCATAATCTTCTTGCTCGCCCGAATGTTTATATTTATTTTCGGGCCGATTCTTCAAAAGGCCACCCAGTAAGTTCTGAGGATCATACTATAGCTATTAAGGTTTCTCTGTGTCTGGCACAACGCCACAAATATGGTGTTCCCGGGTAAGGCGCGCCCATTATGCTACACCTGTTCGCGAATCTACCTGGAGCACATCTTCGGACAGCAATCTCTAAGAAAGGAAGCGCGTGAATACTCGTGCGGAGCCGGCTTAAACTACATGACACACACACACAAACACAAACACACGCACGCTCACGCACACTCACATACACAGATGCGTGCAGATACATTGCTTGGATTGGTTTCGCTGCTCGGCACACACTGGTGTGCCCATGTATGAGTGTCCACCGAAGAACGTCACTTATATATATTTACCAACCCCTCCGCACGAGCAGAATGTGACACAAGGTCAATTTCTTAAGCGGAGTTCAACAGGTTTGAATTCAGAGTTTTCCTTCTCCTAGACCGGTTGCCTAACCAAGGTTAAAGAGCCCAGTCTGCCCTACTATTTATCCATAGCTGGAGGGAGAGTAGAATTCATACCTTTCCCAAGGGTATTAGCGCTAAGTGAAAATGCAATTACCACATCCAGGATTTGAACTCGGGTCGGCGAGTCCATTTCCTATGACTTTAACCATTACACCACGCGAACGTCACTTATAAGTCCGTATTTGCTTCTCCAGCAATGTCCAAGTGTCTCTTGTTCGTGTTCCGTGGATGGCTTGTGGATATTCGGTTGGATTTTTGCCGCGAAGATCAAATAAACTCTTTCGTCGAGTTCAAATAAGATTTTCTACCAAAGAACATTACAATAGTTTATTTTATTCTATTTTATTTAATTTATTTTATTTATTTATTTATTTTTTGTCTAGCGCTTTGAACTCAGATTCATTGAAAAGCGGATAGAAACCCAATATATATATATATATATATATATATATGAATAATTTTTTGGTACAGTAAAACTTATATAGTACTAAAATTGGAGGAATCATATGTATGTAGGGAGATCATACAACTTACGAGATGGTAATATTTTATTACGAAAATAAAATATAGAATGTGGGGAATATAAAGGTTTTTTCGACCGCTTCTTTTTCAAGTATTAAATCCGGCGACGAATAAAAGTCAGATTGTATAAGAAATATTCTTTAAGAACGAATGGGGGTGAACCAGAGGGGGACAAAAAGGGGGAGGGTATATGTATAAACCCTCAGGTCAGACTAGGATTAGAAATGTCTCCCAACAAGTAAAGAGAGTGTTTGGGTTTTTGTCTGCACAAAGTGGGGCGAAAAAATAAAATGTAGACAGCTTCAAGGATGGTTAGCTGCTGCTTAGACCTAGCTCTGTGCCAGACGGAGAAACACTCATCGGTGTAGTCGGGCCTACAAGCATTTATAGATGAGAAATGTTCGCCTATGGCTGAATCATATGCTTGGAAATGCACGGATGAAGTAGCAATATATATATATATATATATATATATATATATATATATATATATATATATATAAGATGTGTCAAAAAAGTATTGAGAATTTTTCTTCTTTTTGACACACCTTGAATTCTGAAAAAAAATACCGTTCCATTCATTGTTCATTTCTATCTTGATAAACACAGTTTCAAACTCACCACTTTTATGACACACCTTAAATTCTTTTTAAAAAAATTAACGTTCCATTCATTGTTCATTTCTATCTTGGTAAATACAGCTTCAATCTCGGCACCTTTATGACACACCTTGTATTATGCCATTACCATATATCTATCTATCTATCCATGTACATATACTGAAAATTTAACATTCCATTCATTGCTTATTTGTATTGTGGTAAATACAGCTTGAATCTCGATCTTTTTATGATAGACCTTGTATATATTTTTAAGTTGCTGGGGACATGGACACATCCCCCAGGACAAGCGAGACGCTACCATCGTCCCCTTATACAGGAACAAGGGAGATCGGAGCGACTTCAGCATAGCTTGAGAAGTCTTGCGCGTGTTACACTGGCGCGTCTGCAGACTTTGTGTGGCTTTCGAGCAACCAACTGCAGTAGGGGTGCCAGGATAGCGGATGCCACTCCGCACCGCACTGACGGACCTAACGAAGGCACCCAACCTGGCCACCTGAAGTGTTCGAGTCACTGCACCAGAGAACCCAGATATTGCCATTCAGAAATTGTGCCGCTCAACCACTCACGCAGTTGCAGAAAAAAAAATTTAAAAAAGGGAAAAGAAGTGGACTCTACGCCATGGTCTTTAGTAGACGGAGGGATGCCAACACAACACAACATATTTTTAAGTAACATGTGTTTGCAGCTTGTAAAATTCTTGAGTTATCGATGAGAGGCTTTGTAAAATGTTATAGAAGTTTCATTTAAAGGCAATTTTCCCCTTGATTACTTTCGTCTTTCATTAGATGGGGGGGGGGGGAGAGCGTGAGAGGGAGCGGACATTTTCTCCATATTAATTTCGCCTTTATCACAAGGAGCAAATAAGTTTGTGAGATCTGTTGTGAGATCTCTGCTGACAAAAAGAACTGATATGAACAAGACAGATCCTCGGAAAAATTTGATTCTCATTGGGTGACCTATATATATATATATATATATATTATTATTTATATTTTTGCTTGAAGGCAATTATAAATGCATGTATCGTATAAAATTCGATACATGCATTTATAATTGCCTTCAAGCAAAAATATAAATATAATTTATTCAACATTGCTCCTAAAAACAAACATCCAAAATCTTATTCACTTCGCCGAAGAGCTAACGGCCGGGTTTGTTTACTAAATAAACGTCTACTTGCCTACTATGGCAGGGCGTGTAATAGTTTCCTTGACAAGGTTAATTTCGCAGGATGTTCGCTATTACCGGCGGCCAAACGGATATGGTCTCTGACTATGCCTGTGAAGTCCCGGTTTCGATTCCTGTCGGAGGGGAGTCGTTAGTATACATCGCTGAAGAGACTTAATAAAGTCGAAACAGTCTGTACGGTGTTCTGCATAGCGAGCCATCCTTTGCGGGATTTACTTGTCAAGTTTATTTTCTATAATTATCGAATTTTATACGATACATGCATTTATAATTGCCTTCAAGCAAAAATATAAATAATAATTTATTCAACATTGCTTCTAAAAACAAACATCCAAAAATCATATATATATATATATGTGTGTGTTTGTGTGTGTGTGTGTGAGTGTGTGTGTGTGTGTGTATGTGTATATATATGTATATATATATATATGTGTGTGTGTGTGTGTATATATGTGTATATATATATGTATATATATATATATATATATATTATATATGTATATATGTTTATATATATGTATATATGTTCAATTTACGCCACGGAATTCACAGTCTAATACTAAAAAAAGATATTTGAAGCTATTAATCCATCAATTCCTTGTAAATTTAATTTTTTCCATATCTTTTTACTACGATTTCCCTAGACACTTTTGTGGCCCCTCATTGGCTTGATATTTACACACACACACACACACACACACACACACACATATATATATATATATATATATATAATATATATATATATATATATATATATTCCAGCATCGAACACTAGCGTTCGTTTGTACCTCCTATTCTAAAGATAATTTATTCCGTCTTTTATTCATATGCTGCTCTTAATGAAGACCGCTCTATTAATAGAAACAGATTCTGTCAGCAAACTATTAACATCATTTGTTTTTTTTTAAATGTTAAATTCATACTGTCGGATTGACTTCCATTTACTTTCATATATATATATATATATATATATATATATATATATATATATATATATACTGAAAATTTAACTTTCCATTCATTGTTTATTTGTATTGTGGTAAATACAGCTTCCATCTCGATCCTTTTATGATACACCTTGTATATGTTTTTAAGTAACATGTGTTTGGAACTTGTAAAATATCTTGAGTTATCGATGAGAGGCTTTGTAAAATGTTATAGAAGTTTCATTTAAAGGCAATTTTCCCCTTGATTACTTTCGTCTTTCATTAGATGGGGGGCGGGATGAGAGGGAGCGGACATTTTCTCCATATTATTTTTGCCTTTATCACAAGGAGCAAATAAGTTTGTGAGATCTGTTGTGAGATCTCTGCTGACAAAAAGAACTGATATGAACAAGAGAGATCCTCGGAAAAATTTCCTTGCGGGTGGCTGATTGATTCCTACAGGAAGGGAAAAGCGAATAAAAAGTTTCGATGGAAACTGTCCCTTCTCGTCAGCTGCAGCGAAAAAAGAAAGAATGAGTGATCATTCGGTGTTATTGGTTGGTCGGTTTCTTTCATCGATAATAAAATGGCGGAAAGATATGCAGCGAGCTAAGTGATTGATAAAGAGCTTTTGCTGGAAGAAAAGAAGCATTGCTTTTAAAAGGGTTAAGGGCATGTTGACTATTGTGAATAGTTTGGTCGAAAATATTGGGATGCCTATATTTGGTTATGGGAAGAAGAAGAAGAAAGAAGAGAGAAGAAGAAAGAAAAGAACAAGGTTAATAGAAAGAAAGGGGTGGTCGAATTAGGAAAGAAAGAAAGAAAGAAAGAAAGAAAGAAGCAATGTTATCAAAACAGGATATAAAAAAGAGATAAGAATGATACAATAAGATAAGAAGAGGGTATTAAGAAAGAACGAAAGAAAGAAAGAAGGAAAGAAAGAAAGAAAGAAAGAGAGAAATGAACATTTAAACTACATATTAAGACAGAAAGAATGTAAGAAAGCAAAAAGAAAAAAAGAAAGAAAGAAAGAAGAAGAATGTAAGAAAGCAAAAAGGAAAGAAAGAAAGAAGGAAAGAAAGAAAGAAGGAAAGGAAGAAAGAAAGAAAGAAGAAAAAAGAAAGAAAGAAAGAAAGAAAGAAGAACATTAAAACAGCATATAAAGACAGAAAGAAAGTAAGAAAGCAAAAAGGAAAAAAGAAAGAAAAAAACATTGCAAAATACTAAACCAACAGGACATGATATCAAAAGAAAGAAAGAAATAGAAGAATGAAAAGAATAAGAATAAAGGAAAATGCAATATAATTAGAAGGAGGTATTAAGAAAGAAGAAGAAAAAAAAAAGAAAGAAAGAAGAAAAAAGAAAAAGAAAGAAAGAAAGAATGAAAATGAAGAGAGTTATATTGTGCACGGAAAGAAAGAAAAATAAGGGAGGGAGAGGAACGTTAGAAGTTTTGTTTTGTTTTATTTGGTTTATTTTACGGCATATCAACCCCAGTGGGTCATTTAATGCCGACAAAGTTTTGAAATAAATTAATTCTTAATGGCTACTTAATTCTTTATGAACACCTTTTCTATTCAACCTGGTGCCCTAACAGGCACTACCACTCCGAGTCAAAGTTAACCAGGGAGCAATGGTGATGAAGGGGTACTCCACATTTCCCAAACCTCCTGAACTGGAACCTCACCATCAGATAGAGTTTAACGTCATTTCCCAGGGACATGTAGACCTTCAACCACGGCATTCTAGCACCAATATGATAAAAAGGGTTGGGGGCTTGTCATAAGAGCAATAGGATTGGGGCAATCATATAAGTGCTAGGGCTTGATACGAGGGATGAAGTATGAAAATGAGAAGGGTAATATTGTGCAAGGAAAGACGAACATAAAATAAGAGAGGGAAAGGAATGTTCGAAGAAGAAAAGAATAAATAAAAATAAAACAAATGGAAAATGTGTGGGTTATGGAAAGAAAGAATGAAATAGAGAGAGAGAGAGAGAGAGAGAGAGAGAGAGAGAGAGAGAGAGAGAGAGAGAGAGAGAAATAAAGGAAAATACAATGAATGAAAGAAACACATTTATAAAGTATTTTTTTTAATCTATTTGACCCCTAGATTAGACCCTAAAATGTACTACCACTGCAAGTTAGAGTGGACCTGGGAGTAATGGCAATTAAGGTTTACTTTACACTCCCCAGAACTCCAGAATTGAAACTTCACCACTTTGCAGTTTGCGGGTCAATATCCGCCCTGTCGACTGGAGCGTTAGAATGTACCGACTGTACCTCTGCAGAGGGGTGTAAGATTCAAGGTTGATAATTGAGTAGCATACAATTCCGACACGTTGTGAGACAAAACATTTAATATATATAACAGCACATGAAAACGATAAGATACATAATGTACAGGAGAATAGAACATGTAAATACATATACAATATTTAGGTATAAACAAGATACCCAAATGTACCTAAGATATAAATGTTACAGACATGGAACTAAAGGATAGTCCATGCTGTGTAAAGGACTTACAGTAATGTAAGGGGGGAAAAAGCCCCACCGAGAAGGGGGGTAGATAGCAGTTCTTGAGAAGATCCAGCTAAAAAGAGAAAGCAGCGTTTTAATGAACGCGCTTAAATACCAGAGGTCCCCTAGAGGGAACAAACAGCAACGCAGCAAGAAGATAACTCTTCCGGCAAAAGGAAGATAATCCCTTACAGGGGTAAGACTCCCTCAATAGGGCCACCTGTTGCCCGTGGGTGGCGACCCGTGATGCTTAAGGATTGAACCCAGGTGGGTGAGCAGTCAAGGACTTGCAATATTTCACTTTAGGTTTTTCTTGGGCTAGAGGACACATTCAAAAAGTAAGAAAGAAAAAGGGAAAGAAAAAGTTAAAAGAAAAAAGACAAAATGAAAATAAAACAAATGAAATTTGTGGGTTATAAAAAGAAAGAAAGAAAGAAAGAACTGAATAACGAGATAACGTGCTAAATATTTAAAAAAGATAGAAAGAACGAAAGAATTTTGAATAGGATAAATACTGAAAAGTAACAGTAAAATGTTATAAATGAGTAATATTCAACCCCTAAAAAATAATTAGAATTAAATTTTATCTATTTTTACTAGCTATAGGGGCCGGTTTAGCTCAGTCGATAGAGTGTTCGGCTAGGAATCTCAAGGTTCTTGGTTCGATACTGGCCCCCGCCAACTCAGCGTATGAGTAGCACAGGGATCTGTGCGGTAAAGTAAGGAGCTGATGGTAGGTGTGGCTCTCCACCTCAGATGCTCAAATAATCTCCTTGGTCTAGCGCTAGTGAAAAGGGGATAGACTCCCTCGCTGCCTGGCCGATACTGACATTAGGCCGCCCCGACGACTTTATTTACTTTATTTATCATTAGAATTAAATTGACAACAATACAGAAATGATTGGTTTGGTTTGGTTTTGATTTGTTTTACGGCATATCAACCTCGGTGGGTTATTTAATGCCGACAAAGTTGTGAAATTATACAATTTTGTTTATAAACTCATGTTTTTCTATTTAACCCATAGATGGTACCCTAACAGGTACTACCACACCTGGTCAGAGTGGACCAGAGAGCAATGGTGAGGAAAGGGGTGCTCCGCATTCCCCAGACCCCAAGAACTGGAACCACACCATCAGATAGAGTTTAACGTCATTCCCAGGACATGTAGACTCTCAGTCACCACCTTCTAGCAACCATATGATAAAAAGGGGTTGGGGCTTGCCATAAGGGCAATAAGTTTGGAAAATCATATACAGAAATGAGAACTAAAGAATAAATAAACCAGTAGAATTAGCCACGTGAAAACCCAGAGAAAATAAAGTGGCTCTCAATGTGACGAGTTTGCTAAATTTTTTTAATTAAACACACACACACACACACACACACACACACACGCACACACACACATATATATATATATATATATATATATATATATATATATATATATATATATATATAATGATAATAATAATAACATTAGTTGAGGAAAAGAGTTAGGGGTTTACCACGGTTTCAATCCAAATGATTTCATCAGGACCCACCCCTACGTTTAACTAAGTCGATGTAATTCCTTAGTTAAACTGAAATACATTTCTTCTCGAATAATATCGGTTGAACGCTGTTATTTTTTGTATAAATCTATAAATTTGCATTAACATGGATATGCATTGTGAATTTACGGCTGATATTGAAGATCCCAAAGAGAATTATCCGTAACATACCAGTCAATTGGACCCTATGACCTTTAGGTACCCCTTTTTCATATCGATTAAGAAAGGACATACTTTTCATTTACACCGTCAATATCCGGTGGTTTTAACAGACGATTTTAGATTTTTTTTAAATTATATAACTAAACCCTAACCCTAACCCCTAACCCCTAACCCTGACCCCTAACAAATCGAAATCAAAAAGGGGTGCCTAACGGTAATATGGTCCATATATATATATATATATAGAGAGAGAGAGAGGGGGTGGAGGGAGAAGGAGAGAAAGAGAGGGAGGGAGGGAAAGGGAGAGAGAGAGACTGAGAGAGAGAGAGAGAGAGAGAGAGAGAGAGAGAGAGAGGGGGGGGACAGACAGATCGACAGATAGATAGATAGATAGATAGATAGATAGATAGATAGATAGATACCCTGGAATTGGTATGAAAATACTAAGATAGATTGATAAATACAAACTGCCGCTGATAGATATGGAAAACAGATATGAATAAATTAAATTAGTTAGTTAGTTAGTTAAATAGATAGATAGATAGATAGATAGATATAGATTTAGAAAGATAGATAGATAGATAGATAGAGAGTTAGATAGATAGATAGATAGATAGATAGTTAGATAAGTATATAGTTAGTTAGATAAATATATATAGAGAGAGATAGATAGATAGATAGACAATATTACTCAGGTATTAATATGAAAATACTAAGATAGATTGATAGACAGAAATAGCTATAAACCAAAAAAAAAAAACTTCGTATAAACCAAGATAGATACATAGATATATATATATATAGATACGCACCTTTTCTTTGTATTAAACTGCGATCTATTACTTTCCCCCGGGGGTGTACATTAAATTTTATGTTTTCATATAAGGGGTGAGAGAGACTGACAGAGACAGAGATAGATAGATAGATAGATAGATACTCTGGAATTGGTATGAAAATACTAAGTTTGATTGATAAATACAAACTACCGCTGATAGATATGGAAAAACAGATATGAATAAACTAAATTA
>CM042169.1:12717515-12755015 GCA_023376005.1 Doryteuthis pealeii
GTTCATTTCTATGTTGGTAAGTACAGCTTTAATCTCGATAATTTTATGACACACTCAATTAAAACCCGTTAAACTCTGCTTAAGAAATTGGTCTTGTGTCCTATCCTGCTCTTGTGGAGGTTGTGCCACCTACCATACCATAAAACTAACTTAGTACCACCAACCTCAACTCCACATCTTTTTCTATCATCATCTCCATGCAATAAATCAAAACTCTCTCCCGACCAATCAAGAATTTTAACCCACTTCTCCCTACCACCTCCCTTTCCTAACAAATACCTAGAAATCCCCTAATCTTAGCCCCGTACAAACTACAATCATCTGATCTTTCCTCCTCCACTTTCCTTGATAGATATCCTCTGATCAACCAAATCTTCACAAACTTTCCCTTCCCCTGAATTTCAACACTAACTCACTTTCTCTTCTATAAATACAAATGTACGTACCGTGTTTTGAATAAATAGACTGATGAAGTTCCTCTCGTAAAGCGGAACGAAATATTTCTCTCCTACTTATACCTGTTTGAGTCATTATTTTTTGTCCACTTTCCTTTTACCTTACCTCATATATATATTTAAAATAAGTGTATTTTGGCAGCTGTTTTTTCTTTTATACAAGTTTTGTTGGACTGTACAGACAATTCTTGTCGGACGAGTTTTTGGTTGATCCTTTCTAATTTACTGCATCGCTCGCTCGAACCACTACCATTCCTACAACCTTCCACTACCAATTGTTATTACCTCCCACTTCTAATTCCTTGCTACTACTCGTTCTCGTTAAAAACGAAACACGAAACCATGCCATCGTTTCCTACCTGATGAGGGCAAACTGTATTGCCGAAAGCGCTCGTTTTGAAACCTTTGGTGGACTGTTACACAAGTTACACCCCGACACACACACACACACACACACACACACATATATATATATACACACACATATATATATATATATATATATATATATATATATATATATATATAATTTAATATACCAAGCGTGTTGGTAAATCCTAGCGGTGAGAAAAAACCAGCAAATAGTTTGATTGTAAAAATATACTACCAAACATCAACCGTGGAGAAAACATTTTTGAAAAAAACAAACAAAACAAGATAGTCGTACCAACAAAAAGTAATCTATTGGTACAGTATTTGGCCATAAGAGAAAACAATTTATATGTATATATATGTATATAAGATATATATATATATATTCATATAACCGCTAGGAGAATAAGTTAATAAGTAAAAAGTGCTCAATACCTAAGTAGAGCAAATAATAAAGAGAAATATAATGAGTCAGACGAACCTACTATTAGTTTTGCTTAATGCTCTTCAGGGCTAAGATCTAATAGTAGGTTCGTCTGACTCATTAGATTTATCTTTATATATACTAGCAAATATATGCACCCTCCGGTGCAAGTATTTAAGTTTTAATGTAATAAAATATTGTATTAAATTAGAAAGGCTAATGAAACTATAAGAATTAAAAAGATTTAAAACAGAGGGATATGATTTTAAACAGAGGGGTATAATAAAAAATGGAACAACTGAAACTTACTATCACTCTCGTCTTTCATTGTTATTTTTCTAATTTAAGTATTTAGTTATAAGAGGAAGTAAAGAATAAAATGAGTTATTTTATCTTGTTAATGGATTTCATTTAAGATTCATTGAAGAGATTTTGCTTATATTCATTAAAATAAACCAAACAGTTGAACAATGATACTAAGCACATATTTATTAAAGATTTTTAATATTAATATGCAAATTAGCCTTCCCGTTCACACTGTAAACCGCTATTTTGTTGTATATATAAATATAATTGCATGTTGTAGACATAGTTCACAGTATTAATAATGTAAGACAATTTTATTAATAATTGAGGTTTAGATAAAATAAATCATGGAGAATTTGATGTCAATAACTAAGAGAATTGTGACTGGGTAGGAAATATAGTTTCGGTTTCTTCCATTATATGACTAGCAATATATGCACCTCCGGGTGCAAGTATTTGATGTAATAAAATAGTATATTAAATTAGAAAGGCGAATGACTAAATAAGAATGCAGATAAAAAGATTTGAAACAGGTGGGTATAATAGAAAAATGAAACAACTGAAACTTACTCTCCATCACTCCATCTTTCATTGCTAAATTTTCCTAATTTAACTATTTTGTTAAAATAGGAAGTAAAGAATAAAATTGCAGTTATTTCTTCTTGTTAATAAATTTCATTTAAGATTTATTGAAGAGATTTTTACTCATATTCATTAATATAAAACCAAACAATTGAACATCCATAATACTAAGCACATATTTATTAAATCAAATTTAAGATATCAATATGCAAATTAGCCTTCCCATTCACACTGTAAACCGTTATTTTGTTGTATATATAAATACAATTGCATTTTTATTAATATGTATCATTAATTCAAAAATTTATTAGTAATTGAGGTTTACGTAAAATCATGGAGAATGTGATGTAAATAACTATAGGAATTGTGACTTGAGTAGTGATATAGTTTTGGTTACAGACAGACATATACACAATCTCCATTATAATAATAATATTATATATACTAGCAAATATATGCCCCCCTCCGGGTGCTAGTATTTAAGTTTTAATATAATAAAATATCATATTAAATTAGAAAAAGGGCTAATTTGCATATTGATATCTATTTGATTGTAATAAATATGTGGCTTAGTATTATGGAATGTTCAATTGTTGGTTTTATATTAATGAATATGTAGTAAAAATCTCTTCAATAAATTCTTAAATGAAATTTATTAAAGATGAAATACTGCTAATTTTATTCTTTTTCTCTATTTTTACAAAATAGTTAAATTAGGAAAATTTTAGCATTGAAATGATGGGAGTGATGGAAGAGTAAGTTTCAGTTGTTTCATTTTTCTATATACCCACCTGTTTTCAAATCTTTTTATCTGCATTCTTATTTGTTCATCGCCTTTCCAATTTTATAATCTATTTTATTACTATCAAATACTTGCACTCCGGAGGGTGCTATATTTTGCTAAGTCTTATTTAATGGAGATTGTGTGTTTCTGTCTGTAACCCGAAACCTATATTCCTACTCACGTCACAATTCCTCTTTAGTTTTGACATCAAATTCTCGCAATGATTTTTATTTTTACTAACCTCAATTATTAATAAAATTGTCTTACATTATATACTGTGAACTATGTCTACATACAATGCAATTATATTTATATATACAACAAAATAGCGGTTTTACAGTGTGAACGGGAAGGCTAATTTTGCATATTAATATTAAAAAATCGAATTTTAATAATATGTGCTTAGTAATCAATTGATGTTCCTAACTGTTTGGTTTTATTTTAATGAATTAAGCAAAAATCTCTTCAATGAATCTAAAATGAAATCCATTAACAAGATAAAATAACTGTCATTTTATCTTTACTTCCTCTTATAACTAAATACTTAAATTAGAAAAAATAACATGAAAGACGAAGTGATGGAAGAGTAAGTTCAGTTGTTCCATTTTTTATTTATACTCCCTCTGTTTAAAATCTTTTATTATAAATCCCTCTGTTTTAAATCTTTTATCTGTAATTCTTATTTTAGTTCAATTAGCCCTTTCTAATTTAATACAATATTTTATTAATTAAACTTAATACTTTGCACTGGAGGGTGCATATATTTGCTAGTATATATATAAGATAAATCTAATGAGCAACGAACGCTACTATTAGATCTTAGGCCGCTGAAGAGCATTAAGCAAAACTAATAGTAGGGTCGTCTGACCTCATTATATTTCTCTTATTATTTGCTCTCTTAGGTATTGAACACTTTTACTTATTAACTTATTCTCCTAGCGGTATATAATATATATATATATATCTTATATACATATATATACATATAATTGTTTTTCTTATGGCCAAATACGTCCAATAGATTACCTTTTTGTTGGACGACTATCTTGGTTTTTTTTTTTTCACAAATTTTTCTCCCGGTGATGTTTTGGTAGTAATATTTTTCAATCAAACTATTGCTGGTTTTTTTTCTCAACCGCTAGGATTTACCAACACGCTTGGTTATATTAATTATTATATATATATAAATATATATATATATATATTATATATATATATGTGTGTGTGTATATATATAATATATGTGTGTGAGGGGGGGGGTTGTGTGTGTGTGTGTGTGTGTCGGGTGTAACTGTGTAACAGTCCAGCCAAAGGTTTCATAAAACGAGCGCTTTTCGGCAATACAGTTTGGCCCTCATCAGGTAGAAACGATGGCATGGTTTCGTGTTTCGTTTTAACGAGAACGAGTAGTAGCAGGAATTAGAAGTGGGAGGTAATAACAATTGTAAGTGGGAAGGTTGTAGAATGGTAGTGATTCAGCGAGCGATGCAGTAAATTAGAAAGGATCAACCAAAAAATCTCGACAAGAATTGTCTGTACAGTCCAAATTTGTATAAAAGAAAAAACAGCTGCCAAATACACTTATTTAAATATATATAATGAGGTAAGGTAAAAGGAAAGTGGACAAAAAATAATGACTCAAACAGGTAAAGTAGGAGAGAATATTTCGTTCCGCTTTACGAGAGGAACTTCATCAGTCTATTTATTCAAAACACGGTACGTACATTTGTATTTATAGAAGAGAAAGTGAGTTTAGTGTTGAAATTCAGGGGAAGGGAAAGTTTGTGAAGATTTGGTTGATCAGAGGATATATCAGGAACGTGGGAGGAGGAAAGATCAGATGATGTAGTTTGTACGGGGCTAAGATTAGGGGATTTCTAGGTTATTTTTTAGGAAAGGAGGTGTAGGGAGAAAGTGGGTTAAAATTCTTGATTGGGTCCGGGAGAGAGTTTTGATTTTATTGGGCATGGAAGTTGATGATAGAAAAAGAATGTGGAGTTTGAGGTTGGTGGTACTAAGTTAGTTTTATTGGTATGGTGTGGCACAACCTCCACAAGAGCAGGATAGGAACAGCAAGACCAATTCCTAGCAGAGTTTAACGGGTTTAATTTGAGTGTGTCTAAAATTATCGAGATAAGGAGATGTACTTACCAACATAGAAAATTGAACAATGAATGGAAGTTTTTTTTAGATTATAAGAATGTGTCAATAAAGTACAAAAAATCGATACCTTTTGACACCCTCGGTATATATATATATATATAATATATTATATATATATATATATGTAAGAGAGAAAGAGAGAGAGATGGTCATCCACAAGACCACGTGTTTCAACTATCAAGTCTCTTCAAGTTGGCTAGAATTTTGTAAGCTACTTACAGCCGGAATTGAAATCCGGCACCTTAACCATTAGGATGTCTTCATTACAGATGTGAAAGGGGATTTTAACTGTTTTTAATACCACATCGTTTTTGTTAAAGGTGCCGTCACAGAGTGCTGCCATTCCTTTATAGAAGAGCGTTGCGTTTTACACTTGATTTGGCGGCCGTAAGCGAGATTTCCCTCTCCAGAGTGCTCAAACCCTAGATGGAGCATATATAGGGTCATCCACAGACACGTGGTTTTCGACTTATCAATCTGCTTCAGTGGTGCTAGACATTTTGTAAGCTACCTACAGCCGGAATTGAAATCCGATCGGTTTGGTATGTCAGTCCGGCACTTAAACATAATATATATATATATATGATATATATATATATATATATATTATATAATATATATTTGTATATGTATAAGTATTAACTTACCGGTGGTTAATAAGAACGATCGTTGGAAGCGCACAATATCCGAGGTTAAGGTTAATATTAATATATTTTTTCACTTTTATTTTCACTTTTATTTTATTTTTATTTTCCACTTTTATTTTTATTTTTATTCAATGCATTTTGCTTACCGTTACTTTCCATTCTTACTTTTTATCTCTTTTAATAATAACATATATATATATATTTTTTTTCAATAATTAACTATTTTAACTACCCAAAATTCTATTATCGTAACATACACAATCTTGTATTTTTTAAATACTCTCAACCAAATTAAACTAGTTATTAAATAATTTTAATCTTCAAGCCTTTTAACTATTAATACGAACCCATAACATATCTTATTAAATAATTAAATGAAAAAAAATAATTCGCCATAATTATCCAAATTTTTTAATTCATAATCAAAAACCGTTCCTGATCTACGAAAATGTAAAACAAGCGTCCTCTACCTAAATTTAAGATCCTTCCAACGGGCATGGTTATAACCCAAAGATTATCGGTAAAACTCGATTAATTTAAAAGTAACCCTGAAAAATCTATCGATGAACTCGAGTAGTTACTCATTTTCCATTCTTAAATTAATTAATATATATATATATATATATATATATATATATATATATATAAAGAGAAAGAGAGAGTGTGGGGAAGAGAGGGGGAGAGCGTAGAAAAAGGCTAAAAATATATGTTTATACAACATATTACTGTTTTCAACGTATCTAATTTTTCTTATTTTATTTTAGTGTGGTCCTTCCAGTTTCTCTGGTTTTATATTATTTTTTCTTCCTCATTTAAATGCAACATGGAATCATCGATAAAATAAATATTTTTTTTCAATTATGTTTATCCGAGCAAAATAAAACCCATTTATTGAAGATATATCTTCGGCTGTATGAAAACAAAAGACGAAAACATTTACAAGACGCAAACAAAAATGAAAAAATAAAAATAAAAAATAAAATTGAAAAAATCACATGAATCTTTGCTTCCTGACACGAAGCCTGACACGAAATAACATTACATACATATGTATATAATGAACATATATACAATATAGTATATATATATAAAACACACACACACACACATATATAATATATATTATATATATAAGTATATATAGAGGAGAGAGAGAGGAAGAGAGATTTATATATACACATAGATATATACAGTATGTATATATACACATGTCAAACATATATGCACACGATATATTTACCCATACATATATATACATATGAAATAAACACATACATTATTATATATATATATATATATTATATATAATATATATACTATATATAATATATAGTATATATATATACCAGGTATTAAGCATATATTCATATAATACGCATATATGTAAGCACATGAGTGGCTATTTTTGTAAAATCCGCGAAGCCTACATACATTTTATTTCTATATGCGCTTTGTCTTCATCAGGTCCTCAAATGATATATATAATATATAATATATATAATATATATATTAATATATATATATATATATATGCAATAAATCACTCGAGAAGAAGAAAATCTCAAATATACATTAAAAAAGAAACAGAAAATAATTGCCCTCTGTTGAAGAAAGCCTTGTTGCGAGAGAGAAGTTGCCCAAGTTTTTCTTCTTACTGCTTTTCATAAAATCATGTGAATTTACACATTTCTGCATTCCGTATGCACTGGAACACGACACACACGAACAAACACACACACACACACACACACACACACAACACGCATATATATATTATATATATATATATATTATATTATATATGTATATATGTATATAAGCATGTTTATATGTTTATTAAGCAGCTTTATAATACACAGAGAAAAGCGAGAGTTGGCTATATTCATGAATAAATTATATTTGACAGAGCATCATGTATCTAGTTAGGATATCACACCACCACACACACACACACACACACACACACCACACACATACACACACACATCACAGCGAAACACACCACACACATTCTACACACACACACACACACATATTAATAATATATATATATATGTATATGAGGAAATTTGGATTGAAATGAATCCGACAGAATGAGGTAAATTAAGGAATGAGAACAAAACTGTGTTATAATATTCGCTGGAACTTTAAGTCCCGCCTTCTCAAGCATTTACTATAATATATATTATAAATATATATTATATATATCTGGTAGACTTTTAATTTGTCGCCGGTGTTATCCTTGAAAAAGTACCGGTCGAAAAGGCCTTCGGTGTATCCCCCTTTATTTATATTTTATTCCATAATAAATATTACCGTCCCTAATTACATATGATTCCTCCACTTTTATGTTATATATATTATATAGTCGTTTGATTGGGTTTGTGCATTCCTTGATGCACCAATTCTTTCCTATCGACTGTGCCAAAAGTGTGGAATGGGTCTAAAATCACAAACCTTACCACTAATAAACAAAGCACTGTGATTGGTTGTTTCATTGAATGAACACTCATGCGTCGAAATCGACGAGAGTCCATATATATATTATATAATATATATATATTATATGTATATATATAATAGATTTTATTGTTCGATACCGGGCGTATGAGGTAGCACATGAATCTGTGCGGTAAAGTGAGGAAGCTGATGGTAGGTGTTGCGCTCCCCTCAGATGCTAAAATAATATCCTTGGTCTAGCGCTAAGAAAAAGGGGATAGACTCCCTCGCTGTCTGGCTGATACCGCGCCATTAGTGCTGCCCGCGACGACTTTTACACTTTATATATACTAGCAATATATGCACCCTCCGGGTGCAAGTTTTTAAGTTTTAATGTAATAAATATATATTAGAAACTAGAAAGAATGCAGATAAAAAATTTACCAGAGGGGGTATAATGAAAAATAGAAGAAACTTACTCTTCCATCACTCCTCTTTCCATGTGAATTTTCTATTAACTATTTAGTTTAAAGGAAAGTAAAGAATAAATTACATATTTTTTTCTTGTTAATGGATTTCATTTAAGATTCATTGAAGAGAATTTTCTTTATATTCATTAAAATAAAACCAAAACATTCAGAATCAATATACTGAACACATATTTATAAAATCATCATTTTTATATTCAATATGCAAATTAGCCTTCGCCTTCACACTGCTAAAACGCTATTTTTGTATATATAATAAATAGTATTATTTAGTATGTAGATGTACAAGTAAAGAAAAGATGAAAGACATTTTATTAATAATTGAGGTTTAAGATATAAATAATCATGGAGAATGTAATAAATAACTAGAATTGTGACTGAGTAGAATATAGTTTCGGTTACAGACAGAAAACACACCAATCTCCATTATAATAAGATATATATATATATATATATATATATATATATTGATAGATATATGAATAGATAACATTAAACTTCGGTATGTCTAAGTGTGCATTCTCATTATATTCTGTGTATATCTGAATGTACAATAACTTGAAATTATCATTTCAAATCTGCACGCTCTTGATGCTTATTAGGTCTCTCTAGCACCTTTTGTCATTTCTCAATCATTCGCATCATTTCCTAATGCTGTTATTCATAAGAACACTGAACATAAGGGTCTCTAGCGTTCCAATCGCTAACTTCACAGCGAAGGGAATTTACAATGGCAGAGAATGCGCAGCATAACAGCCCTCTATTCTTCCATTTGGCCCTGAAAGGAGGTTTCTATTCATGAAAGAAATATCACAGAATATTGTGTGTTTGGAGAGCAGGACGCTGGAAATGGAACATAACGTGTCAATCAGTGCAAAATATGGAATCGGAAGATTCATGTGATATGAGAATGCGCTGGCAAATTTTCACCCTTTATATGAAAACATAAAATTGAATGTACACCCCGCCCGGGGGAAAGAAATAGATACGCATTTTAAATAAACAAAGAAAATGAGCGTATCTATATACTCTATCTATGATCTATCTTGGTTTTATAACGAGTTTTTTGTTTTGTTTAAGCTGTTTGTGTCTAGCAATCTATTTAGTATTTCATATTAATACTGAGTATAATCTTTCTATCTATGCTATCTATCTTTACTTCTATCTACTAACTAACTAAGCTAACTATTGTCTAACTTCTATCTATCTAGCTCTCCTATCTAACTATCTAACTATTATGCTATCTAATCTATTCTATCTATCTATTATCTAACTAACTAACCTATCTATCTAATCTATCTATTCTATCTATCTATCTAACTCTCTATCTAACTACGAACTAACTACCTAACTATCTAACTATACTAACTTTATCTATCTATCTATCTATCTATCTATCTAATCTATCTAACTAACTAACTAACTAACTAATTGTAGTTTATTCATATCTGTTTTCCATATCTATAAGGCGGTAGGTTTGTATTTATCAATCAAACTTAGTATTTCATACCAATTCAGAGTATCTATCTATCTATCATCTATCTCTGTCTCTTGTCAGTCTTCTCACCCCTTATATGAAAACATAAATTTTAATGTACACCCCCGGGGGAAAGTAATAGATCGCCAGTTTAATACAAAAGGTGCGTATCTCTATATATAATATTAATCTATGTATCTATCTTGGTTTATACGAAGTTTTTTTTTTTTGGTTTATAGCTATTTCTGTCTATCAATCTATCTTAGTTATGTTCATATTAATACCTGAGTAATATTGTCTATCTATCATCTAATCTCTCTCTATATATATTTATCTAAACCCTAACTATATACTTATCTAACTTCTATCTATCTATCTATCTTATCTAACTCTCTATCTATCTATCTATCCTATCTTTCTAAATCTATATTATCTATCTATCTATTAATCTATTTAACTAAACTACTAACTAATTTAATTTTTCATATCTGTTTTCCCATATTATCAGCGGCAGTTTNAAAAGAGAGAGATAAAGAGAACAAGTGAGATCTTTTTTTTTGTTTTCCGTTTCGCCATTAACTAAATTTAATTTTGAGTTGGACTCCTGCCAACGAGGGACTACTGAACGTTTTTCCGCTTTCGGAAGGTCAGAAACAATTTAGTAGGGCGAGAGCACAACATTTTGACAAATCATTCTTGCAACCGAAGATTTCGGAACAGTAAATTAAAATTTAGATAATTTTAAAATAACTGATTCAATTAGCGTTAGTGATAAAAAAGTATATGCCATTTTGTTTAGGACAAGTATAATTACCAACACAGGAACATGTATCATACATCAAAATAAAGCTGGTCATCTGTGGGATCAATCCATACTTCTCCACATAGGTGAGTCAAAAGGTAATGCCAATTTTGTTTAGGGACAGGTATAATTTACCAACACAGAAAGCATGTATCATACATCAAAATAAGCTGGTCATCTGTGGATCACATCCCCTACTTCTCCACATAGGCGAGTCAAAAAGTAATGCCAATCTTTTTTTATTATATATATATATTATATATATATATATATACTTATATATGTTATGGACTCTTCTGTCGATTTCGACGCATGAGGGTTCATACAATGAACAACCCACACAGCGATTTGTTTATAGTGGTGAAGGCTTGTGTTCGAGCATCCGCAGTTTTTGGCACAGTCGATAGGAAAGAATTGGTGCACGATTGCCACAAACCCAATCATCGACTGATCTCAGGAATTTTAAATTCAGAGTTTTCCCTCTCCTAGACTGGTTACCTACCCAAGGTTGAAGGGCCCAGTCTGCGCTAATATTCTACTATTATATTATATAATATATTATATTATATATATATATATATATAATATAATATATATATTTAACAACACTTCCCTAGATAATAACTTGTTGCCACATGCACACCCAACACACACACACAACACACGGTTCACACACACACACTCACACATATATATATATATATATATATATATATAATATAATACATATATATCATTTTATTATTATTTACTCCTTTTGAGTTTTCACATCAGTGTTAGCTGATGGTGTTTCACTGGAGTCTGAGCGACAGCAAGTCTCCTCAGGTCACCAGGACTCTTCTGAGTATTCTGGCAGATTGCAGCACTGCAGTGTTCTGAATGGTATCCAATTCTTCCTCTGATTTCCAGACTTTCCAAACCCTTTTCCAATCCTTTTGGGACCGTTCCAAATGCACCAACTACAATTGGTATAACTTTGACTTTCATATTCCTATAACTTTTAGTCTCTGGCAAGGTCCAAGTATTTGTCCATTTTTTCATCTTTTTTTTTTTTTTAGCTTCACCCTGTGATTTGCTGGAACTGCAAAATCCGCCCATTGATAAGTTCTTTCTTTTTTGTTAGTCAACACTAGGTCCTGGTCTTCTTGCTGGGATAGGTGATCCCGTTTTTTATTTCAAAGTCCAGAGAATTTTATGCGTTTCGTTCTCAGAACAGATTCTGGTTTATGCACATACCAGTTTTGTTGTATGGTCAAAATTAAAATTTTTTGCATAATTCCCATGGATGCACTTCCCACCCAGCCGTGTCTAGTTTTGTATTCTCGTTGTGATAGTTTGCTACATTCGCAGAGTTATGGTTTACAGTCTCATCTCTATTCCCGCAAAGTCTACATTTACTATTTTGTGGGTCCTTAATCAAATTTTCGCTTTGATATAGTTTGTCCTTATGGCATTATTTTGTGCAGCAAGTATTAATGATTCTGTTTCTCTTTTGAGGTTTTCTTTCTTAACCATGTCCAAGTCTTCCCATGTGCAACCTCTTCGATTTTGTCGTTTGAAGTGTCCATAGAATTGCTTTTCTTCCATTTTTGTTTTCTAGTCTTTGTTGTTTTGTCTGTTGTCCATCTGTGCACTTCTACTATTGTTCGCCGCATAAGTAATTTGTCTTTGCTCTTTCTTGTGTAAATCTTCAGTTGTTGGATAGTGGTTTCTACGCAGTCCTGCTATGTTGGCAAGACTCTTCCCCCTTATTTTTCTTGACACATATAATCTATCTCTATCGTCTCTAGGGTGAAGAGCCTTGTGCATGGTCATTAACTTTCTCGTTCTTTGGTCAATCTGTCTGAGTTCTTCTTGAGCCCATTAGTATCATTATTATTATTATTATTAGTAGTAGTAGTAGTAGTAGTATAATTATTATTATTATGAAATATTTGTTAATCCATCTATAAATAATTATTAGAGGTATTGTCATTTATTTTTCATACAATAGATACATATGAATTGGGGGAAATAGAATACTTTAATGGAACGAATAAAAAACTATATTTTATTTTGACATCAACACCAACGCAATAGAAATGAATGGAAATGTTGAGATTCCATTGTAAATGTCCGTTGTCATTTGAAAACCTAGAAATGGTCTCACATATCAATTATCATTCTGGCATAAAATAGGAGATTCATTTGCTCGTCACCAGAGAAATCATTTGAAATGGAAGATTATTAAAGGCAAAGTGGATAAGAAACTATATGTCCAAATGTCAAATTGCTTAATTTTTTTAATTCATATAGAAAACAGAAAATATAGATCTATCAATCTATCTATCTATCTATATATATATATATAGGTTAAATTATTATTATTGTTAGAGAATTGATTATAGAGGGCTCAATTATTTATGTAAGAGCTTTATTTATTTATTCATTTATGATTAATAATACAATATTAAAGTCGGTCCTACCATTGGTTTCTGAATAACACTTTATAAAAGTGTTATTCAGAAACCAATGGTAGGACCGACTTTAATATTGTATTATTAATCATAAATGAATAAATAAATATATATATATATGTGTGTGTGTGTGTGTGTGTGTGTGTGTGTGTGTCTATAACCATCAAAGTATATATCCAAGTTTGTTAATATCTACAAATCTATCTATCTACTTCAATATCTCTGTTTGTATCCATCAATATATTCCTATCTATCTTTCTATCTATCAATCTATCTCAGTGGTTCATACACACACACGCACGCACACACACACACAGACACACACACCACACACACATACAACACACACACACACACATATATAATATATATATATTATGTCCAATTTTTATTTAACTACTTTATTTTATTTATTTGTTTATCTATCTACTTTAGCCTTTATATATATATATATATATATATATATATATAATTAATGGTGATATTATGGTTTCACACTCATAACTTAAAGTTTCATGGTAATCCAATCATCAGATGAGATCAATGGTTGAGATGTCAAAAACCAGTCGTGAAATGATTGAGATGTTAAAAATCAAATTTTTTAGCGTTTATATGAAGCGTTTTTAACACGATGGGAAATGTAAAGTTAAAAATTGTTTATATATATATATATATATATATATATATATATATACATATATATATATATACATATACATATATATATATAATATACATACATATATATATACATACATATGTATAACATACATATATATACATATATATATATATATATACATACATATATATACATACATATATATACATAGCATACATATATATACATACATATATATACTATATATATATATATATATATATATATATATATATAAATCAATCAGTCATATCTATCTTGCACTATCTATATAATACTGTTTGTATCTTTTTCCCTCTCTGACTCTTTTCTCTCTGTCTCTCTCTGTTCACATATCTATCTATCCATATCTCTATCCATACGTCTCTCTCTCTCTCTCTCTCTCTCCCATCTCTCTCTCTCTCTTCTCTCTCTCTCTCTCTCTCTTCTAAATATCTATCTATCTATATCTGTCCATATTCTCTCTGTCCATACCCATATCAAGTCTTGCCTTATCTACCCAGTCTCTCTCTCTCTCTCTCTCTTCTCTCCTCTCTCTCCTCTCTCTCTCTCTCTCTCTCTCTCTCAATATATATATAATATTATAATAAATGAAGGAAAACACTTTACATTTTGCTTCATTTCAATTTATTTCAACCGCATTACTATGGCATCTTCAGGTATGATTAAAGTCATGGATATTACTGAAAAACTTCCCAACAAGCAAATGGAGGTCTTATTTTGAGAGGGTATTATGGTAGGAAATTTGAATTAAGTTACAGGGGCTAGGCGAGGGATAGGGTAGATGTTAGGGGATTAATTCTCTGATACACACACACTCACACACACACACACACAACACACACACACACATATATTTATATATATATATATATATATATATATATATCAGTCTGTTCCTATATTTCTAATATACATGTACATCTCCTTCACTCTATGCGTATGAATCTTATTCTCATTTCTCATATTCATTTGCAAAAGATAATTAAAGCTATTTTCCTTTCGTCCTATATACCTGCACGTGAAATAAATAATTAAAAGCTATAACTGCAATTACATAAATTGTCCTTAATTCTATGCAATATGGAAAGTGTCCTTTTCCACAATTACCTTGCATCTTCCACTGCACGAAGAGAAATTACGCGAAATAAACAGAAAGTAATTTAGACATTTGAGAAAACCTACATTTAAACTGAGTTAATCTACGTACAAGCACTTTTAATACACACACAGTTCATAGAAATATAGTTATTTACTAAGCGTAGGTTAGATGTGGTACAAGGTCAGAAGTATGGGGCACCCAAATGAGGTCAGAGTTCATTGAATAAAAACCATGCGTGTATTTGTAGGCTTCAGTCATATCCCCTCTTATACGTCGGATATATATCTTATTATAATGGAGATTGTGTGTTTTTCTGTCTGTAACCGAAACTATATTCCTACTCAAGTCACAATTCTCTTAGTTATTGACATCACATTCTCCATGATTTTATTTTTATCTAAACCTCAATTATTAATAAAAGTGTCTTACATTATTAATACTGTTAACTATGTCTACATACTGACAACATACAATTATATTTATATACAAAATAGCGGTTTACAGTGTGAAGGCGAAGGCTAATTTGCATATTGATATAAAAAAAATCGAATTTAATAAATATGTGCTTAGTATTATTGATTTCTGACTGTTTGGTTTTATTTTAATGAATATAAGCAAAAATCTCTTCAATGAATCTTAAATGAAATCCATTAACAAGATAAAATATCTGTCATTTTATTCTTTACTTCCTCTTTTAACTAAATACTTAAATTAGAAAAAATAACAATGAAAGACGAGAGTGATGGAAGAGTAAGTTTCTGTTGTTCTATATTTCGATTATACCCCCCTCTGTTTAAAATATTTTTATCTGCATTCTTTAGTTTCATATGATATTTTATTACATTAAAACTTAAATACTTGCACCCGGAGGGTGCATATATTTGCTAGTATATATAAAGAAAAAATTAAACTTCTATTAAAAAGCAAATAAGAGTCATAATTATTAATAATCTGTACTAGTACTAACGTTTCTCTTCCTAATTTTATTTGGCTTTGTATTGCATCGCTTAGCCAGTTTTACTCACACATCATTACCAGCGATTTTGAATCCTTCTGCCATAAGCTAATAGCTCACTCGATTCGTCCCTTTCACAAAGGCCAGCACCAAATAACAAGAAATAAAGCAAGCACCCAGTGAGAGTCGAAGTCACATCAACTTGTAGTGAGTTTTTCATTCCCGCTAGCTCAGATGCGACACAAGGCCAGATGTATGGGACGCCCAGTGAGAATCGAACTCACTAACAATAGTCTGCTAATCTAGCATACTAACTATTACACCACATGAAGTGGTTATTTACACCACATGAAGTGGATATAGTTATTTACTAAGCATGGCTTAGATGTGGTACAAGGTCAGAAGTATGGGGCACCCAAAGGAGGATCGAACTCACTAACAATAATTTGCTAATCTAGCTTGCTAACCATTACACCACGTAAGTAAGTAAAGTCGTCGGGGTCGCCTAAATTTCGTATCAGCCAATCAGCGAGTTAGTCTATCCCCTATTCACTAGTGCTAGAACAAGGAGATTGTTTCTGCGTCTGAGATGGAGCGAAACACCTACCATCAGCTCCCTGTGCTACTAATACGCTGAGTTGGCGAGGTCCGGTATCGAACTAGGAACCTTGTGGTTTCTAGCCGAACGCTCAACTGACTGAGCTAGTAAGGTGCCCTCATATACTAAGACTAACTTAAGATGTGGCACAAGGCCAGATTATGGGGCTCAAAGTGAGAATCGAACTTACTAACAATGGTTTGCTAATCTAGCTTGCTAACCATTACACCACGTAAGGTGCCTTTATATATTAAGCATAGCTTAGATACGACACTAGGCCAGATTATGGGACACTCGGTGAAAATCGAACTCACTAACAATGGTCTGCAAATCTAGCTTGCTAACCATTACACCACGTGAGGTGCCCAGTCCATCGAAATATAAGCTTATCACAAATCTCAACTTATATCTGTGTTTATGAAAATATTGATATGAAAATGGGTTGGTTGGTTGGTTTTTAAGGCATGTCAACCCTTGTTAGGTTATTTTATGCTAAAATACGTTTTGTTTTATTGATTTTTTTTTTGGGGGGGGGTAATCAATTGTCTTTTATTTTTGGAATAAAAAGTAAATATAATATATATATATATATATATATATATATATATATATATATATATATATACATTAAATATCACCAGGGCTTGGTTTTTGAGCAAACATGATAGATTTGATTTATATTCGTGAAGATAATTAAAAGATAAAATTTAAGTGATAACAGAATGGATTTCTTTTTTTTTTTTTCATTTAATATTTTAGATAGTAGACATTAACATTTCTTTTAAGAGTAGCTGGATCAATGCAAAGTCTATTTTTCTAATTAGGGATTTGAATGGGGCATCCCAAGAGGATTCAACTCACGATTCAGTAATACTCGATATGCGCGACTAACTTTTTAAAAAATCCCGTCTACCCAGGCGACGCCAGGTAGCCGCTGCTAGTCATAAGTATAGCCTTGTGTTGATTAACAGGAAAACAGAACTTTAACTGTTCTCAATGACCAATGAGTGAAAACAAAAGAAAGCCGAAAGATAGATGGATAATTGGTACTTGCCAGAGACCTAAAAATGCTGAGGAGCATGGAGGCGCCAGGGATAAGGTAGGTATGCTGGGAACTGTCATCAAATATTTGTGGGTTATTTAATGCCAAATTAAACAGTAGGGCGGAATGGGTCCTTTAACTCGTCACTCAGTCGGTAGAGCGTTCGACTCGGAACCACAAGGTTCCTGGTTCGATACCGATCTTCGCCAACAGCGTATAAGTAGCACATGGATCTGTGCGATAAAGTAAGGAGCTGATGGTAGGTGTAGCGCTCCACCTCAGATACCAAAACACTTTCCTTGGTCTAGCGCTAGACAATAGGCCACCGCGACGACTTTACATTTACAATTAGCAATCTCTCTATGCACTCACTTGTTTAATGACATACAAACATGTGTGGGTTATTTAAAGCCAAATTAAACAATAGGGCGGACTAGGCTCTTTAACTCGTTAATTTACTATGAATTTCAATTAGCACTGTCTCCATGCACTCACTAGTTTAATAACATGCAAACATTTGGGGGTTATTTAATGCCAAATTCAACAGTAGCGCGGACTGGGCTCTATATTTAATATAAACTTCAATTAGCAATCTCTCTTTACACTCCCTTGTGTTATCAGATCTTCAACAGAATTTATACGCTTTTTGTTTCCTTTCTGTCTGTCTTTTATTCCCTTTCGTGTACAGGGCGTTGTTAATCGTTTCAAGTTGTCTAGATTAGCTTTGTTCTAGTGTCGCCAAAATGTTTGGACTATCTCAAGGGAGACAACCATTTCCTGATTATAACAAGTTTTGTAACAAATATTCTGAATTGTGCCAGTTAGGAGAGACAATTTAAGCCACTAATAGTGAACTGTAATGCCTCTCTTGATACACTAAAAAAACTGGAATCGATAAAGCAACAAAATGAAACGAAACAGACAAACAAAACAAACAAAACAAAAAAGACAAAGAAATAAAAAAAAAGTTTTAAAAAAGACAATGTAAACGTATTTTTGATTGAAAATATTTGAATTGAGTACATAAAGAATACGAAATTATCACAGTTTTCTTTCACCGATAATCTCCCAAGGGAAGATGTCGGTTTTATCCACAAAAGAAAAATAGATCTTTTTTCCCCCCACACATATACAGAATTCACGTTGTAAATATTGATATAAACGCAATCAGTAATCAGAAAGATAGAAAGAAAGACAGACTGAAAGAAAGAGAGAAAGAAAGAAAAGAGACACATCAAATATTAAGAGTTTTAATGAGGCAATTATCGTCACATGCGCAGCGGCTACTTTTGATTTAGGTGGGCAATTTTCGACTGACAACAAATTGCATTTAATATGATGCTGCCGCGATGTCGCAGTTAAAATGGCTCTTTTATCAATATAATTCTTTTTAAACCATATCAAATATGGAGTACCGCCCTGTCGGCTGGGGCGTTAGAATGCACCGACTGCACCTTGCAGAAGGGTAAGACTCCCCCAATGGGGCCACCTGTTGGCTGTGGGTGGCGACCCGTGATGCTTAAGGATAGAGCCCAGGTGGATGAGCAGTTCATGACCTGCAATACTCCACTATGGACCTATCTTGGGCTAGACGGGCGGTCGGAGAGGCCCCCTCCG
Organism: Doryteuthis pealeii; assembly: GCA_023376005.1. Classification (NCBI taxonomy): domain Eukaryota; kingdom Metazoa; phylum Mollusca; class Cephalopoda; order Myopsida; family Loliginidae; genus Doryteuthis; species Doryteuthis pealeii. The sequence continues at coordinate 12,736,886 of CM042169.1, forward strand.
ATCAATCGGCTGGTCACGTCAAGCCCTAGCACCTATATGATTTTCCCAACCCTATTGCCTTTATGGCAAGCCCCAACCCCTTTTTATCATATGGGTGCTAGAAGGCGGTGGCTGCGGGTCTACACGTCCTGGGAATGACGTTAAACTCTATCTGATGGTGAGGTTCCAGTTTTGGAGGTTTGGGGAATGTGGAGCACCCCTTCATCACAATTGCTCCCTGGTCCACTCTGACCCGGAGTGGTAGTACCTGTTAGGTTCCCATCTATGGGTTAAATAGAAAAATGTATTTATAAAAAAATTGTATTATCCATTAAGAATTGATTTATTTCAAAACTTTATCGGCATTAAATGACCCACTGAGGTTGATATGCCGTAAAACAAAACAAACCAACCCAAAATATGGAGTAATGGAAACAAAAATCACACACAGAAAATCATACATGTATACACACATAAAAGAAGTGAAATAAACAGACGGCCAGACACACACACGCACACGCACACACAACACACACACACACACACACACACACATACACACACACACACACACACACATATATATATATATAATATATATATATATATATATACGCTCTCCTATAAAAGGTATGGAGCAGTCTATGGCGGCCTTTACATACATACAGATGTGTGTATTAAAACAGTTAAAATCCCCTTCGCATTCTGTGGGTGACGGTAGACGAACGGTTAAGCTGTACGACTGATGCTGAATCGATCGGAGTTATATACCGGCTGTAATTAGCTCACAAAATGTCTTGCCACACTGAAGAGACTTGATAAGTCGAAAAACAAGTCTGTGGATGACTATATATATATATATATATATTTATGGAGAAAAATTTTGCAGAAAACAAACACAGAATGTCATGAACGATGGAACTTCTTTACGTCGATACTTAAGCCGATGACACGATCATTGCATGTGAAAGCGAAAATCAATGATCAGAAACCGTTGCATGTCGAACGTGAATTGTCCACGAGTAAATGTTAAAAAAGGTTATGATGTATTTCATATGAATATTAAAGTGTAGAACGGAGAAAAATGTTAATTGATAAAATGTTTAACATACATATACTCATATATATAGATAGATAGATATATAATATATCTGCATATATATATATATATATATATATATATATATATATGCATTTTGTTTGTTTATTTATTCTAAGCATTGTTGAATAAAGTATATATATTAATATTTATATTTTTGCTTGAAGGCAATTACAATGCGATAAAGTTGAATGAATAAAGTTGAAACAGTCTGTACGATATTCTACACGCCGAGTAATTATTTGCGAAATTCACTTGTCATTATAATCTTCTATAATCCTCGAATTTATACGATATTCGCATTGTAATTGCCTTCAAGCAAAAATATAAATATATATATATATATATATATATATATATATATATATATATATATATATATATATATCTTCAGAGCAGAATGTTTTGAATTTTTAAAAAGAAAAGAAGACGACCAATTTGCATATGGTTTTCTACTATTATCTTATTTCATATTTAAAATAATGCTAATGTCTATGCAAACAAATTCCCGCCGAAACACGTGTCAGCATATACTGATCGATAAACTTACGCAATTCCTGTGGTAATTGTGACGTAACCAGTGACGTAGTTTCAGTTATAGACAGACCCCGAATCTCCATTATAATAAGTGATGATTGGAATTTTACTTAAGATTTGATTTCAAGATTTTACTGATTTAAAATGTGACAAATTTACCAACGCGAATTCTTCAAACTTGATCAACTTAAACACGATTTGTAGAATTAACGGTTAGATAGGCATTAAAATTTCTCTGACATTCAGAGAATCCATCACATCTATATATCTATTTATCTGTTTATTTTAGCCAGACATTTACTTTCCAACTAATTGAGTATGTTTATATCTATCTACCTACTAAGTTATCATTAATATCACAATATCTATCTATCTGTATATTTTGTCTGTTCGTTTTCTGTCTATCAATCTATATACCTCGGTAAGATCGCATATATCTACCTATTAACTTGTTATTTATATCACAATATTTTTCATCAGATTTCTCTCTCTCTCTCTCTCTCTCTCTCTCTCTCTCTCTCTCTCTCTCTCTCTCTCTCTCTCTCTCTCTGAACTAGGAACCTTGTGGTTTCTAGCCGAACGCTCTACCGACTGAGCTAACCCGGCCCTTGTGTTCAGTAATGTGTGTATCTGCATTGTATCGATAGAATCGCCCATAAATCAATACACTGAAACAAAACTGTTTGTATATATTTACCAACCCCTCCGCCCGAGCAGGATGTGACACAAGGTCAATTTCTTAAGCGGAGTTTAACAGGTTTGAATTCGGAGTTTTCCTTCTCCTAGACTGGTTGTCTAACCAAGATTAAAGAGTCCAGTCTGCCCTGCTATTTACCCATAGCTGGAGGGAGAGTAGGATTCATATCTTTCCCAAGGGTATTAGCGCTAAGTGAAATGCAATTACCCGTCCAGGATTTGAACTCGGGGCGACGAGTCCATTTCATATGACTTTAACCATTACACCACGCGCTTATATATACTGATTTTCTTCTGCACAAAAGATGCTAGGATCCTTCGGGATATTATCCAGGAAAAATGGATATTACCTGATATTATTTTTTACCAAAACGTACAATATTGAAACATTGTGCTAAATAGGTATTATATGCGTTTGCTGGCTGGTTGGTTGGTTGTTTTTTATGGTATAAGATGTCCACAGAGTGTTAACTCTGGTTCTTATAAAACATTGGGCTACTTAAAGGATAAGTACCCAATGCGGAATACTTCCGTTAGGAAAACAACAAACGCGTTAGTTACATTTATATAACTTTTATTATAACATATTAGGGGAACAAAGTTCCCCAGGCTATTTAATGTCACAAGTGTCCAAACATACACAATAGTGTTACTAGACAAAGTGGTAACCACTTACTGTAAGTAGAGGCTGTGGCGTCTGGTGTGCACCATAGGTGGCTGGAGAGAGATGACAAGCACGTCCAGGCTTGTTCAGTTGCATCGGAAGAAGAGGGTTCTCTCCTTGCGTTCCTGTGTCACGTGACCAAAATATCGTCTCCTGACACGGAAGATTCACCAAAAACCTCAGACAAGATGCCCTTACAATGGCATACTAACGCATGCTGGGTTATTTATGCCGAATACCTTTTGTTTTATTCCTTCTTGGTGGGTATAAATTTTTAAGACTCAATTCTTTCTATGTAATCCATAGATGTGACCCTAACAGGTACAACTACTCCGAGTAAGAATACACGAGGGAGTAAGGATGAAGAAGGGGTACTCCTTATTCCCCAGAGCTCCAGATTTGGAATTTCACCATCAGATAGAGTTTAACGTCATACTCAGGATATTAAGAACTTCAGTCACCGCCTTCTAGCACATATATGATAAAAGTGTTGGGGCTTGCTATTGGAATAGATGTGGGACAATCATATAGGTGCTAGGATTTGACGTGATAGTTTAATCGGAGGATATATCCGATCGTCCGTTCAGCCTAAGTAAGGACCAAAGAGAGGAAGGATAAATAAATGATAAAATAAATAAATGAATAAAAATGATTAAATGTTCTTCTGAAAATGGAAAAACTTTATTGATAATCCTGTTTTTGAACACCCCCCCCCACACAGAGACACACACATACATACATACACATACACACACACATATATATATACATATATATGTGTGTTTGTGTGTCTGTGTATGGTTTTCTGTGTGTGTCTGTGTCATTTGTTTTGTAAACGAACTCTCCCTAAGAAATTTAGATATATTCATGAATTTTTCATGAGCGCGCGAGAGAGAGAGAGAGAGAGAGAGATTTTATATATATAATATATATATATATATATATATATATATATATATAATATATATATATATATATATATGGGTACTACTATGTGAACATAGCGTAAGTAGTTAATCCAATAGGGCTCAATATATTGTGAATATAGAGCATTAATAGTCGTAAAATATGTTGTTTCCGACCGCGGTTTCGGTGTTATTCCAACACCTTCATCAGGGGGATTGAGTGTAATTTTTTTTCTGGTTACTTTATATGGCTAGACTGATATCTTTTTAATTCTCCCTGAATTTAATCTTAGTAGGCTACTAGTTTGTAGTTGGGGTTAAACTTTGACCTACGTGGGTAGTAGCGCGCTCTATCATTATACTTTTATTACCCTTTACCACTATCTTCAACTTACTCTATTGACCTTTGTGGGGTCAGTTAGTTTGGTGTATGGCTAATTTTTTTAAAATTTATTTCTTTATTTCTTCTAGTAGTTTTTCTTTATTTTCTTTTTATATTTTATTTTATAACAAAATATTACTATCTTATAACTGTATGATCTCCCTAAATACATATGATTCCTCCAATTTTAGTACTATATAAGTTTTCCTGTACCAAAAATGTATTCTAATATTGTATATATATATATATATATATATATATCCTACCTCTTCTTTCTTAACTCCAAACTTCTTCTTTCTATCTCAAAGGTTATCTTTCTTTCTTTCTTTCCTTCTCTTTCCTTCTTATCTCACACTAATTTCCTTCTTTCCTTCTCCCTCCCTATCTTACACCTATCTCTCTCTCTCTCTCATTCTCTCTCTCTCTCTCTCTCTCTCTCTCTCTCTCTCTCTCTCTCTCTCTCTCTCTCACACACACACACACACACACACACACACACACACACGCAAACTTTCTATCTTAATTTACTGTAGGATGAAGGTGTTGGAATAACACCGAAACCGCGGTCGGGAAACAACTTCTTTTACGACCATATATATATATATATATATATATATATATATATATAAGAGATTTATCCAAAACTTGGTAGTAAGGGATGATTCTATATGTGATTTCAAGATCCACTGTACTAATATTGATGATCCAGTATGTATAAATACAGTGAATCATTAAATCACTAAAGAGAGCTCAATGTAAAATAACCTTTTAGATTATATACAGATGCTTGTTCATAAGTGAATTGAGACCCATCTGATGAGGCGAAAATTTGGGGAGCCGGTTTAAATCAACTTAGATTTATATGGGCCCCAATTTTTGTCGAAATAAATTTATTATGGGATTACTGTATTGAGTTCTTCCTTTATTGATATAAAAAAGAGAAAGAGATATGATATATATATTCTATTATTATATAAATTGATTTATATACATATATATACATATACATACATATATATAGGTATATCTATATATCACCGTCTTATATATATATATATATATATATATATATATATATATATATATATATATATATATATATATATTGGTTAGCTGAATGTTTACAGGCATTTAGTGCAAATGAATAATTCATGTTTACCAATGAATTTATACCTATATATTTAGACAATATAATTTCGTTGGGAAATTGCTACACCACGTGACTGTTTTGTGACGATATTGCGCCAATATGTCTGTCCGTCTGCGACACCAACGAAAAAAAAGAATAAAAAAGGGAGACATAATGTGTCTCAAGTAAATATTTATCTTTCTTGCAAAGAAGAGACACTCCTCCAATTATCTTCAGAGGTCCTTTACCAAAATCAAAGAAAATTAAATCTTTGTTGAATCTCTATGGCCACACGGCAACGCAATAATAACAATGCCCCAACGCTGCATTATTAAGCCGATCTGAGTGACGCTTATGTCTGTCCGTTCGCTCTCTTTTGGCCGGGGAAATTTTTCGAATAGAGAAACCGGCTTATTTACTGAGAAACTAAACAATGCCAAAAAGTTCGATTCTGAAAATAATTAACAAAAGAAAAAGTTCTTCCCAGTAAATAAAATGTATTTCTGTGTTCCACACGATGAAGCGTTTTATACATTACAATTTTCACAGGAAAGGTGTCAGGATATTACCGAATATCAAAAATGAAAACCATGAGCGCCGCTGTGAACTTACTGACCTTGAGAGTTCAGAGAGCTCCGTTGGGTTCGTCAGGGCTCCCGGTGAGAATCACTGCTGTAAAAAATAAAGATTTTACAAGTACATGAATTCATAAAATTTTATTGGGTTGGTAAGTAAGTTCCCGTCGTTTTTTTAATTTTTTAATTTATTGTGTTTTTAAATTTTAAAATATATTTTTTAGAAAATTCTATTTTTGATTCATTTTCGAATCTTTTTTTTTTTTTCGAGTTGATTAACAGACTGCCCCGTTGGGGTCGCTAGGGCCCCCGGTGAGAATCACTGCTGTAGAAAATAAAGATTTTACAAGTACATAAATTCATAAAATTATATTGCGATGGCAACTAGGTTCCCGTCGTTTGTTCTTTTTTAATTTTAGAATTTATTGCGTTTTGAAATTTTAAAATCTATCTTTTTTTCGAAAATTCTATTTTTGAATAATTTTGGAATCTTTCTTTTTTGCGAGTTAATTTTAGTTAATTTTGTTTATTTTCAGTTCATTGAAATGGATCGTCAAGAAAAATGAGAATTTTCGACACCTCCTCCTTTTTGCTGTTCTAAGGCTGCAAAAGCTGCTCACGACATTTGTGCTGTGTATTGAGAGGGTACTGTAGGGGATTATCTTCCTTTTGCCGGAAGAGTTATCTTCTCGTTGCGTTGCTGTTTGTTCCCACTAGGGGTCCTCTGGTAGTTAAGCGCGTTCATTGCAACTTATCTTCCTTTTTTAGCTGGACGCTTCTCAACGCTTATCTACCCCCTTCTCGGTGGGGGCTTTTGCCCCCCCCCCCTTACATTACTGTAAGTCCTTTATACAGCATGAACTATCCTTTAGTTCCATGTCTGTAACATTTATATGTTAGGTACATTTGGGTATCTTGTTTATACTTAAATATTGCATTTGTATTTACATGTTCTATTCTCCTGTACATTATGTATCTTATCATTTCCATGTGCGGTTATATATATTAAAAGTTTTGTCTCACAACGTGTCGGAATTGTATGTTCATTAAATGACTTTGAATCTTACAGTACCATAGCCGAAAGAGCCGCTTGTGACTGGTATACAAAGTTCAAAAATGGAGATTTCAACCTCAAAGACGCACCTCTTTCTGTCCGTCCAGTAGAGTTCGATGAAGAGCGATTAAACTAAATTTTGGATGAAAATTCTCGTCAAACGACAAGGGAACTGACAGAGAAAATGGAATGCCCCCCACACTGCTATAGAGAAGCGTTTTCACTCGAATAGTGTGAAACTATAAGGTTCACACACCCCATGTGATCACCATTAGGTCTTGGCACCCACTGTGAACGTATGAGTAATGTGACCCCATATGCTTTGCATACGTACCCCACTGATACTATGTTATCCATAGTACCAAATGGGATACGTGTCGCATACGCACTTGTAAGAGTGAGTATTCTTTGGTAAGAACTTTCTTTAGGGAGAGAGAGAGACTTATTATGAAAGATATTAGAGAGACATTAGACTTACTTGCAGAGCTTCTACCATGTCCGCCGGCTTCTCTGATTGTGCTTCTAGCTAAGGCTGATTTTGTCAAAATAAAAGGAATTACAAAAGACAAGACGTCCATTTTGCGACTTGATCAAGTAATTATTTATTTTAACTTCATCCATGTTCACTGCACGGGGAAGATCAGTGCCTTAGCCCATCTTCACCCGTCGCCGACAGGACTCGCTTCCGTTTTCACCCGTCGACGAACAAACTCAAACTCTTGATCAAGTAAATATTTATTTTAACTTCATCCATGTTCACTGCACGGGGAAGATCAGGGCCTTAGCCCGTCTTCGCCCGTTTTCACCCGTCGACGACCAGACTCAAACTCTTTACTAACTTCTAACTATCACCTCTCACTCCTCCTTTCTCCCCTTCGCCACGTCAACATTCCAATCATCCAATCAAATCTATCCACGCGTATTTACTGAATCAGTATTTAAACTTTTCCGCTGGTCATAAATTTTTCCTAACAAATCATCAATCCAATACAATGGTTATACGTCATGGTCAAAGTGTAGTATCTGTTCCAGATTCTATGCTTTGAGACTTGTTCTATAACCAGTGTGCTTCGGCCTCTGGACCGGTGAAGTACAGTTAATGGCATCGATCCAGTGGGGTCATCCCCCCAGATCCTTGCAATTTTATGTGCCCACGTAAAAACGAGACCTTGTGTCCAGCCCTCATAGTGGGATGAGCAGGCAAATACCCTTACCTTCTATACGGCAGCTGGCCGTGTCTTCGGCCTCTGGACCATTAATAGCATCATTGTCTTAATTTTATGTGCCCACGTAAAAACGAGACTTGTGTCCACCCTCATAAGACCGTTACAATAGAAAGGTTCAGAAGTTTGGAGTATGATAACAACAAAAAATTTAAATCCAAATAAGCAGTGGGAACTTAGTTGCAAATCAAAAAAATTTATCAAATAAAAGGGGCATAATCTTCCGGTTATTTGTTAATAACAGAAAGATTTATTAATTACGGAGAAACTAAAAATTAATTCGAATCTAAAAAGAATTTAAAAAAAAACAAAAGATTCTTCCTATGTTGTTAGTCTATTGGGTGGTTTCTACGGTATGTCAAATTATTTGGGTTATTTTTTGGGGGAGGCGCGGGCTCTAATGGTTAGAGTCGTAGGGAATGGACTCGTCGACCCATGTTTAATTCCTGGACGAAGCTGTTCACATAGCACTAATACCTTGGGAAAGGCATGAATCCAGTTCTCCCACCCCCAACTATAGGTAAATAGCATGATATGAACGGCCCAGCAGAACATCTGTTTTATGCCTTCCACGATCACATCCTTCACTCCGTTCCGGATTCAGCGATATTTTCAGCATGGAGTTTTACATTCTGTTTGGTAACCAGTCAACTCAGACAGATGGTTTTAGAATGATAAAAACAAATTCTAAACAGAATGAGTAAATGTCCTGTCTTGTCGTTTTTGTTTCGATAATTAGTTTTTGTCATGTATGTCCCTGTTGTATTTCATCGACCAGTCTGGAGAGTGACATCATCAAAGATTGACTTTTTCTATCCGAATAATACCTGAGATTGGATCACGCACACTTTCCACCATAAACTAAACAGTACGAATCACCCGATATCATTTACTTCTAAGTGGTAAAACGATATCAAACACTTCCCTCCGTAAAGCCACTAAATATCTCATTACCAATATGACGCAGACAATTCGGAGACACGGGTATTGAGCGACATTATCGGTGTGCTACAATTTTATGGGCCATCTTTTAGTTTATATTTATTAACATTGGAACAATTTTGGTACCATTGGCTTCTTGCTCTGTGACGAAAGTGTTTTGAAAATGATGAAAATGATATAAATATGGTCAAATGTGTGCATTTATACAGTAACCTAAATGCACACATTTGACCGTATTTATATCATTTGAATCATTTTCAAAACACTTTCATTGCCTGAAGACTGCCACACACACACACACACACACACACACATATATATATATATATATATATATATATATATATATATATATATAATATAATAAGATGAATATATAAAGGTTTTACATATCTGTTTATTAGGTGACAAAGGAACAATCACAACCATATTGGTTTCATGTGATGCAATCATCAGGTGAAGATGTTTCAAATGTAAGGAAAATCGAAAAAATTACAAAAAATTTCAAAAAATTCAATAGACATGGGATGCGTATGATTGGATAAAATGATGTGTGTGTGTATGTGAAGGTGAATTGAATGTGTGAGAGTGTTTATGGGCTGCATAAAGGTTGCGTACGCGTAGTAACTGGTCACACACATAATACATATATATAATATATATATATATATGGAGGCGCGTGGGCTAGTGTTAGAGTCGTGGAAAATGGACTCGTTGATTCGAGTTCAATTTCTAGACGAAGCTGTTGGCATTTCACATAGCGCTAATACCCTCGGGAAAGGTATGAATCCATATATTCTCCCTCCAGCTATGGGCTAAATAATAGGGCAGTGGGCTCTTCAGCCTTGGGTAGGTAACCAGTCTAGGAGAGGGATAACTCTGAATTCAAAATTCCTGAGGTCGGTCGTTGATTGGGTTTGTGGCAACCCTTAATGCACCAATTCTTTCCTATCGACTGTGCCAAAAAGTGTGGAATGGTCCAACACAAGCCTTCACCACTATAAAAAAATCCCTGTGTGGGAGTTCATTGTGTGTATGAACCCTCATACGTCGATAATGGACGGGAGAGCCCATTATATATACTAGCAAATATATGCACCCTCCGGGTACAAGTATTTAAGTTTTAATGTAATAATATATTATATTAAATTAGAAAGACTAATGAAACTAAATAAGAATGCAAATAAAAAGATTGAAACAGAGGGAGTATAATAAAAAATGGAACAACTGAAACTTACTCTTCCATCACTCTCGTCTTTCATAATTAAAATTTCATCATTAATAAAATCTTTTTTCTAATTTAAGTATTTAGTTATAAAAGGAAGTAAAGAATAAAATGACAGTTATTTTATCTTGTTAATGGATTTCATTTAAGATTCATTGAAGAGATTTTTGCTTATATTCATTAAAATAAAACCAAACAGTTAGAAATTAATAATACTAAGCACATATTTATTAAATTCAATTTTTTAATATCAATATGCAAATTAGTCTTCCCGTTCACATTGTAAAGCGCTATTTTGTTGTATATATAAATATAATTGCATGTTGTTAGTATGTAGACATAGTTAACAGTATTAATAATGTAAGACAATTTTATTAATAATTGAGGTTTAGATAAAAATAAAATCATGGAGAATGTGATGTCAATAACTAAGAGAATTGCGACTTGAGTAGGAATATAGTTTCGGTTACAGACGGAAAAGCACACAATCTCCATTATAATAATAATGTTGGCCATTTATTGAAATGACTAATTTCGCAAACAATCGGAGACACGGGTATTGAGCGACATTATCGGTGTGTTACAATTTTATGGGCCATCTTGTGGGCTTCAAGCAAGAGCGCTTGTCCAGCGGAGATCCTTCGTGTTAAACAGAGCGTAGTTTCGATCTATGGTACTTGGTAATTTATGAGGAAGTGCGTCCCGGTCTCCTGCCTCAAAAATTGCTACTCGGTGACTATCAAAATAACGAACCCAGCTCGTCGTAATTCTTGCTTATTTATCGTAATTTGTCGTACTACTTATTTAGATATGAAGATGGATATATAGTTTAGAATAGACTGAGATAGATAGATAAACAAACAAAATAATATAGATAGATATGAACAAATGGAGATAGATAGAAATTTTTCGACAAGTAAATGTATTGGGGGTGGCACTTCTTTTTTTGTCGTAATTCTTGTTTATTTAAACTAAAACAAGACATTAAACAAACATGAATAAAAAAAAATCTTAGTATTTAAAGTAATATAGATAAATATGAACAAATTGAGATAGATAGATAGATATGAAGATGGATAGTTCTGAATAGACTGAGCTGGGTCGTTATTTTAATAGACACCGGATAGCAATTTTGGAGGCAGGAGACCGGGACGCACTTCCTCATGAATTACCGAATCCTTTGGTTGGTCCTTGGTGCTCCTCAGTCTGGCAAGCTCTTCGTCAATGATTGCAAATGGACGTCTCTCAGTATCAGTGATTAAGTAGTCAACCATCCACGCATTCGGGCAGTTGATTGGCTGAGGTTTAAACCACGTGACTTTGCTTAGTCTATAAATTTAAGTGGTGTATTGTAGCAAGGATTATGCAATGGTTAGCAAGCTAGTTTAGCAAACCATTGTTAGTGAGTTCGATTCTCAATGGGTGCCCCTTAATTCTGGCCTTGTGTCGCATCTAAGCCATGCTTAGTAAATAACTATATCCACCAAATAAGGGCACTTCATGTGGTGTAATAGTTAGTATGCTAGATTAGCAGACTATTGTTAGTGAGTTCGATTCTCACTGGCGTCCCATACATCTGGTCTTGTGTCGCATCTGAGCTACGCTTAGTAAATAACAATATCCACCAAATAATCCAACACAGTGTCGTTTGGACTCGCAGTTGAGTTGGTATCAGTAGTGGGAATGAAAAACTCAGTACAGTTGATGTGACTACGACTCTCACTGGGTGCGTGTTTTAATTATTGTTATTTGGTGCTGGCCTTTGTGAAAGGGACAATCGAATGAGCTATTAGCTTATGACAGAAGGATTCAAAATCGCTGGTAATGGTGTGTGAGTAAAACTGGCTAAGCGATGCAATACAAAGCCAAATAAAATTAGGGAGACAAACGTTAGTACTAGTACAGATTATTAATAATTATGACTCTTATTTGCTTTTTAATAGAAGTTTAATTTCTTCTTTAATATATATATATATATATATATATATATATATATAAAGATAAATCTCAATGCTCTTCAGGGCCAAGATCTGACTCAGATCTTGGCCCTGAAGAGCATTGAGCGAAACTAATAGTAGGTTCGTCTGACTCATTAGATTTATCTTTATTATTTGCTCTACTTAGCTATTGAGCACTTTTTACTTATTAGCTTATTCTCCTAGCGGTTATATGAATATATATATATATCTTATATACATATATATACATATAAATAGTTTTTTTCTTTTTGGCCAAATACTGTACCAATAGATTACTTTTTGTTGGTACGATTATCTTGGTCTTTTCGTTTTACCAAAATTTTTTTTTCTCCCCGGTTGATGTTTGGTAGTATATTTTTACAATCAAACTATTTGCTGGTTTTTTTCTCACCGCGGGGATTTACCAACGCGCTTGGTATATTATATATATATATGTATATATATATATATATTATATATATATATATATATATATATATATACATTTCCGACGTATAAAGAGGGGATATGATTGAAGCCTACAAATACACGCATGGTCTTTATTCAACGAACTCTGTCCTACTAAACATTTCTCAAAATACCTATACAAGGGGACATAAATTAAAACTCCTTAAAAAATCTTGTAAACAAACGCAAGACAAAATTATTTTAGCTACACAGTGGTGAATACATGGAATAAACTACCTTCATCAGTAGTGAATGCCCCATCTCTAAACTCCTTTAAGGCAAAATTGGATAATCTGTGGAATAAACTCAAAGTTTTTACAATACCCATGTGTTGTGGTTTCTTAAGTCCGACAACTACATACTTCGCTACGTGACCATATATACCCGCAACGTATACAGATATACGATTTAGCAGCGTGAATTTGATGCCACTACGCTACACATCTTGCTACCTGCTCTAGGCTATGGAGCAGATTTCGATTGGGCAGATTTATTTGTGAAAAGTCCTAGATGATATAAGTAGTCTGCATCTGTAATAGTTTCTGTACGATATCATCTGCGTCTTTTTTTTACCATATGACCTTTAGGCACCCCTTTTTGATCTCGATTAAGAAAGGATATGTTTTTCATTTACACTGTCAATATCCGGTTGTTTTAACAGACGATTTTTAGAATTTTAGATAAATTATAAAACTAACCCCTAACCCTAACCCAAAACAAACAACCAGATATTGATGGTGTAAATGAAAAACATGTCCTTTCTTAATCGAGATCAAAAATGGGTGCCTAAAGGTCATATGGTCCCTTTCTTTTACTAATTTTTGTTAAATCCCAGTAGATCGATCGCCTTAAAACCCTTGGGAAAGGTATGAATCCTACTCTCCCTCCAGCTATGGGTACATAATAAGGCAGACTGGGCTCTTTAACCTTGGTTAGGCAACCGGTCTAGGAGAAGGAAAACTCTGAATTCAAACCTGTTGAACTCCGCTTTTGAAATTGACCTCGTGTCACATCCTGCTCGTTTGGTAAATATATATATAGGCTTTACCAGCCCTAGGTTTTGTATTGCTTTTATCAACTCCTGGTTTCTGTTGGGTTTTCTCTCGTAAGCTTTCTCCAGATGTTTCCCCACGGTTCTATTAATTGTCACATTATCACCTTCTTGTTTGTCTCTGAGATAATTAGCAAGTCTTCGGGTGATTTTAATTGGTTTCCAAGATAAAATCTTATCTACCAATCTAGGGCAGACAAAACAGACACACACTTATCTGTGTTATCTGCCGGGGTAATATTGACAGGGTTTTATCGTTGTAGCAACCACCAAAAGTACCTTATCATGGCGCCAATAAAAGAAACCCTCGTTGAAATTTTGGGGCAGCTGAAAGGATGAACTTCCTGTACATAGAGAGCAAGGTGTTTCACTCCTACACGATGGTTGTTGGTTCAGTAAGGCATTATATATATATATATATATATATATATATATATTTTTACTTGAAGGCACATACAATGCATGTATCGCATAGAATTCGATACTTTTTCATATAGAAAATGAACTTGACAAGTGTAATCCCGGCAAAGGATCGCTCGGTGTGTAGAATATCGTACAGACTGTTTCGACTTTATTAAGTCTCATCAGCGATATATACTAACGACTTTCCTCCGACAAAAATCGAAACCGGGACCTCAGCATACATAGTCAAACACCATACCCCCTTGGCAACAGTACACAGCTAACAATCCCTGCGAAATTAACCTTGTCAAATGATACTAGCACGCCTCTACCATAATAGGTAAGGGGGCGTTTTTGAGAGAATAATAACAATAAACAGGCCTCATGCCCTTCGGTGAAGTGAATAAGATTTTTAGATGTTTGTTATTTTTTAGAAGCATTGTTGAATAAGGTATATATTAAATTTTTACTTGAAAGCACTTACAATGCATGTATCGCATAAAATTCGATACTTTTTCTTATAGAAAATGAACTTGACAAGTGTAATCCCGGCAAAGGATCGCTCAGTGTGTAGAATATCGTACAGACTGTTTCGACTTTATTAAGTCTCATCAGCGATATATACTAACGACTTCCCTCCGACAGAAATCGAAACCGGGACCTCAGCAGGCATATATATATATATATATATATATATATATATATATATATATATATATATATATATATATATGGCTGATTCCATGTCAAATCATTCATAAAAAATTAAAATTTCACCTACCCCCTTTAATTTTTCCAAAACTTTGTAGAGATGTGGATTAGGTTATTGTTAGACAATCCCTTAAATTTTAGCTTCCAATTCCAAACATTGGCTGAGTTATGTCAATTTTAAACTCAAAATTTGAGGTGGGCAGAAAAAATGGCGACATTTTGTAATCTATTTTTGTCTATAAAAAGAGTTCTAGAGCTTCCCTAATTTTAAAAATTGGTTTATAGAAGTTTTTGCTTGAGGAATCAAAAAATGTTATCAGAATAGTCATAAAAGTAATTCTCTTTAAGTTATTGATAATTTCTTAATTTTCCATAGCAAAATCAATAAGTGGAAAGATTGCAACGTGGCACTACATATAAACAAATTTTTTCTTTAAATCATTATTCTACATATAGTGATTATTATTTGTACTAAATCGAAGTAAAGGTTGGATTCATACCTATCCCAAGGGTATTAGCGTACTGTGTGAACTCTAGTTACGTGCAGGATTTGAACTCAAATCAACGAGTCCATTTCCCACGACTCTAACCATTACACAGCCTCCAAACGTCATATTTCCAGTTGTTGATTTTTGTTTGCGTTTATACATTTGTCTGTACGTGATGATTTATTCATTTACTTTTAATTTCTTTAATCAGCTCAAATAAACAAGAATTTATCTATTCTACCGTAAAGAAATACAATTTACACTCATTTAACGATTTTCTGCCGTTTCATTAAAAATATGGCGACAGCTTCATTTCTAAATTCCCCCAATCAAATTACGTTAACACTTTAATGCACTTGTAATTCTTCTTGCTTCTTTTCGGTTAAGCGATTTTTAAATTTTCAAAGATTAAATCCTAATAAACATGTATTGGTTATAATGAGAAAATTTAGATTATTCTAATTACTCATTTTCACCGCTGATGAAATTCGTTTTTAAACATTTTTGTTTCTTTATTTATTTTCGTAAAGAATAATCTGAAATGTAATCTCTTCATTTAATAAAGATGTCGGTCTTCTGCTTCTTCCGAGAATGTCTTTTAGATTTAAATTGTAATTCTATACAGATATTTCAGTCGTCACAAAGAAAGAAAATGGCGGACAGCGGATGCCGGTTGAAATAAAACTGTTAGTCATGTGATTTTCTTTTAAGTCGTTTCCATGGCGACGGAAACAAATAGTTAGTTGAAAATATTCGACCTATAATTTCCATTTCTTGTTAATGCCATTATGAAACTTTTTAATTACTCTTTTAAAATCGCAGCCTAGAAAATTACTTCCAACATCTTATTATAATTATAATTACTAGCAAATATATTCACCCTCCGGGTGCAAGTATTTAACTTTTAATGTAATGAAACATTGTAGTAAATTAGAAAGTCCAATAAGAAGGCAGATAAAAAGATATGTAACAGAGTGGGGGTATAATAGAAAAATAGAAATGAAACTTACTCTTTCATCACTCCCGACTTTCATTGCTGAATTTTACTTATTTAACTATTTAGTTAAATTAGGAAAAAAAGAATAAAATGACAGTTATTTTTTCTTGTTAATGGATTTCATTTAAGATTCATTGAAGAGATTTTTATTATATTCATTAAGATAAAACCAAACAATTAGAAATCAATAATACTAAGCACATATTTAATAAAATCACATTTTTAATATCAATATGCAAATTAGCCTTCCCATTCACACTCTAAACCGCTATTTTTTGTATATATAAATACAATTGCATGTTATTTGTATGTAGATATGGACAACACTAATAAAAAGGTGAAGCAATTTTATTAATAATTGAGGTTTAAATATAAATAAAATCATGGAGAATGTGATGTAAATAACGAAGCGAATTGTGACTTGAGTAGTAATATAGTTTCGGTTACAGACAGAAAAAACACAATCTCCATTATAATAAGATATTGTCTGTCTGTAACCAAAACTATATTACTACTCAAGTCACAATTCCCTTAGTTATTACGTCACATTCTGCATGATTTTGATTTTATTTAAATCTCAGTGGCTGATGAAATTGTGTTACATTAATAATACTGTTGACCATATCTACATTGTATTTATCTCGTACCCCACTTGTACGGGTTAGGCACAAGGTCCTATTAACGTGGGACCACCCACAAACCGAAGCTCATGGGTGGCAGGTGAAAATTGCGTCGATCCTGTCGGCATTCCTCTCAGGCGCTGAGCAATAAACCCAGCCCTGCCCCTTTAAATCAAGGGGGCAGGTGTTGCTTGGGGGATGACCCCCTGGGATCGACGTCGTTAATTATAGCATTCCCCACCCGTTGGGCGGATCTACATACTAATAACATGCAATTTTATTTATATATACAACAAATTAACGGTTTACAGTGTAAACGGGATGGCTAATTCGCATATTGATATAAAAAATTTGATTTTAATAGATATGTGCTTAGTATTATTGATTTCTAATTGTTTGGTTTTATCTCAATGAATATGAGCAAAAATCTCGAGAATTTAAAAGAAATCCATTAATAAGAAGAAATAGTTGTAATTTTATTCCTGAATTCCCATTTTAACTAAATAGTTAAATTAAGATAATTTAGCAATGAAAGACGGGAGTGATAGAAGAGTAAGTTTCAGTTGTTCGATTTTTTTTATTATACCCACCTCTGTTTTAAATATTTATATCTGCATTCTTATTTAGTTTCATGAGCCTTTCTAATTTAATATATTTTATTACATTAAAACTTAAATACTTGCACCCGGAGGGTGTTTATATTTGCTAGTACAAAAAAATAAACTTCAGCCCATCGACTGTGGCTATGGAATACACGACAACACCTCTACAGAGGGGGTAAACTCCCCTCAATAGGACCACCTTTCAGCCCGTGAGTGGCGACCCGTGATGATTAAGGATGGAACCCTGGTGGCTGACCTGTCCACTTTGGCTCTTATTTACTTGTTTGTAAAAGGGATGAATTGAGTAACGTGTGGCATAAGGCTTCATGTATCGGGCACCTAGTGAGATTCAGCGCTGTCGGATGTGTCTTTAGAATACACCGACTTTACCACAGTTGGTTGTTATTTGAGCCACTTCTTCAC
>CM042169.1:12760015-12780015 GCA_023376005.1 Doryteuthis pealeii
TCTTCTTCTTCTTCTTCTTTCTTTCTTGACACCTACCTTCTTCTTCTTCTTCTTCTTCTTCTTCTTCTTCTTCTCTTCTTCTTCTTCTATCTTCTTGACACCTACCTTCTTCTTCTCGTTCTCTTCTTCTCTTGGACACCTACCTTCTTCTTCTCTTCTTCTTCTTTCGTCTTCTTCTTCTTCTTCTTCTTCTTTGACACCACCTTCTTCTCTTCATTCTTCTTTCTTCTCTTCTCTTCTTTCTTGACACCTACCTTCTTCTTTTCTTCTTCTTCCTTCTTCTTTTCTTCTTCTTCTTCTTCTTCTTCTTGACACCTACCTCTCTTTCTTCTTCTTCTCTTTCTTCTTCTTCTTCTTCCTTGACACGACTTCTTCTTCTTCTTCTTCTTCTTCATCTCTCTCTTGTGGNTAAGCACAGCTGCAATTGAATTTTTTTACTTCCACCCCTCGGGCAATATGTTTCAAAAATCATTTTTAACATCGCTGGAGGGTGTTTTTTTTATTTTGTACTATTTATTATAATGAAGATTGTGTATTTGCCTGTCTGTAACGAAACTATATTTATTACTCAAGTCTAATTCCCTTAGTTATTTAAGTCACATTCTATGATATTATTTTTTATTTTGTACCAGTAGTAATATATATATATATATTATATATTATTATATATATATATATATATATATATATATAATATATAACGGCGTTGGTGGTGTGACATAATATAACCTCCAAACGCGGTAGAGCTCTTTGGAAGGGAATTTAGCTGACGGTCATCGTTTCTCGTAACCATTCGTGTTATTTACGGATATGAGCTCTCTAAATATGACGTAACATATGTACCTATATATGCATTATCAGTGAAAATTCTGCTTCTGGTCGGTAGGATGGCCGAGGCTAAGGAATTGGATGATGAAAAATCAGTCGGGTTTCGCTCTCGGTGGAGGTACTGAAGAAGACTTGATACGTGAACGTGAAAACAGGTGTCTGTAGATGATATATAATATAATATATTATATTTAAATTTTTACTTGAAGCACTTACAACGCATGTATCGCATAAATTCGATACTTTTTCTTATAGAAAATGAACTTGAAAGTGTAATCCAGCAAAGGATGGCTCGGTGTGTAGAATACCGTACAGACTGTTTCGACTTTATTAAGTTCATCAGTGGTATATACTAACGATTTCCCTCCGACAGAAATCGAAACGGACTTCAGCAGCACAGTGAACATAGTGAAACACTTTATGCTCGGCCACAGTACACAGCTGACCTCCTAGCGAAATTAAGCTTGTCAAATGATACTAAACGCCTCTACCATATAGGTAAGGGGGCGTTCTTGAAAGAATAATAACAAACAACAGCCGTTATATATATTAAGTTAAAAGAACGGAAATGAATCGAGGTAATGAGTATATTGAAAAAGTATGAAAAACATAAAATGTGTTAAAGTGAAAAAATTTTATAAATTCATGATGAGAGTAAAAATGGCGGGCGTTTGTACCCCTAAGTAAGTAAAATCATCAAATTCATTAGAGGATTAAAAGATAAAAACAATTTGAAATGTAAACTTTAAATATGTATTAAAATAAAACAAACTATACATAGATATATAATACCAGTCATGTATTTATTAAAACTTGTTTTAAAAAAATAATGAGAACTGTTTAATGCTGCATGTTTAAATTTTGAGTGTATTTATTGAATAAATACATTCAAAATTTGAACATGCCAAAAATCGTAGAATAAATTTTATTCTATCTTATGACGATTTTGGGTAATGTGACGTAAGCAGTGACATCATTTTTGTTACAGATAAAAACCGGAAGTGAATCTCCATTATTAATAGATTATTATTATTTTTTTTTTTTTTAATTTTTTTTTTTTTTTTACTTCTAAACCCAGATAACACAGTTTTACAA
Organism: Doryteuthis pealeii; assembly: GCA_023376005.1. Classification (NCBI taxonomy): domain Eukaryota; kingdom Metazoa; phylum Mollusca; class Cephalopoda; order Myopsida; family Loliginidae; genus Doryteuthis; species Doryteuthis pealeii. The sequence goes on from CM042169.1 coordinate 12,761,939, forward strand.
AAAAAATTCAAACTGACATCTGGGGAAAATTTTTCAAAAATAAAAGACCGGTACATCTATTGAGTCGTCGGGGCGGCCTAATGTCGGTATCAGCCAATCAGCGAGGGAGTCTATGCCCTTTTCACTAGTGCTAGACCAAGGAGATTGTTTTTACGTCTGAGGTGGCGCGCCACACCCACTATCAGCTCCTTACTTTACCGCACAGATTTCTGTGCTACTTATACGCTGAGTTGGCGTGGGCCGGTATCGAACTAGGAACCTTGCGGTTTCTTGCCAAAAGCTCTACCGACTGAGCTAACACGGCCCTTACTTTCTGAAAATAATCATCAATATCGTATGCAGTGGCCAAAAGAAAAACAACACCAGAGGAGTTTTCTAAGTTATATATGTAAAAAGTGTTCAATATGCTAAGTAGGGTATAATTATAAGGACCTACATGAGATAGACACTATCTACATAGTTTCACCCGAATGGTTTTCAGGATAATTCTGACTCAGAATGCTACACATTGCAACACATTGCAACATTGCAACATCTTTACCGGATGTCAACCTTGTTCTCAACAAACTTTTAAGAAAGAAAAAAAAAAAGAGAGAAATAAGAAATTACAGTTATTCGCCCATTCATAAAGGAGAGAAGAGAAAGAGAGGAAAAAAAGAGAGGAAAAGGAAATAAGAGAGAAATTATAACCACACAATAAAAAAAAACATAAGCACGTCATTTCTGAAATTAAACTCTGATGATAAAGCTTCGCTTTGAAATCGATTAGACATATAAACATCTTTTTGTCTTTATTTTTTACGCATTGTATTGCCTTCGAATTTTTATTTATATATATATATATATATATATATATATATATATATATATATATATATATATATATATTCCAAACTGTGTTTCTCATAAGGACCTACATGAGTCAGACACTATCTTCATAGGTTTCACCCAAATGTTTCTTCAGGATAATAAATAGTTTAAAATTTGCGATATAATTTACATACACTCTTAACATTTCTATCAACAGTGATGCCTTGTTGTACATCTTGACTCTAGATATGTTAAGCAAGTGTTCTTCCCACATACCATGCCCCCCCCAAAAAAAAGACCTACCTGAAAAATAAGACCGAGCATGATTTTTCAGGATGATTTTGATGTAAGCCACCCTGCGGTCTACTAATATATACGGCCTCACATGTCACGTACGCAGGCAGAATTCTAACCGGCCAATTCGTCTTATAGTCAATTTATGTCTGTTACGAAAAAAATTGTATAAATATACAAACTTGTATTTTTTTTCTTTAGAAATGTAATAATAGAAGATTGTTAACAAACTAACCAAAAAAATAGTTAAAAAATTCTGCAGTTATACAAAACAAAAACACCAACAATTTATCTATGATTTCAGGTTATATCAGAAAAAAAAAAACCGTTTTCAATGTGAAATGTATTCCCTGGTCATGTTGGCAATGATAGTGATGATATTACAGAAAAAATATTTCTCGAGGAGAACTTACAGTTACATTTCTGAGTTTACTTACCATACATTTAGATGTATACATATATGATCATATACACAACTCCCAAGAATCCTCCCTCACATATATAAGAGCATTAAAAAAGAACTCACCTCAAAGAGGTTTTTTCACGGAACAGATGGACTTGCTACAACTAATAAACTCTTCTACCCGGATTATAATAGCATGTCAAACCCTCAAAAATATTTCAATATAATGAAATGCATCCTTTTCAAAAAAACTCTCTAAAAACAATTTCTTCAAACAAGAAATCTTCTCCTGACGATGACCTAAGGTCGAAACTTGTTGAGAATAGATCACATATTAGAAATATTCCTGTTTATCTTATCACTTTTTGGTCACACACACACACTATATATATATATATATATATATATATATATATCTACTTATTATAATGGAGATTGTGGGTTTGTCTGTCTGTAACCGAAACTATATTACTATACAAGTCACAATTCCCTTTGTTATTTACATCACATTTACCATGATTTTATTTTTATTTATTCCTCAATTATTAATAAAATTGCTTTAAATTACTTATACTGTTTACCATATCTACATGCTAATAACATGCATTTGTATTTATATATACAACAAAATAGCGGTTTACAGTATGAATGGGAAGGCTAATTTGCATATTGATCTTAAAAAATTGATTTTAATAAATATATGCTTAGTATTATTGTTTTCTAATTGTTTGCTTTCATCTTAATGAATATGAGCAAAAATCTCTTCAATAAATCTTAAAAGAAATCCATTAACAAGAAGAATTAACTGTAATATTATTCTTTACTTCCTATTTTAACTAAACAGTTAAATTAGGAAAATTTACCAATGAAAGACGGGAGTAACGTAAAATGATGGAAGAGTTAGTTTCAAAGTTGTTCGATTTTTCAATCATACCCCTTCTGTTCCAAATCTTTTTATCTACATTCTTATTCAGTTTCATTAGCCTTTCTAATTTAATATGATATTTTATTGTGTTAAAACTTAAATACTTGCACCCGGAGGGTGCATATATTTGCTAGTATATATAGTATATATAATAAGTTAACTTTGGAGATGTGTCTGCCATTTGCTTTCTGAATTTCACTCTTTCTTGCTTTCTTCAATCTTTGTTTTTTTTTTCTCACTTTCTTTATCTTCTCAATATTCCTTTGTTCTCTTTATTTCTCTTCTCTGTCCCAATTCCTATCTTGTTTCTCTTGCCTTTCTCTTTTACTTCTCTTTTACTTTTTCTTCTCCCTTTCCTTTTCCTCTTCCCCATCTTTCCTTCCCTTTTTCCTTTTCTTCTTTCTCTTTCCTTTTTCTCCCTTTCCAACTTTTATTTCCCCATTTCTTTTTCTTCTTTCTTTTCACGTCTTTCCTATCCACCCTCCCCCTCTTTCCCCTTCTTTCTCTTTCTCTTTCTTTTAAAGAGCATTTGGCAAAGATCAGCATCAGACACAACACTAACCATCTTAATAACTTCAAGACTTGTTCTCTCTTCTGTAAATTCCATGATTATTTGTTTGGTTATAAAGAAATCGTAAACAGAATATGGAGTATTGTTTCCACTTTTTATGTTTGTTTATAGCTTGGAACAAAGTCATACTTTTATACAGTTGTTTTTTTATATTAGGTATTTTTGTTGTATTTTTATTAGGTATTTTAGTTGTTTTGTTGTTGGTTTCTTTTCCTTAATCAATACCATACAACATGATCCCCAATGGTGCTAACATTGTTAAAACCAATTACTAAAAAGTATAAATATAAATACACAACATATATTACTTCCTAACCGTTAAGGCATGACATAACCCCAGACAGGTTTATAGGCCGTTAAAATCAATAACCTTTGGACCACGAAGGCAGTGTGGAGAGGGGGGCTGCTGCTTGGGCGACAGCTCATCCTCCATATCAACCCACCCAGACTACGTAGTTCCACTTGCTTTTGGACTATTGTATGCAGATCAAATCTACTTTAGTAATTGTAGTTTTTATAGTGACCTTGCAGAGGAAAGCACACACACACACACACACACACACACCACATATATATATATATATATATATATATATATATATATATATATATATATATGAGAGAGAGGTAAAATGGCTATGAATCCGACAATATGTGTAGAAAGATTGTAGAAAAAACACAAGATGTTAAAATTTTTGCTGACAGAAATCTGTTTCGACCAATATGAAGAGGTCTTTATCAAAGCAACATTGTAAACGGATAGACGAAATAAAAATATCATTAATCACAAGGGATAGAACGCTCTCGATCAGTACTGGAATTTAAAAAAAAAATGTTAAATGCGTATTTTATGTTAAAAATAAAATAAATTTTATTTTTCAAAAATTATAAACATTTTTATTATTAGAAAAGCTCAAAAGAATTTGCAGTAAAACTGTATATAAATATCAAAAAGTTCAGGAAAATGTTCCGGCTACAAGTTTTTAAAAAATATAATAAGTCCAACAGTACAATATGCATTTTAAAAATATTTTTGAAAATTCCGGTACTGATCGAGAGCGTTCTGTGTCTCGTGATTAATGATATATTTATTTCGTCTTTCCGTTTACAATGTTGCTTTGATAAAGACCTCTTCATATGGTCGAAACAGATTTCTGTCAGCAAACATTTTAACATCTTGTGTTTTTTCTACAAACTTTCTACACACACACACACACACACACACACACACACACATATATATATATATATATATATATATATAAATATCATATTTATATCATATTCATAGCTAATATTGAACAATATTTTGATTTATATAAATCATCTTCAGAGCTTGTTTTACTCCGTACTCATCGAGAGAGGAGCTGAAAATAATTTGAATTCAAAACGAAAACATTGATGTTCCAAAAAAGCGTACAATCATGCAATCATTTTTGTACGCTTTTTGGAGCATCAATGTTTTCGTTTTGAATTCAAATTATTTTCAGCTTCTCTCTCGATGAGTACGGAGTAAAAACAAGCTCTGAAGATGATTTTTATAAATCAAAATATTGTTCACTATTAGCTATGACTATGATATGAAATATTTTCATTTTAACAACATTGTGTGTTTCGATATCCTTTTATCTATAATTATACCGTCGTATTCATTTCCTTACTCTTAACTTAAGTTTTAATATATATATATATAATATATATATATATATATATGTGTGTGTGTGTGTGTGTGTGTGGAGTTGTTGGTAGCTCCTAGGTACAAACTCCTTTGGCGCTCCATAATCTTTTGAATAAGAGTCCCTCTCGCTGAAATTATTCAATAACTTCCCACTCAATCAGCAAAAATGTCAATCCTTCTATTCGAAAACCTCCAGCAACGTATTGACGTAAATACTTTCAATCATCCCAGTGAAGGAAACCATCTACATTAACCACCCCACCCTAAACACTCCCCATCCCCCATCCGCCCCCCCCCCAAACGTGCAATATGATTAACCTTATCGATTAATCAATACAGAAGAGAGTTGGGGGGTGATGGTGGGGTTTATGATTGACTCCGGCCTGAAATTTCAAACAGGCTAACCGTCCGTTTCCAATTCCTTGATTCCTATCTGCTGTCTGCGATAAACGACGGTTCTTCGAATCTTGCAGACGGTCCAATTAAATGGAGGATCAATGGAGCTGTCTATGGCATCAAAACAGACCGATTTCCCACGTGACTTATCGGGCTTTTATCGGAACGCGATGCTATCCCGAGAAAAAGACCGGTGCGTTTTCTCACCATCTGCCCTTAACTTTATTTTGATTCAATGGGTGAAGATTTTTACTCCATCTTCATCTCCTTCCAACCCCCCGCATCAATATTTTGGTTTCGTCCAACCTTATCTCTGATGACTTGTGTAGATATGATGATGAGAGTCAGAAGGACGATTCTGTTATCTTTATAGACTGTGCAATTCGCAAGTCAATTTGCCATGACATTTGTTGATTGTTAAGATGGTGTCATCAGAAGTAGGTATCAACACTCGGGCAAGAATTTAGGTGGGCGGCGGGAGAATATGGATGTATGGTTTTAAGATTTATGTCAAGACAGAAAAGTGTGGGGTTTTTTTGAATGAGAGAAAGAAAAAAATGAAGAGAGAGAGAGAGAGAAAAAAGAAAGAAAAATGTTTCAAGATATTCCGAAAGAATGAAATGGGGAAATATGACAAAAAAAAAGAAAAAGAAAAGAAACAAGAAAAGAAAGAAAAAATATTAAAAGAAAGAAAGAAAGAAAGAAAGAAAAATGTTTTAGATATTCCGAAAGAATGAAGTGGGGAAATACGACAAAAATATGGGATATTACAGAAGTAATTGAGAACTTTATTATCATTTCTCCAATACTAACAAGGAATTAACTATATATATATATATATATATATATATATATATATATATATATGGCTAGATATTCCTGTTATTCATTCAGTTCTCTGGCCAACTTTTTAATATTTGGGTGGAATTCGTGGATAATTCCACCAAAATTCAAGTCCCGAGTACTTTCGGCACTTCGAAGTGCCATCATCAGGGGTGATGTGTTCCAGTTTTTTTTTTTTTTTTTTTTTTAATTATAATAATGTGGAGGCTGGAGGAGAAGAATTAATGAGAAAATTCGAAAAGATCAAAAATAAGACAGAAATGTATGTGTTTTTTTAAAGAAAGAAAGAAAAAAAAAGAAGAGAGAGAGAGAAAGAGAAAAAAATGTTTAAGATATTCCGAAAGAATGAAATGGGGAAATATGACAAAAAATGGGATATTGGAATCATATTAAGAAAGAAAGAAACTATAGAAATTCTTTATCATTTTAGTCTGCTTTGACAACTAAAACTTAACAATACCAAAGAAAATCCTCAGCGTATAAAAAACAGAAAAAGGGAGGAAAAAAGGGTAGATCGGCTAGGATTTTAGAATACACCAACAGTACATTTGCAGAGTGGTAAGAACCTCCCAATGGAGTCGTCTGTTGGCCGTGGTGACGATCCTTGATGCTTAAGGGTGGAACTCTGGTGAATGCCATTCCATGACATGCAACACACCCCTTTGGCCCTGACTTAGGCTAGATGGGTGATCAGATTGACACCCTCCGATCAATCTGCTGGTACGCTCAAGCCCTAGCCCCTATATAATTGTCCCGCCTCAATTGCCCTTATGGCAAACCCCCTACCCTTTTAATCATATGGGTGCTAGAAGGCGGTGGCTGAGGCTCTTTGTGTCCTGGTATGACGTTAAACTGCATCCAATTCTGGATATTTGGGGAGTATGAAGTACTCCTTCATTGCGATTTTCCCAGGTTCACTATGAGTTAGAGTCCCATCTATGGGTTGAATAGAATTTTTTTTTTTAGATTGTGTTTTAGAAAAAATGAATACCTAACAAGAATGACTGAAACTAAATATCTTTCGCATAAAATAATCCAACAAGGATTCACATGCCGTAAAATCCAACCAACCAAACCCCTCTTTCCAACTCTGGGTTTCGACTGGTATTAGCGAAATTAGAGACTATAGTCCTTGGATTTGAATTCAGATCTGTCCATCTCCTAGACTGGTTGTCCATCAAGGCTATTTTCTCCATAGAGAGGAGGAAAGAGATTAGTATTCTTTAGATTATTCAGACTATTGTCCTCAGCTTCATTGTTATCTGTACAACGTTTCGGTCGATGTGTTTTCCGGCCTTCTTCAGTTATTTCGTGTCGGACTCATGTGCTTTCTTTTAGAATTCCCGGAACTTTCTTGTTATCGGGAGCCATCACAGAACTTTGAACTCAACCCTTTATAGAATCCACGGGATTATACGGGTTCGCATTCCGCTAACCATAGCTGGAGTACAGGTGTTAAGCTGTGTTAATTATTATTCTATGTTACTGTCGCATTTAACCCTGGAGATAACGTTCTTTATCATTTTAGTCTGCTTTCACAACTAGAACTTAACAACACAAAGAAAATCCTCAGCGTATAAAAAACAAGAAAAGGAAGAAGAAAAAAGTCCAAAATCTCATTAGCCATTTTTGTCAAATTTTTCTTCTTCTTCTTCTTCTTCTTCTTCTTCTTCTTCTTCTTCTTCTCTTCTTCTCTTCTTCTTCTTCTTCTTCTTCTTCTTCGCTTGCTGTCACATTCTTCTTCTTCTTCTTCTTCTTCTTCTTCTTTCTTCTTCTTGCCTGTCACATTCTTTCTTCTTCTTCTTCTTCTTCTCTTCTTCTTCTTCTTCTTCTTCTTCTTCTTCTTCTTCTTCTTCTTCTTCTTCTTCTTCTTCTTCTTCTTCTTCTTCTTCTTCTTCTTCTTCTCGCCTTTCTTCTTCTTCTTCTTCTCTCTTTCTTCTTCTTCTTCTTCTTCTCTCTCCATTTTTCTTCTTCTTCTTCTTCTTCTTCTTCTTTTCTTCTTCTTCTTCTTCTTCTTCTTCTTCTTCTTCTTCTTCTATTTAATAAAAGAATTCCTGACGTGCAAAAATAATCTCTAATGAACATGTCGTCACATTAGCCTATTAACACGTAAGTAACTTGTCGTAGGCGCGAATAATATTGCCTTCTCAGATGGATGACTTCCCACCTCGTCATTGTCTATTTTCATATTATTAGCCTAACTTAACTCTATTCGCTTCTTATGTAGTTCATTGTCTCTTCTCTGTCTCCGAATAGTCTGCAATTCCTGTTCGCCAATAATTATCTCCCGTTGGTCTAAAATAGATACAATATCTTGACTTAAGATCTGGTCACTTTGTATTTGGGACCCCAAATTCCTTTTTTTAGTTTTTGGCAAAGGTTTAGAGGTCATCCATATACATGAGATAGTTAATATTGTCCTGGGAATTTCCACCATTACTTTTCGAAAATATCATGAATAATATTCAAGGGACACAAGTTTCCCTAAGATAGATATTATTATTATTATTATTATTATTATTATTATTATTATTATTATTATTATTATTTCCTTTTGAGTTTTCACATCAGCAATAGCTGATGGTCTTTACTGGAGTCTGAGTGACAGCAAGTCTCCTCAGGTCTCCAGGACTCTTCTGAGTATTCTGGAAGATTGTAGCAGTGTAGTGTTCTGAATGGTATCAACCCTTTCTCTGATTTCCAGACTTTCCAAACCCTTTTCCAATCCTTTTGGGGCAGTTCCAAGTGCACCAACTACAATTGGTATCACTTTCACTTTCATATTCCGTGACTTTTTCAGTTCTCTGGAAAGGTCCAGATATTTGTCCATTTTTTCATTTTCTTTTAGCTTCACCCTGTGATCTGCTGGAATTGCAAAATCCACCAGTTGACAAGTTCTTTCTTTTTTGTTTTTGTTTATCAACACTAGGTCTGGTCTTCTTGCTGGGATAAGGTGATCCGTTTTTATTTCAAAGTCCCAGAGAATTTTATGCGTTTCGTTCTCAAGAACAGATTCTGATTTATGCATATACCATTTTGTTGTGTGATCAAAATTTAATTTTTTGCATAATTCCCAGTGGATCACCTTCCCAACCCAGTCGTGTCTAGTTTTATATTCTCGTTGTGCTAGTTTGCTACATTTGCATAATACATGGTTTACAGTCTCATCTCTATTACCGTAAAGTCTACATTTACTATTTGTTGGGTCAATTTTTGCTTTGATGTTTAATTATTATTATTATTATTATTATTATATTATTATTATTATTTCTCTTTTTTCAGGTTTTTACATCTAACGTAGTCGGTGGTTCACTGGAGGCTGAATGACAGCAAGTCTCTCCAGGATTCTTCTGATTATTCTAGCCCAGTGGTTCCCAACATGAGGCATACACCCCACAGGGGGGGGGGGCATTTGATTTTTAAGGGGGGACCAATTGAGACTAACGAGGTCAAATTTTTTATGTTTATTTTTTATTCTAATCTTTTGTTTATTTCATTTTTAATTTTCATAGATGTCTTGTTCTTTTAAACGAAGATATTGATGTTTTAAACTTCTTCAGCTCAAACGGAGTTCACTTTTTATATTATAAGAAACATATATTACCACATGCCCGTGGTGTAATGGGAAATGGACTCGTCGCCCCGGTTCAAATCCTGGGCGTGGTAATTGCCTTTCACATAGCGCTAATACCCTTGGAAAGGTATGAATTCAACTCTCCCTCCAGCTATGGATAAATAGCAGGGCAGACTGGACTCTTTAACCAGTCTAATTCCGAATTCAAACCTGTTAAACTACGCTTAAGAAATTGACCTCGTGTCACATCCTGCTCGTGCGGAGGGGTTGGTAAATATATCTATTACCACATGGGATTTTGAGGTGATTAGGCGGGGAATGGAAAAAAAGGTTGGGAACCCCTGTTCTAGCCGGTCCCAATATCGCTTTAGTTTGGATGGTCTCGATTCTTCCTCTGAGCTTCGGGGACCGTTCGAAAGGCACAAATTACAATTTGTACAGCCTTCATCTTCATGTTCCTCTGGCAAGATCTAAGTATTTGTCTCTTTTCGTTTTCTTCCCGGTGATCTGCCGGGACGGCAAAATTCACGAGATGTCAGATTCTCTTATTCTTCACTATTATTACTAGGTCCGGTCTCCTAGCCGGTATTAGATGATCCGTCTGTACCTCGAAGGCTCAGAGAATTTTATGCGTATCCTTCTCCAGCACAGGTTCAGGTTCGAGCATAAACCATTTGGTTGTATGGTGAAAATTGAGTTTTCGCTACAGATTCGCAGTGGATCGATTCCCAATCGACTAGGTATTTTTCGTAGTTCAAGATCCGGTTGGTATAGGAATTGTCCCATATTGTTTACCCTAGCGCTTTCAACTGTTTCTTCGGTCGTCATCAGGGGATTGTAGGTTGTAGTGTGTTAGGTATTTTTTATCTGGTTCTTTTATATATTGCATTTTCAAATTAAGAGAATTGGGACTCTTCCTACACCAACTGGCTCCCAAACTAAGAAAAATTACAAGAAGACTAGAAAAAAAACTTCAGATAAAAATCACGAAAAAGAAATAACCCGACGTTTTCAAAAACACTTGCCTAAATAATATATATATATATATATATATATATATATATATATATATATGTGTGTGTGTGTGTGTTGTGTGTGTGTGTGTGTGGTATATTAAAAAAATTGAAAAAAACATAGGTTTAAATAAGTTAAGTGGTAAGTTTATTGGCTGACGTTGCAGTGTTTCGATCTATTAATTAGATCATCTTCAGGGCATTTGTTGGTATATGGAAGGTGATAAAAAAATTTTATCATAGAATAACGAGAAAAGCAAGTGATAGTCCTTGTTGATCAGTTCAAAATTTGAAGTCTGAAGAAAAGATGCTGAAAAAAAGACTTCAAATTTTGAACTGATCAACAAGGACTATCGCTTGCTTTTCTCGTTATTCTGTGATAACAATTTTTTTATCACCTTCCATATACCAACAAATGCCCTGAAGATGATCTAATTAATAGATCGAAACACTGCAGCGTCGGCCAATAAACTTAACACTCAACTTATTTAAACCTGTGTTTTTTTTCAAATTTCTTAATATACTATATATATATACATATAAATATATATATATTTAATTATGGTTTACAATACATTTAAGAGTCCGTTTTATCAATGGTTTCGGAGCCTCACCTTTAGGTGATAGGTCGTCATCAGAAACGTTTCTGATGACGACCAATCACCTAAAGGTGAGGCTCCGAAACCATTGGTAAAACGGACTCTTAAATGTATTGTAAACTATAATTAAATGAATACAGCACTTACAGAAGTAATTGAGCACTTTATTATCATTTCTCTAATACTAACAAAGAATTAACTATATATATATATATATATATATATATATATATATATATATATATATATATATATATATATATGGGTAGATAATTCCTGTTATTGATTCGGTTCTCTACATCCGTACTGAGCACTTTTCAATATTTCTCGTTATTGCGATTCATTCAGTTTATTGTTCTTTTTTCCGACAGTCATTCTTTTTCTGTTCATTTTTAATATATATATATATATATATATATATATATAATATATATATGTGTGTGTGTGTGTGTGTGTGTGTGTGTGTGTGTGTGTGCATTTGGGCAGCATTCTTTCATTTATACATGTTGAATTAAACAAAAGACTTATTTCCTGTTTAACAATTTTATTTTTGATCTTTTCGAGTTTTCTGGCCAACTTTTTAATGTTTGGGTGGAATTCGTGAATAAGTCCACCAAAATTCAAGTCCCGAGTACTTTCAGTTCTTCGAAGTGCCATCATCAGGGATGATGTGTTCCAGTTTTTTTTTTTAATTATATTAATGTGGAGGCTGGAAGGAGAAGAATTGATGAGAAAACTCGAAAAGATCAAAAATAAAATCGTTAAATAGATGTGTCTTTTGTTTAATTCTACACACACACACACACACACACACACACACACACACACACACATATATATATATATATATATATATATATATATATATAGTATCCAATTGTCGCTTTAACTTTTCCGTTGTAGTGGCATCAGAAAATAATCCAAAAGTGCTCAATATACTTAAACCATAGAGCAGTAATAATAATAATAATAATAATAATAATAATAATAATAATAATAATAATAATAATAATAGTGAAAAAATCTAGGGTCTACTATTGAAATCTTTCCTTTAATAGTATTATATTATATTATATTATATATATATATATATATATATATATATATATATATGTGTGTGTGTGTGTGTGTGTGTGTGTGTGTTATGTGCATATTCGCGTATTTGCGTATCTGCGTATCTGTATCTGAGTGTGTACGTGCGTGCTTTTTCCTGAGGTATTATTGCAGAATTTGAGAAGAAATTTTCTTCGATTAACAAAAAAGGAAATTTTTTTTTCAAATCCAATCCGACTACTCAGTCCATTGTCTCGGCAACATTTTCATATTCTGAACAATTATTCAACAATGAAAAGCAATCTTCCCATTAATTTATTTTTATTATCCGAAGGGAGAGGGAAAAATCCGAGGATCGATCCAAAGGATATTACAAAAAAAATGATAAAATCGAAAATATAAAAAAACTAAAGAAATATAAAATCGTAAAGAACGAATATGAATAACTGTTTACGTTTTGACGAGAACTTAATTTAAAGAAAGAAAAAGAGATGAATGAATAGTTCAGATTATATGGTTTTAATTTCAGGTATTTTTAAAAATTGAAATTCTATTCATCTCTCATATTCATCGACGGGACAAAAATGAATCCAACACGAATAAATTTAATTAAATCTAATTCACTTCCCAAATAATCGAAGGAAATATTTTTTTCCCTTTCTCTAAAGTAGCTGTAATTTGGTTCCATAAAATTGCAACAGGTTACCAAAAAAAAAAACTTTTCATTTTAAATTCCTTCTTCGTTGTGAAGAACTCATGTCCTATTCATTAATGTTTCGGTTTGTTTTGGACACTGACTCGTTAAATTCTTGTGTATTTAGACTGACTAAATTTCAGAACGGCCTTTTGTTTTATAAAGAGGAATATACAGAGAACTAAAACTTCGATTCTACTTCATATAAAAAAAAAAAACAACAAAAAAAAAACAAATACAATTGATTAAAAATTTGATTAAAAAAATTGATTAAAAAACAAATACAACCTGGTATGAAATTGATGAAAATAGAATATTAACTTGTTTTAATTGATATTTTAATTATGATTAGTTATTATTTAATTGTTATTATAATTGTTTTATATTCGTTTTGATTCGAATTATTGCATAAATATAGCAAAAATAAATTTATTTCTCAAAAGACACAAAACTTGTTATATTTTGAGTTTAGAAGAGAAAATCAAAGGGTTTCCAAACTTTTGTTCGGTGGTGTGTATGAAAACAGTGTAGATTAGTAGCAATTATACAAAATAGATTATTTATAAGATTTAATATTAGCTACCAAGGATTTTCTTATTAGAAATTAGATTAAGATGAAAATTAGATAACATTAATCTTTCAGATGAAGGGCATTGTGTTTGTCAGGATTTTCTTTTAATCCGGTAGTTGGACAGCAATTTATTTATCGATAGATGATTTTAAATTGAACATAGATCGGAGATTCGAAGATATGTTGTAATACTAAAATGTTATAAATGAAATAATTCTTTAAAAAACAAAACATTATGCATAATGTTTTTTCTTTCTGAAAACTTATTTGTTGGATTGAAAAAAATGACTGATTTTACATTAAATGTGCCATTATTTTCAAACCAATATCAATTCTCGCGGGAACATTTAGATATTTTTATTCCGGTTTAATGTTTTGCTTATGAAAAAATATAACTAGAGACAGTGGTTGTATGCAAATGGCACACACACATAGACTCAGACACACACACACACACACACACACACACACACACACACACATATATATATATATATATATATATATATATATAAAATCAGGAGCTGGATTCCCTAAGGTGGTGTGATGCTGAAATCCAGTATTACCCATCAACTCCTGCGACACTACCGTTGCGAAACAGCATTGGTCCCTTACCTTTCCTTTGGATCACAGTGGCATTGTGGAGAGGGGAGATTTGCTGCATAGGCAACAGCTCATCCTCCATACGAACCCGCTCAGACAATATAGTTCAAGTCATTAAAAAAAACCTTGACACTACTCCATCATCTCTCGTAGACGAAAGGCTGACAACCAACCATATATATATATATATATATATATATATATATATATATATATATATATATATATATATAAGGTTGTCACAAATAGTGTATACATTCGTTTTTTGTATTTTTTCTCTTGTATCAATCGTATTTACAATTCAAAATATATAAATTGTATGAGTTATAACGCTTCAAAGATGGTATACATTATTTTGGGACACCCTGTATATACAAGATGTGTAAAAAAAAGTATCGAGATTGAAGCTATTTACCAAGAAAGAAATGAAGTATGAATGGGACATTAATGTTTTTCAGAATACAAGGCGTGTAAAAGAAATACCAAGTTTAAAGATTTATTTACCAAGATAGAAATTAAGAATCAATGGAACGTTATTTTTTGAGAATACAAGGTGTGTCAAAAAGTACAAAAAATCTCGATACCTTTTTTACACATATTGTATATATATATGGGATATATATATGTGTGTGTGTGTGTGTGTGTGTGTGAGTTTGTGGGATATATATATATGAATGAATGTATATATATATATATATATATATATATATATATATCTTTCATACATACATATATATTAAGAAAATTTGAAAAAACAAGTGTTCCGAAAATAGGATGAATTTATTTATCGATGTTTAAACATTTCGGTTTCTTTAAACCTTCATCAGGATGTATCTTGGGGTGAAGAAAATGATGTATGTTTTTATAGATGACAGGAGATGAAAATCTTTTTAGTTGTGTAACTGTATTTGTTCAGCGTTATATTTTTGAAAGGCAAGTCGCGATCCTCACACGCGAAGATGTCATGACACGTGACACAACTCGAAGAAATGCATTCAACAAAAGACAAGAAAAAGTATTAATGGACTGATTTTTATGAGAACCAAGGGAACAAAGTTGGAATGATAACTAAATAATTAAATGAAGCCTGGTATTTTGTAGTTATTTAACACTATTTTAGCTAGAAATGGTGATATATTAAAGAATCCATGTCGATTATTAAGGGAGGGCAAAAGCGAAAAAAATCTGTCGTAGTCTTTTGTTGTGAATATGAGCTAATATTGTGGCAACATTGAAACTATGAGATTTCAAGAAAAAAAAAGGATCTGGTGCCAAAATTAAATTAATCAATAAATATTAATTGATTTATTGGTTCTTAATATTAACTAATAAATATTTAAAATTCTATTTTGTGTCCGATCATTTCCGAAAACAATTCGTTTTATTTAGGCAAAAATCGGATATTTTTTCTTCGATTCGTCATATAAAAAAATTGCCTTTTTTTCTTAAAGCAGCACTCTTAAAACCGTTGAATTCTTTGAAATGGGAGATTTCTTATCAAATAAAACGAAACCAGAGAAAACATTCTAAAATATTTCTCACGATTTTATGCCAACCAAAATGCGCATGTGATACTCGCATTTGTATTTTGATTTTTCAAAGACCGTCAAGAATGAAAAAAAAAAATTTTAATATTTAAACTGGTTTCTTTTACTGTAAGGAATTGTCAATATCAAAGAGGTTCAACTTGTTTACTCAAAGAATTCTGTCCATTCCCTATCGGAATTATTATTATTATTATTATTATTATTATTATTATTATTATTATTATTCTGTTTCTTTTTAACATAACGTTAAACCTGTTTGTGATTTTTCTATTAAAATTTTTCATCATTTGTTTCCTTAAATTCCTTCCCGATTTACACTGCATCGTTCAATAACTGGAATTCCTATTGATAGAAAATACTACAGATGAAAATCGATATATTATGAAGCAGAGTTTAATCTTATTATAATGGAGATTGTGTGTTTTTCTGTAACCGAAAAAATATATATTTTTGTATCGAAAACTATATTATTACTCAAGTCACAATTCCCTTAGTTATTTACGTCACATTCTCCATGATTTTATTTTTATTCAAATCTCAATTGTTAATAAAATTGTTTTACATAACTACGTAGTAGATATATACAAGGTACCCCACGTGTACGGGTTTGGCACAAGGCCCTATTAATGTGGTACCACCCTCAAACCGACGCTCATGGGTGGCGGGTGCAAAAAATGCGTTGATCCCGTCGGCATTCTCCCTCAAGGGGGACAGCCTCAGGCACCGGGCAATAAACCCAGCACTGCACCTATAAATTAAGGGGGCATTTGTTGCCTGGGTGATGGCCCAATGAGGTCAACGATGTTAGCTTGTAAGGTCCAGGGCTGAAGCCACTGGAACCCCCGGTCGAAACTGGTGTTAGAAATATTGCTTCTCATCCCATTTATGATGGCGTGACACAAGGACATTTCTTTGTGGGCCCATCCGCAAGCCGAAGCTCATGGGTGGTAGGCACAAAAAATACGTCGATCCCGTCGGCATTCGTCCTCAAGAGACTGGGGAATAAACAAAGCCGTGCCCCTTTAAATAAAGGCGGCAGGTGTTGCCTGGGGGGATGGCCCCCAGCGATCAACAATGTTTACTCGTACGGTCCAACGACCGAAGCCGGGTTCGATGTATTTGCCTCATACCCCACTTGTATGGGCTGGGCACAAGGCCACGTTTTAACATGGGCCCACCCACAAGCCGAAGCTCATGGGTGGGAAAGAACAAAAATTGCGTCGATCCCTTCAGCATTTCCCCTCAAGGGGGCACTTCAGGCGCTGGGTAATAAACCCAGACCTGCCCCTAAGGGGCAGATATTGCCTGGGGGATAGCTCCCTGGGATCGACGCTATTAACTTTTAAGGTCCAGTGGCCGAAGCTCACTGGACCCCGGTCGAAACCGTAATCTGATATGTTGGACATATCTATATACTAATTCCATGAAATTGTATTTATATATACAAGAAAAAAGCGGTTTACCGTGTGAAGGAGAAGACTAATTTGCATATTGATATAAAAAATTTGATTTTAATAAATATGTGCTTAGTATTATTGATTTCTAATGGTTTGGTTTTATCCTAATGTATATGAGCAAAAATTAACAAGAAGTAACTGTCATTTTATTCTTTACTTCCCATTTTAACTAAATTGTTAAATAAGGATAATTTAGCAATGAAAGTCGGGAATGATGGAAGAGTTAGTCTAAATTCCGACTCAAATAAGATAGAAAATTTATGTTCTTCCTTACGACACAAGAGTTTATTTAAAAAACCTGTCGCAGTTTGAGAGCTCAATGTGTGCTCTCACAGCAAAAGACTTAGAGATTTTGTATTATAGTCTATTTCAGGGAGCTTAGACAAATAGTCTAACTCTCCCGATTCATCAGAAATGATGAATTCTTTATTACTTTAAAGACATTTGAAAACAGATTTCCTGTGATATGAATTCCAAATTAAATCCTTGATGTTGCAAAAAATTTATGTTGTAGTTTCACTTCCGCCACCAAAACTCGCTCAGCAAAAAATGTATCTCTTAATGTATCCCTTATTTTGACAGATTAGAAAAAGAAAACATTTTCAAATGCCTTTAAAGTAATAAAGAAATCATCATTCGCATCTGATTAGTCGGGAGAATTAGACAATTTGTCTAAGCTCCCTGAAATAGACTATAATGCAAAATCTTTAAGTCTTTTGTTATTTCTTTATTATATATATATATATATATATATATATATATATATATATATATATATATGTAAGATTTCCTGTCTTATCGACTGACGCTGTTGAATATACCAACTGCACCTCTGCAGAGGGGTTAAATACTACCCAATGAGACCACCTGTTGTCCGTGGATAGTGACCTGTGATGCTTAAGGACGGAATCGTGGTTGCTGAGTACTCCATGACATGCAACTTCTTTGGTCTTTACTTAGTATACATGGGCGGGCGATAAGACCCTTCCGTACATTCGGCTGGACAGGTCAAACCCTAGCACCTATATGATTGTCCCAGCTTTAGT
>CM042169.1:12785015-12795015 GCA_023376005.1 Doryteuthis pealeii
ACTTGCTCGTTAGTAAACTGAAAGAAACACTTCGATTGTGATATATCCAGGGTAAGGGATATATTAGTAAAAGTAGTAGGAAGGTATACTCGCAGGTAAGTATAAAGCTGGTATGTCGTAGTAATAGTAGTACGTCAATGTAGCAGGCATAGTAGTAACGGGCGATTGTACCACTACAGTGTTAAGTACTTATGGTGGACACTAACCAATCAGATTACTGTGAGGGGGTACCTAGGTAAAATATAGCCAAGTTTCTCCTACCATTTACCCATAGCTGAGGGGATACCTCCTACTCATAGACTAGTTGTATAACCAAATTTAAAGAACCCAGTTTCTCCTACCATTTACCCATAGCTGAGGGGGCCCTCCAAGTTTAAAGAGCCCAGTTTCTGCTACCATTTACCCATAGCTGAGGGGATTACTCAGAGACTATAACCAAGTTTAAAGAGCCCAGTTTCTGCTACCATTTACCCATAGCTGAGGGATTACTCAGAGACTGGTTGTATAACCAAGTTTAACTGCTACCATTTACCCATAGCTGAGGGGATACCTAGTTTAATAAGGGACCCAAGTTTAAAGAACCAGTTCCTGCTACCATTTACCCATAGCTGAGGGGATACTTCCTAATAATAGACTGGTTGTATAACTACCATTTACCCATAGCTGAGGGGATATCTCCTACTCATAGACTAATTGTATAACCAAGTTTAAAGAACCCAGTTTCTGCTACCATTACCCATAGCTGAGGGGATACCTCATAATAATAGACTGGCTGTATGACCAAGTTTAAAGAACCCAATTTCTCCTAATATTTACCCATAGATGAGGGGATACCTCCTAATAATAGACTGGTTGTATAACCAAGTTTAAAGAACCCTGTTTCTCCTAATATTTACGCATATCTGGGGCAGGGAGAGATAACACATGTATTCATGTAATTTCCAAGTAGATTAGTGAAACGCAAATAGCATCATTCAAGGTTTGAACTCGGGTTGCTACAACGATAACCGTTGTGCGAATCGAGGCTAAAGATGTAATTATTTATGAGTGAATCTATTTATTTTAGGCTGCTTCTTTCATATAGTTTCGATCGAAAGTAACAGATGGTCATGAATGTTTTTATCAAACATCTTATTTATATATATATATATATATATATGTATGTGTGTGTGTGTGTGAGTGCGTATATATATATATATATATATATATATATATATATATATATATAAGTATATGTATATGTATTTATATATGTATATATATATATATATATTATATATGTATATGTATTTATATATGTATATATATATATATATATATGTATATATATGTATATGTATATATATATATATATTTATATATATATATATTATATATTTATATGTGTGTATATTTATGTATGTATATATATATATGTGTATATGTATATAATATGTATATATATACATATACCTATATCTATATATGTGTGTATATATATGCATATGCATATATATGTATATATATATGTGTGTGTGTATTTATAAATATATGTATATATATATAAGTATATTTATGTATATATATATATATATATATATATATATATACACATATATATACACACACACATATATATACATATATATACATATGCATATATATATACAGATATATAGATATAGGTATATGTATATATACATATATATATACATATACACATATATATATATACACATACATAAATATACACACACATATATATATATAAATATATATATATATAAATATACATATATATATATAAATACACACACACACACACACACACACATACACACACACACACACACAATATACACATATATATATATATATATATATATATATATTATATATATTGACGTCTGGAAAACCGCAATTATCACATTCAATAAACGATGTCTGTGTTCGAACTATATCTCCCCACGCAGATAAAAAAAAGACATGAAATATGACTTTTCAAAAAAACAAAAAAAAGGAGACACAATCATTTCTTTGTGTAGAGCTTTCAAGCAAACATATGCAACGTGTATATGTAGAGAGGAAAACTATTCTAAAAAACCTAATGTCTACTCCATTTTGAAATCAATATGGCTACTCGAAAACACCGTTAAATTAGCAGAGGGAAGAGCATACGAAAGTAGAAAAAACGTAAGTCATTCGAAAAAATATCTACGTGAAATAAACAAAAGGCAAGAAATCTGATTTTATTTAGAAATGTAAGAATGAAAGAAGAATATATTAACGACACACGCATACGTACACTCATACATTACACACACACACACAAACACACAAACCCACAAGCATATAACACACACACACACACACATACATATCTGATGAGTCTTATATGAGGGAAGATAATATATATATATATATGTATTATATATATGTGTTGATTATATATATATATGTATTATATATATATATATATATATATATAGAGAGAGAGAGAGAGAGAGAGAGAGAAAGAGGGAGAGACAGGGTAAGAAGCTGGACTGACAAAAATTCAGTCAAGTTTCGCACCTGGCTAGAAGTAACTGTTATGTCTAGCCACACAGATGAGACGTAAACGACGAAACACTGTGTCTGTAGATGACTAATATATATATATATATAGATAGATAGATAGATAGATAGATAGATAGATAGGTGAATCCAAAAAACAGACTCTTTTGAAAGTCAGGCCTGTTTTTTTGGGTCACCCTATATATATATATATATATATATATATATATATATGTGTGTGTGTGTGTGTGTGTGTGTGTATGTGTACGTATGTGTGTGTGTATTTGGGCAGCATTCTTTCATTTATACATGTAAATTAAACAAAAGACACATCTCCTTTTTTAACAATTTTATTTTTGTTCTTTTCGAGTTTTCTGGCCAACTTTTTAATATTTGGGTGGAATTCGTGGATAATTCCACCAAAGTTAAAAAAAAAAAAAAAAAAAAAAGCTGGAACACATCACCCTGATGATGGCACTTCGAAGTGCCGAAAGTACTCGGGCCTGAACTTTGGTGGACTTATCCACGAATTCCACTCAAACATTAAAAAGTTGGCCAGAAAACTCGAAAAGATCAAAAATAAAATTTTTAAAAACAGATGTACCTTTTGTTTAATTCTACATACTTATATATATATATATATATATATATATATATATATATATTATATATATAGCGTGAGCCCAAAAAACAGGTCTGACATTTTCAAGTTTTTTTTTTTGGGGGGGGGGTCACCCTGTATATTTATTACATATTTAGGAAAATAATTTTTGGTTCTTTAGTAGCACGAAAATTAAAAAAGATCATAAACAAAGTGATGAATATTGTGTTCTAAGTCTTATCTATTTACAAATATTTCGCAGTACTCCCTCTTTATCAAGGTTTTGTGATAGAGTCTATCATAAACCTTGTGTGTGTGCCTATGTTATATAGAAGAAGAAGAAGAAGAAGAAGAAGAAGAAGAAGAAGAAGAAGAAGAATGGGGAGTTGGGTAGATTTTATGCCAGGCCAACCCCTGTTGGTTTATGCTATGCCGAATACGTTTTGTTTTATTCATACTTGAGGGGTATCCAAATTTGTTTAAAATTTGATTTTTTGAATATATTTTTTGAACTAATAATTTTTTTCTATTTAATAGATGGGATGTTAACAGGTACCACCATTCCGGGTCAGGGGTACTCTACACTCCTCAGATCTCCAGAAATATACATAGCAAGTGTTGGTAATGATAACCGAGTATTCGAACATTACACACACACACACACACACACACACACATAAATAAATATATATATATATATATTTTATATATAATAAAGATAATCTACTGAGTCAGACGAACCTACTATTAGTTTCGCATAAAGCTCTTCAGGGCTAAAATCTGACTCAGATTTTAGCCCTGAAGAGCTTTATGCGAAACTAATAGTAGGTTCGTCTGACTCAGTAGATTATCTTTATTACTTGGCTCTACTTAGGTATCGAGCACTTTTTACAAATTAGCTTCTCCTAGCGGTTATATGAATATATATATATATCTTATATACATATATATATACATATAAATTGTTTTTTCTTTTGGCCAAATACTGTACCAATAGATTATTTTTTGTTGGTACGAATATCTTGGTCTTTTCTTTTTTTCAAAAATTTTTTTCTTCCTGGTTGATGTTTGGTAGTATATTTTTACAATCAAACTTTCTGCTGGGTTTTTTCACTCCGCAAGGATCTACCAACACGCTTGGTATATTAAATTATATTATATATATATATATATATATATATATATATATTATATATATATATATATATATATATGGTGGACTTCCAAACGGAAACGATAGATGTGGTCAGGAGTGAGTGATTCGTTTCCTCCAATGTTGTGCATGCTATCAAGAAGACATTTTGTGTTTCCTCGAGTGTGATTGCAGCCCAACCTTGCTGCGAGCTATGAAGCCACACTGAGAGATTCAATTTTCTAAAGCAGGATGAAATGTTTTATATATATATATATATATATATATATATATATATATATATATATATATATATGACAAAATAATAAAAAATAAGTGAATCCAATACTCCATAATATCGAGTTCATTCATTTATATATTTTTAATGCTTCGTAATAACGCCCAACTTTAAAAACATTATATATATATATATATATATATATATATATATATATATATATATATATATAATCCGTACACGTGGGGTACGTTGTAAATATTCTAGTATGTAGTTATGTACAGCAGTATCTATGATGTAAAGCAATTTTATTAAGATTTGAGGTTAAAATAAAATAAAATTGAGTATGTGTTATACATACCGAAAGATGATATTTAGTCACTTACCTTATATGGACATGTCTCGAGTTCTTTAGATTTTATGTCGTAAATACATAAAAATGAAAATAAAATAATGATAAGTAAAAGAAAATAGAACTTTGTGAAATTTTTTATTAGCGAACCGTTTTTATTTCGTGAGGTATATTTTTCTACTTTATGGTTGAACTGTCTATTCAGATGAATGCAAATAAAAAAGTCCAATTTTATTATTTCTCTCAGAGGAGGACCATTTCAGTGGTGATATGTTTCTTTTTAGAAAAATCATAAGAAGAAAATTATATGGTATACATTTGATACATATATTCATGAATACATAGAATTTCAAATAGCTTCTTCCCTTGGATGCTCTAAACATATATATATATATATATATATATATATATATATATATATATATATAATTAAAAGATTTTTGAAGGCAATTTACAATGAAATATGTGTTGAAAGTTATATTTATTTAACTTTTTTTTTTTTATTCTAAATATTTTCGGAAATAAAATTCCATCATCAGATTAATTAAAAGTACTAGGTGTTTTTTTTTTTGTTGTTTTTTTTATAGTACTTATCCCACGGCGATGTTGTAATCATCTGTTGTTTTAAGAAGTTGAGGAACGCCGTATATTTGAAAATATTCTTTTCTTTTCGGTTACTTCCGTGATGTTAAATCGGCTATTTCCGTGATGTTAATTCGCTTCGGTTTCTCCTGCGCTCGTGGAGATTGTTCAAAATTATTTTAATTTTTTTTATAAATTTAGCCTCGCTCAGGCATAGTGTGAAATAATAAAGATAGATCTAATGAGTCAGACAAACCTACTAAAAGTTTCACTTAATGCTCTTCAGGGCTAATATCTGACTAATATTTGTTCTACTTAGGTATTGAGCACTTTTTACTAATTAGCTTTAGTTTCCTGGCGGTTTTGTATATATATATATATATATATATATATATATACGTATGAATTGTTTTTCCTTTTGACCAAAATATTGTACCAATAGATTATTTTTGGTTGGTACGATCATCTTGGTCTTTTCTTTTTTCCAAAATTATAATGAATTATTTCAAATGTCTAATCACAGTATCTTCAGACATTGAATAATAACCGTGTTTTGCTCATGTCTGAAGATGCTGTGATTACACAGTTGAAATAAAGTATTACAATGAAGCAAATTTGATAATTTATATATATATATATATATATATATATATATATATATATATATATATATAATTTGATAATTTACATTTATATATATATATATATATATATATGAATTTGATATTTTACATATATATATATATATATATATATATATGTCTCTCTGTTTGTGTGTCTCTCTCTCTCTCTCTCTCTCTCTCTCTCTCTCTTCTCTCTCTGTCTCTGTCTCTCTGTCTCTCTGTCTGTCTCTCTCTCTCTCTCTCTCTCTCTCTCTCTGTCCCTCTTTCTCTGTCTCTCTGTTTCTGTTTCTGCTTCTGTCTCTCTTTCTCTTTCTCTCTCTCTCTCTCTCTCTCTCTCTCTCTCTCTCTGTCTCTCTCTCTCTCTCTCTCTCTCTCTCTGTCTCTGTCTCTCTCTCTCTGTCTCTCTGTCTCTTTCTCTGTCTCTTTCTCTCTCTCTCTCTCTCTCTCTCTCTCTCTCTCTCTCTCTCTCTCTCTCTGTCTCTCTCTCTCTGTCTCTGTCTCTGTCTGTCTCTATCTCTGTCTCTGTCTGTCTCTCTCTCTCTCTCTGTTTCTGTCTCTCTGTTTCTGACTCTGTCTGTCTGTCTGTCTGTGTGTGTCTCTCTCTCTCTCTCTCTCTCTCTCTTCTCTCTCTCTCTCTCTCTCTCTCTCTCTCTCTCTGTCTTTCTCTTTCTCTGTCTCTCTTTCTCTGTTTCTCTTCTCTGTCTCTGTCTCTCTCTGTGTGTCTCTCTGTCTCTTCTCTGTCTCTCTCTTTCTCTTTCTCTGTTTCTCTTTCTCTGTCTCTCTGTCTGTCTCTGTCTCTCTGTCTCCCTGTCTCTATCTGTCTCTGTCTCTGTCTCTGTCTCTCTCTCTGTCTCTCTCTCTCTCTCTCTCTTATACCCGATATCGTATAAGTGCTATATAACATAAATTGGATCGTTTTGAATGAATTCATTTGCGAGATTCATTATTTATCTATTCAATTTTTGGGTTTTTCTTCTTCTTGATACATTCTAATACATTGTGACTCTTTTATAGCCTGGGGTTGGAACTTAGTTCCCTACTTCTAGGTTCTATAATTAAATGTTTTAAAATATTAATTGACTTGTCTTTTTTCCTACCAAACATTCCATGTTAGGTCACTTGCTTTTAGATAACCGTATGGTAACGGGTAAAATATTCTTTATAACCTAAATTGCGTGTAATGTGTGCGAAATTTCAATGGGCACGGTCAGCTTAATTCATAATTTGGACAAATTTGTTTGCATTTCACATAGCACTAATACACTTGGGAAAGGTATGCATCCAAATATTCACCTTCCAGTAATCGGTTAATAGTAGGGCAGACTCGGCTATTTAACTATCTGCCGACCAAATATCTTCTACGGTTACGTATTTTTACCAGTGGATATTTCAAAGTACAAAGACATTGTGTTTCTATATACAACGATAAAGATGAGAACAGAGGTCTGAAAATAATATTTATCAGGTATATTTGAATATGTAAAGAAGAAATTTCAATACATTAATCTAAACAATATTTCTATGGAATTCTTCAGACAAAACGTGTAAAAATTACTTTTTTTAAATGTTACATAATTTATAGGCTTCTTCTAAATCATGAATGTGCCTGTAGTTAGAATTTTGAACAGGGTTTAGATTTAGAATTACGGGGTCCATGGAAAATTAACCGACAGTTGACCTTTTGCTTGGCCGACTGGACGCTTGAGATAGTTTAGTTCGACTTGGCAGATATTTCAGAGCGAACGGATGAGAACCGAGGTCTGAAAAAAATATTTGTCTGATATATTTGAATAGTAAAGAAGAAGATTATTTGCCCTCCAGTAATCGGTTAATAGTAGGGTAGACTGGGCTATTTAACTATTCGCCGACCAAATTCCTCTCACGGCTAGATATTTGTATCAGTATGATTGGATATTTCAAATCACTGAAACGTTGTGGTTCTATATATAACGATAAAGATGAGAACCGCGGTCTAAAAAAAAGATATTTGTCTGGTATATTTGAATAAAGAAGAAAATTATTCCCCTCCAGTAATCGATTAAATAGTAGGGCAGACTGGGCTATTAAACTATTGATTAAGCTGACCAAATTTCTCCTACGGTTAGATATATTTTTACCAGTACGAATGGATATTTCAAAGTACAACGACAGAAACGTTGTGTTTCTACATATAATGATAAATACGAGAACAGCGGTCTGAAAAATCAAACAAAATAATAATGCTTGTCTGATAAATTTGAATATCTAAAGAAGAAGATTCAATAAAATTTCAACACTCATTAATCTAAACAATATTCTATGGAATTCTTCAGACAAACGTGTAAAAATTACTTTTTCTAAATAATCGATTAAATAGTAGGGCAGACTGGGCTATTAAACTATTGATTAAGCTGACCAAATTTCTCCTACGGTTATATATATTTTTACCAGTACGATTGGATATTTCAAAGTACAACTGTTGCATGCCTCTTTCTTTACTTACTTCTATTCTTCTTCTAGCGTCTCTTCTAACATCTGGACTTCGTATTGGTGGTCGGTCGCACTTAACTCATTTCTTCTTCTAGATCAGTCTTGTTACCAAGACATTCACCAACCACAAAACCGTGTTATTTTCGTAAGCTTTTATTTACTTAACTAAACATTTCATGTAACTAAACATAGCGCGCGTATGCAGGTGAGTTCCAGTGAAGGCAGGACATCTTCTCTGCCTGACGTCCAACTGAAAACTGAGGACCCAACCAGGTCCCACGTGACTTCACGTATTTCGCGGGATTTCTGTACTATTCCATGGAAAATCCCACCCGTGATATGAAAAGGGCCATCCCTTTAGAAATACAGGGGATTGACAATAATCTTATGAAACCGCATAGATTATGTAACACAACGACTGAAAGGTTGTGTTTCTACATATCACGATAAAGACGAGAACAGTGGTCTGAAAAATCAAACAAAATAATATTTGTCAGGTATATTTGAATATGTAAAGAAGAAAATTATTCGCCCTCCAGTAATCGGTTAATAGTAGAGCAGACTGGGCTATTTAACTATTTGCCGACCAAATTTCTTCTACGGCTAGGTATTTTACCAGTACGATTGGATATTTCAAAGTACAAAGACTGGAACATTGTGTTTCTACATATAATGATAAAGACGAGAACAGCGATCTGAAAAATCAAACAAAATAATACTTGTCTGATATATTTGAATATGTAATGAAGAAGATTCAATAAAATTTCAACACTCATTAATCTAAACAATATTTCTATGGAATTCTTCAGACAAAACGTGTAAAAATTATATTCTAAATTGTCATTACGCTAATTGGATAGTTTCTTCTTCTTCTTCTTCTTCTTCTTCTTCTTCTTCTTCTTCTTCTTCTTCTTCTTCTTCTTCTTCTTCTTCTTTCATATTACATATTACATATAACTTTCTTATTTTATTTTTTACCCTTTATCTCATTCTAAACATTTCATTTGCAAAGTTCGTTACTTATTCATTCATTTTCTTTGATTTTTATTGATGAATTCTAATAATTTAGTTGGTTATTTTTCTTATATATCAAAACTCTAATTTAGTAAAGTTATTCTGCACATATTGAAGTTTGTTGTTTTCGTGTTATTTTCTTGTTTTGTTGTATTTGTAATTCTTGTTTCTCTTTCTTTGTGCTTCTTTTCTTGTAATATTAGTGTTGAGTAGAAGAGTACTTTATAAGATAATGTTAGGCTTCTCTTAAAGTGTCTAAATTTGGTATTTTATTTATATTAACTAATATCTTCTTCTTCTTCTTCTTCTTCTACTTATTTTATTTTTTTAATTATTTATTTTTTATTTTTTATCTGGCCAACTTTTTAATGTTTGGGTGAAATTGGTGGATAAGTCGACCAAAGTTCAGTTCCCGAGTACTTTCGGCACTTCGAAGTGCCATCATCAGGGGTGATGT
>CM042169.1:12802515-12812515 GCA_023376005.1 Doryteuthis pealeii
TTATTTCCCCCCAAACTAACGAAATCCTTGATGATGATCTATTGAAACAGATCGAAACACTGCAGCGTAAGCGAAATAAACATTACTCGTTTGTGAACTTTGTGTTTTTTCAATTTTTCATGATATTACATACTGTCGGATTCGCTTCCAATTTTTCTTCACACACACACACACACACACACACACACATATGTATATATATATATATATATATATATATATATATATAATATATATATTAATATATATGAATAAGATATAATGAAAAAACAAAAGATGTTTACAACTGAAATAGGCTCATCAGGAGAGAAGTGTGCAAACCGTTTCGGGGCCAAATCTCTCGACGGTTTTAAAAAGCAACACCGGCCCAATCTCAGCTAATATGCGACCCTATCGCATTATAATGTATCGACCGCACGTGGGTCGGTCATAATTTTTTTTTTTTTTATTAATTCCAACGTTTGACTAGCAGCGTTCTGTTCTTACTAACGGTCATTTTTCCCGTCTTATTTTTGTTGATGACCGACCCACGTGCGGTCGATACATTATAATGCGAAAGGGTCCTCATATTAATTGAGGATTGGGCCGGTGTTGCTTTTTAAAACCGTCGAGAGATTTGGCCCCGAAACGGTTTGCACACTTCTCTCCTGATGAGCCTATTTCAGTTGTAAACATCTTTTGTTTTTTCATTATATCTTATTCATACTGTCGGATTAATTTCCATTTTATTTCATATATATTTATATATATTATATATATATATATATATATTTATATATATATATATATATATATATATAATATTAATATATACACACATATATATATAGGTGATATAAACATATATATACTTCTACTTTTTCTAGTATACTAGTGCCAACCATGCACATTAATATATATGATAGTACGCAAAAATTGTCGGCATAGCCATATCAAACTGTTTACATAATATCATACTGTCGTGCAGTAAGTCTCCAAAAATGTAGGATATATGAGTCTATAAACAAAGCGAGAAATCTGGAAAGACCAGCTAATGTAACGGTTAGAATCCCCGACTGTCAGCCAGGCAGATAGTACACACGCACAAAAGCCTATAACTCTGCTGATGAGGCATAATAGGCCGAAATGTACATACAGAGAATGACTTTGTCTCGATTTGTTTACGCTTCACATTTAAACAGATATATTCGCCTAATTCATTAATTATCAACTAATTAATTTTCAAATTAGGTATGGCTTCAATTAAGCACATATTCTCCCAAAAATTGTCGGCATAGCCATATCAACGAACTGTTTGCGTACTATTATATATATATACATATATATATATATATATGTGTGTGTGTGTGTGTGTGTGTGTGAATAGATTGTGGTACGAGCAAAATTTGAAAATGGTTTTAAAAAGCGTGTGCATTGCGAGATGTTATAAAATTCAGAGGGAAAAAAATTGTTTAAATTGTATTTATTATAACATCTCACAATGCACACGCTTTTTAAAACCATTTCAAATATATATATATATATATATATATATGTGTGTGTGTGTGTGTGTGTGTGTGTGTGTGTGTGTGTGTGTGTGTGTGAGTAGATAAAAAGGATAAGTGAGCAAGAAATAAATAACTCAAAACAAATCAAGGGTTGAAATGATTTCGTCCGTGTTACCCGGACACCGTCAGTCGGAATGATTTTATTAAAGCAAATAAAAAAAAAAAATCATCCCTTACTCCACTCTCCAAACTCACCCTCTAACCTAACGCGGCTCCTTACCGCCGCTTCACTTCAAACACATAAAATTCCCCCCTACTCCTCCGCATACCTAAACCAACGACCTCACATCACTCAAATCTCCCGTCTCCTTCTTCTCCTATAACAACATACTCACCCCTGCTGACCTACCCATGCACTCCCCTACATCTACTCTTCTTCCTCCAAACTACCCTCACACTACCCCTCACCAAATCATATGTACGCACGTAAAATTTTGCTTTAATAAAATCATTCCAACTGACGATGTCCGGGTAACACGGACGAAATCATTTCAACCCTTGATTTGTTTTGAGTTATTCATTTCTTGCTCACTTATCCTTTTTATCTACCTCATATTGTCGGATTCTAAACCCATCCATCCTATCTTCATATATATATATATATATATATATATATATATATATGAGTGTATTAATATACACTCATATGATGGAAGCAACCTGACAAAAAATATAGCAATCGTTTCTATTAAAGCAATACACATAAAATGATCTTATGAATATAATATATACATATAATAACGTATTCATATATTCCAACAGCTTCTCAATAGACAGCTATATCACGATATGCCAGATAACTTAACAAAATAGATTTTACAAATATTTACATATCTCACCTTATACAAGGTGTATGTAATTGAATTTAAATGAATAAATCAATTTACAGTCCAATTTGCAATATTTGAATTCGAGCGAGATAACACAGATAATATGAATTGCTATTCACTCCTCTTAAATAGAAACATCAATATCATCGTAGACAGCGACACAAAAACTTTGCTAGGTGACTATCTATGTATTAATACTCGTGTGCCTCATTCGCCGAATTCTTATTTCTTATAAATTTCCTCACTTCAGCTAAATAAAGGACCATTCTGTTTTTATTATAAAGAAAGAAAGGAAAAAAAGGATATGTTACGTAAAAAAGAAAGAAAGAAAGAAAGAAAGAAAGAAAGAAAGAAAGAAAGAGAATAGAGTAAATAAAGAAAGAGGGGATGAGCACATGGAAGCGATAACTTTAATCTGTTTCAATCAAACGTGATGAAAAAATGAAAAAAGAGTCAGGGAGTATTAAATCAAGATTATTATACTTTTTACAGATTGAACAAATTTACAATAGCTCTAAAGTTAACATAATAAATGTTGTAATAATTAAATTATTATACTACAGTATATCAACAGGTCTTGTTAGAGATATATAAATCTTTTTACATGTTAACGACTTAAAGTTAATTTAACTTGGGAATATTTCCTTCATGAAATTGTAGAGATATTTCAGAGACTGCTTCAATCTCCTGATTTACATAACATTTAAATATCGAATTTATCAGCGAATGAATTGCTGTGTGTGTTAGGGTTCGAATCACACACAGAGCAGTCTTCCTGTCTATAACTCTGCTGATGAGGCATAATAGGCCGAAATATACATACAGAGATTGACTTTTTCTCGATTTGTTTAACCTTACATTTGAACAGATATGCCCGCCTAATTCATTAATAAATAATTTTCAAAATTAGGTATGACTTCAATTAAGCATATATGCCCCCCCCAAAAAAAAATATATATAATCCAAAGATCAGAAGAAATCTTCCTAACAACGTAGTTTTTTTTTATATGTCGTTGTTAAAAGAGATCAAGGTCTGCTCTTATTGTCGGAGTCACCGAGCAAAATATATCAGTAAAAATAAAATAACTTAGATTTAGTTTTTTAGCATTATAGCCTATTTCAGGGAGCCTAGAGAAAATGTCTCGTCCTTCCCGTCTTCTGATGCAAAATGATGACTTCTTTATTATTCTTTTTGTAGACGGAGGGTTAAATGGGGAATTGAAATGATAACATTATGACGTTCACCCAATTCTCATTTATTTTCAAACTGAACGGGAAATTGACGTTAGTTCTTTACACAAGTGTTACTGGAGTGAGTGACAACAAGTCTTCTCTGGTCTCCAGGACCATTCTGAGTATTCTTGCTGATTGCACCAATACAATCGTCTGGATGATCTCAATTCTTTCGCTTATTTCCAGATGCTCCAGTCTTTTCCCAACTAGTATAATTTTGATCCTCATATTCCACAGCCTTTTCAATTCTCTGGAAAGGTCCAGGTATTTGTCCATCTTTACAATTTTACATCAACTTCAACTTTTTCCAGGGTTTTGTAAACGGAGGATTATATGGGGAATTTAAATGATCAAATTATGACTCACCCAGTCATCATTTATTTTCAAACTAAACAGATTGTTTTTTATTGTCCTGTGTTCCTCTGTGAAGAACCCCTCTGAGTTGACATTCTCTCTAGGCGTCCTGATATATCCTATAATGCTAACAATATAAATTTTCTGTTATTCTGTTACTGATATATTATATATATATATATATATATATATATATATATATATATATATATTATAAAATAATAAATTCGAAGGCAATACAATGCGTAAAAAATAAAGACAAAACGATGTTTTATATGTCTAATCAATTTCAAAGCTAGAGCTTCATCATCAGAGTGTATTTTCAGAAAAAAAAAAATTCTGAAAATACACTCTGATGATGAAGCTCTAGCTTTGAAATCGATTAGACATATAAAACATCGTTTTGTCTTTATTTTTTACGCATTGTATTGCCTTCGAATTTTATTATTTTATAACATACTTAACAATGCTTCAAGCAAATTACCAATTACTTGTATATATATATATATATATATATATATATATATATATATATATATATATATATATATATTAAAACAGACTGAATAACGACTACCTCTCACTTTTCTCGTTATTCTGTGATAAATAATTTCTTATCACCTTCCATATACCAACAAATGCCCTGAAGATGATCTAATTAATAGATCGAAACACTGCAGCATCGGCCAATAAACTCACCACTTAACCCATTTAAACCTGTGTTTTTTTTCATTTTTCCTAATATACTACATACCGTCGGATTCACTTCCTTTCTTCACACACACACACACATATATATATATATATATATATATATATATTATATATAATAGAGAGAGAGAGAGAGAGAGAGAATGGACTCGTTATCCTTGGTATGGCAATGGGTATATATAGGTGGGGGGTCTCGTTGGTCTGTGTCTGCTTATGTGTGTATATTTTGGCGTGGTTGGGGAGATACAGACCCCCAGTAAAAATCTTTGGACGCCACAATTTTCGAGATAAATCTTTTATTCAAGTAGCGAGACAATTCAATAATATTTTATGACGCCAATGAAATATTGGTTGACTTGCTATTACCAAATTTAATTTGTGTCTCATTCTGAAAGTCTTTCAAACATCCTCAGTTCATGAGGTCTACTGACTTCTCTTTTTTCTCATCAGCCGATAAAGCAGCATTGAAATAATAACAAAAATTGTTAGCCGTTTTTTTCTGGACTCAGAATGCCTCAGAGAAGTCTAGTGAGGGAGTGGCAGATATAATCAAATATTATAGAATGGAAGATAAAACGGAACACAAGAAATAATTTGAGATAATACAATTGTTTTTATGCCACATTACTGATTAAGGAATAATGTACATTTTGGGTGAATTTCAATCGATAGTTTACATTTTCAAAAGTTAGGATCATTAATGATATTTCCCTTTTATACTTTGTCTCGACTTTTGGGTACAATGTAATATTATGTGTACCGCTCCATTGTCCAACATCTTCCCTGGACCACCTGGAAGCTGTGATTGGTGGTCTAAAGAATAAATTAGATCAGTTCTATTTTGGCACACACACACGTATATATATATATATATATATATATATATATATATATATATATATAATATCTTATTATAATGAAAATTTGTCTCAAGACCGCCCTCGGTGGTGGTAGAATCTCCATAGAGGACTGTACACGTCAGAATTCACCCTGATACAACATCATGAAGCTAAGAGGTCCATAAGAAAGCAACGGCAACAAAGCATCGGAACATCATCATCTACAGGGACAACCTACAAATGCAAAATCTGTGGTCGAGAATGTTTCTCAAACATCGGACTTCATAGTCACAGGAGGCGCTGCAACTTCAGGGACACACAAAAACTTTTATCATAGTTTTCGAGACTGAATTGCCAATGATGATTATTTTATAAATCAAGCCAAATTGAAAGGGTTCAATATCTTATTATAATGGAGATTGTGTGCTTTTCCATCTGTAACCGAAACTATATTCCTACTCAGGTCACAATTCTCTTAGTTATTGACATAACATTCTCCATGATTTTATTTTTATTTAACCTCAATTATTAATAAAATTGTCTTACGTTATTAATACTGTTACCTATGTCTACATACTGACAACATGCAATTATATTTATATATACAACAAAATAACGGTTTACAGTGTGAACGGGAAGGCTAATTTGCATATTAATATTAAAAAATTGAATTTAATAAATATGTACTTAGTGTTATTGATTTCTAACTGTTTGGTTTTATTTTAATGAATATAAGCAAAAATCTCTTCAATGAATCTTAAATGAAATCCATTAACAAGAAAAGATAAGTGTCATTTTATTCTTCACTTCCTCTTTTAACTAAATACTTAAATTAGAAAAAATAACAATGAAAGACGAGAGTGATGGAAGAGTAAGTTTCAGTTGTTCCATTTTTATTATACTCCCTCTGTTTCAAATCTTTTATTATACTCCCTCTGTTTCAAATCTTTTTATCTGTATTCTTATTTAGTTTCATTAGCCTTTCTAATTTAATACAATATTTTATTACATTAAAACTTAAATACTTGCACCCGGAGGGTGCATATATTTGCTAGTATATATAAATATATATATAGAGTGACCAAAAAAACAGACTAAAAAAAATCAGACCTATGTGTGTATCTGTGTGTGTGCATATATATATATATATATATATATATATATATATATATACGAAGTGTTTGAGATGGCGATAGCCGACAATTTTTGGGAGATTATGTGTTTAATTAAAGTCATACCTAATTTGAGAATTAATTAGTTATAATTAAATGAATTAGGCGTGCATATCGGTTTAAATGTAAGGCAAACAAATCGAGAAAAAATTCAATCTCTGTATGTACATTTCATCCTATTAGGCCTCATCAGCAGAGTTATAGACAGGACAGTGCTTTGTGCGTGATTCGAACCCTACCTGCCTGGCTGACAGGTGGAGACTCTAGCCTGGCAGGTAGGCTTCGAATCCCGAACAAAGCCCTGTCCTGTCTATAACTCTGCTGATGAGGCATAATAGACTGAAATGTACATACAGAGATTGACTTTTTCTCGATTTCTCGAAACCAACAGAGATGAAATATTGTCTGTTTTATTATTTTCTTTTCCAATAACTCCCCTCTCTCCCTCTCTCCTCTCTCTCTCTCTCTCTCTCTCTCTCTCTCTTTCACACACACACACACACACACATACACACACACACACATCTCTCTCTAATCTGTAATTTCTCTCTCTTTTCTCTCTCTCTCTCTCTCTCTCTCTCTCTCTCTCTCTCTATATATATATATATATATATATATATATATATATATTTCTATGCCTTCCACCTTATCTCTCTCCCTCTGCATCTTTTTTTCTAACATACCCTCTTTTTCTAATCTACTCTCTCTCTCTCTCTCTCTTCTCTCTCTCTCTCTCTCTCTCTCTCTCTCTCTGGTTATATATTTATCTATTTATCCCTCTCTTTCTTTCTCTCTCTCTCTCTCTCTCTCTCTCTCTCTATATATATATATATATATATATATATAGAGAGAGAGAGAGAGAGAGAGAGAGAGAGATAGAGACAGAGAGACAGAGAGACAGAGACAGAGACAGAGAGAGAGACAGAGAGAGAGAGAGAGAGAGAGAGAGAGACAGGAAGACCGCTTCCTGTCTATAGCTCTGCTGATGAGGCCTAAGAGGCTGATATATATATATATATATATATATATATATATATATATATATTTTGGTGGGGGGGAGAATATGTGCTTAATTGGAGTCGTACCTAATTTTGAAAATTAATTAATTAATAATAATCCCGCCTAATTCATTATTAATTAATTAATTTTCAAAATTAGGTACGACTCCAATTAAGCACATATTCTCCCAAAAATTGTCGGCAAAAAAGCCATTCCAAACATACCGTGTTTACAACTTATCATATATGTATAATATATATATATATATATATATATATATATATATATATATATATATATATGAAAATAAGCCGAAACCTACGTCAGTGAATACGATGGCGTGATTAAACGTACTTGATCTGATGAACCAGTAAAACCAGAGAGAATCTTATGGTGATTTCGTAACAGGAAGAGAATAGAATTAAAGTTAATTTCTGTAAGAAATCAACTTGAAATTATTCTAAATGTCTGATAGCAAATGAAGGGACACACTATTGTATATTAAGCAATGTTTATTGATTATGCTCAAATATCTACTTGCTACTTATATGCTAAATTTTACAATGATTTTGATGTAAGCAAATATTTTCTTATTCAGACTTTATACTAGTAGATCTAAAGTATTTACTATATTCAGATAAAGTTTCAATTTAGTAGCCACAGTATATTATTTTCATTAAAAATAATCTACTTTTATTACACAAATAACCCTTTCAATATATATACATACATACATATATATATATATCTTATTATAATGGGGATTGTGTGTTTTTCTGTCTGTAACCGAAACTATATCACTACTCAAGTCATAAATCCCTTTGTTATTGACGTCACATTCTCCATGATTTTATTTTTATTTAAACCTCAATCTCTAATAAAATTGTTTTACATTAATAATACTGTTAATCATATCTACAAATGAATAACATGCAATTGTATTTATATATACACTAAAATAGCAGTTTACAATGTGAACAGGAAGGCTTATTTGCATATTGAAATTAAAAATGTGATTTTAATAAATATGTGCTTAGTATTATTGATTTTTAATTGTATGGTTTTATCTTAATGAATATGATCAAAAATCTCTCCAATAAATCTTAAAAGAAATCGATTAACAAGAAAAAATAATTCTGATTTTATTCTTTACTTTCTATTTTAACTAAGTTATCAAATTAGGAAAATTTAGTAAAATTTAGTAATGAAAGACGAGAGTGATAGAAGTGCAAGTTTCAGTTGTTCTATTTTTCGATTATACACCCCTCTGTTTCAAATCATTTTATCTGCATTCTTATTTAGTTTCATTAGCCTTTCTAATTTAATATATTCTATTACATTAAAACTTAAATACTTGCACCCGGAGTGTGCATATGTTTGCTAGTATATCTTATTATAATGGAGATTGTGGGTTTGTCTGTCTGTAACCGAAACTACACAAGTCACAATTCCCTTTGTTATTTACACACATTCTCCATGATTTTATTTTTTATTTAAACGTCAATTATTAGTAAAATTGTTTTACATCATTAAGACTGTTAACAATATCTACATACTAATAACATGCAATTATATTTATATATTCAACGAAATAGCGGTTTACAGTGTGAATGGGAAGGCTAATTTGCATATTGATCTTTAAAAATTTGATTTTAATAAATATATGCTTAGTATTATTGATTTCTAATTGTTTGGTTTTATCTTAATAAATATGAGCAAAAATCTCGTGGATAAATCTTAACAGAAATCTATTAACATAAAGAAATAACTGTAATTTTATTCTTTTCTTCCTATTTTAACTAAATAGTTAAATTAGGGAAATTTACCTCTGAAAGACGGGAGTAAGGGAAAATGGTGGAACAGTTAGTTTCAAAGTTGTTCTATTTTCAGATTATACCCCCTCTGTTCCAAATATTTTTATCTGAATTCTTATTCAGTTTCATTAGCCTTTCTAATTTAACATGATATTTTATTATATTAAAACTTAAATACTTTCACCCGGAGGGTGCATATATTTGCTAGTATATATATATATATATATATATATATATATATATATATATATATATATATATATATGTGTGTGTGTGTGTGTGTGTGTGTGTTTAGGCAGCATTTTTTCTTGTAGGCATATATTGTTAAATAATGCAGCCATTTTCTGTCTGCAAGTTTTGTCCTTTGTTTTTTCGTATTGCCGGAATTATTTTTGTAATATCTGGCGAAAATTGGCTGATGTATTTGCCATATGTCATAGACCAAGTACTTTCTGCCCGATCGTGGGCCATCATCAAAATATTTTAAAACCGTACAACAAT
>CM042169.1:12817515-12872515 GCA_023376005.1 Doryteuthis pealeii
TAGGAACCTTGTGGTTTCTAGCCGAACGCTCTACCGACTGAGCTAACCCGGCTCCATATACATAAGTTGAATGACTAATCAATCGGAAATCACCGATAATTAAATATCTCCAATCTCCATTTTCGTCCTGGTGATGTAAGATGATATTATCAATAAATAATTAATCATTTTTAGTTTATATTGAACCATTTCATTTTGACTTGATTTATAAAATAATGTGATTTATATATATATTTACCAACTCCTCCGCACGAAGCAGGATACGACACAGGTCAATTTCTTAAGCGGAGTTCAACAGGTTTGAATTTTGAGTTTTCCTTCTCCTAGACTGGTTATCTAGCCATGGTTAAAGAACCCAGTCTGCCCTGCTATTTACCCATAGCTGGAGGGATAGTAGGATTCATACCTTTCCCAAGGGTATTAGCGCTAAGTGAAATGCAATTACCACGTCCAGGATTTGAACTCGGGGCGACGAGTCCATTTCCCATGACTTTAACCATTACACCACGGACTTCCTTAATAATGTGAATTATAAGATGTGGCAAACCCCAAGTTATACGTTATGCAATAGTAGAAATTAACTAGAATTTGGAATGACGTGTAAAAGGCTGACCTGTCGGCTTCTGATTTTTCGAGCGTACTGTAAAATAATATGTGGTTCCTCCTGGTGATGTAAGATGCAGACGACAATGACGTCACTCCATGTCTTCAACCGTTATGGACCCTCTGGTGGCTAGTTAGTCCAGTTCTGGACATGCAGATGGGATCCCACACATTGCAAGGGAAATTCCCATCTGCATTTGGTGGTTCAATGCGACGAAGACGTTGCCGTTAAGTTCAACATCTAAGTTGGGGAGTTCTGTCTAAAATGTGAAAAAAAAAACCTTAAGATTTTTTTCAAATACATTAAACGGATGAAATATAACATTAACCGACTTTAATATATCTATATCCTAACTGTGATTAAAATTATTCAGACACAAGTAGAATGGCTAATTAGTTGCAAAATCAGTTGGAAATCAACGATAATTAAATATCTCCAATCTCCATTTTCCTTCTGGTTGTGTAAGATGATATTATTAATAAATAATTAATCATTTTTAGTATCATATTGAACCTTTTCATTTTGGTTTGATTTATGAAATAATCAGAATATTGAGATTATTGAGATGTAGAAAACCCCGAAGATTTTAGTTATACGTCATGTAATAGTGAGAATTAATTAGAATTTGGGATGACGTGTAAAAGGCTGACCCGTTGGCTTCTGATTGGTCGAACGTACTGGAAAATAATGCTATGTGGAAATGTAGAAAATATCTCCAATCTCCACGTTCCTTCTGGTGATGTAAGATGATATTATGAATAAATAATTAATAATCTTTAGTATTACTAGCAAATATATGCACCCTCCGGGTGCAAGTATTTAAGTTTTAATGTAATAAAATATTGTATTAAATTAGAAAGGCTAATGAAACTAAATAAGAATACAGATAAAAAGATTTGAAACAGAGGCAGTATAATAAAAGATTTGAAACAGAGGGAGTATAATAAAAAATAGAACAACTGAAACTTACTCTTCCATCACTCTCGTCTTTCATTGTTATTTTTTCGAATTTAAGTATTTAGTTAAAAGAGGAAGTAAAGAATAAAATGACAGTTATTTTATCTTGTTAATGGATTTCATTTAAGATTCATTGAAGAGATTTTTGCTTATATTCATTAAAATAAAACCAAACAGTTAGAAATCAATAATACTAAGCACATATTTATTAAATTCGATTTTTTAATATTAATATGCAAATTAGCCTTCCCGTTCACACTGTAAAGCGCTATTTTGTTGTATATATAAATATAATTGCATGTTGTCAGTACGTAGACATAGTTAACAGTATTAATAATGTCAGAAAATTTTATTAATAATTGAGGTTTAGATAAAAATAAAATCATGGAGAATGTGATGTCAATAACTAAGAGAATTGTGACCTAAGTAGGAATATAGTTTCGGTTACAGATGGAAAAGCACACAATCTCCATTATAATAAGATATTGAACCCTTTCAATTTGGCTTGATTTATAAAATAATCATCATTGGCAATTTAGTCTCGAAAGACTATAAAAGTTTTTGTGTGTCCCTGAATTTGCAGCGCCTCCTGTGACTATGAAGTCCGATGTTTGAGAAA
The DNA here is from genome assembly GCA_023376005.1 of Doryteuthis pealeii. Classification (NCBI taxonomy): domain Eukaryota; kingdom Metazoa; phylum Mollusca; class Cephalopoda; order Myopsida; family Loliginidae; genus Doryteuthis; species Doryteuthis pealeii. Next base: position 12,819,696 of record CM042169.1, read on the forward strand.
CATTGTCGACCACAGATTTTGCATTTGTAGGTTGTCCCTGTAGATGATGATGTTCCGATGCTTTATTGCCGTTGCTTTCTTATGGACCTCTTAGCTTCATGATGTTGTATCAGGGTGACTTCTGACATGTACAGTCCTCTATGGAGATTCTGCCACCACCGATGGCGGTCTTAAGCCACATTTTCCCAGCTAGAAGGGACAATGCCAAAGCACCTGAGATCATTTTTGCAGACATCCTTGAATCACAGTAGGGGGCGACCAATCTGTCTTTTACCAGATGTTAGCTATCCATACAGGATGTCTTTCGGGATTCGTCCATCATCCATCCGACGTACATGACCCAACCATCGGAGACGACGTTGTCTCAGTAGAGAGTACAGGCTGGGGAGTTGAGCTCTCTCTAGGACTGCTGTGTTAGTGATCCTGTCCCTCCAGGTGATGCCCAGTACACGTCTAAGGCAGCGAAGGTAGAAGTTATTTAGCTGCCGCTCTTGATGAGATGTGGAAAAACCCAGGAATTTAGTTATACGTTATGAAATAGTGGAAATTAACAAGAATTTGGGATGACGTGTAAAAGGCAGACCTGTTGTCTTGTAATTGGTCGAGGAGTGTCAAAGGTGACAAGAGTTAAAGAGAGAGTGAAAAGTTGGGGAGTTCTGTCTACAATGTGGAAAAACTCAAGATTTTCTTTGTACGTTAAACAGATGAAATAGAACTTTAACCGTTTAAATTCATTCTTAATGCATAATACAATTTTGTTTATAAACTCATGATTTTGATGTCTATATCTTAACTCTGATTAAAATTATTCAGACACAAGTAGAATGGCTAATCAAGTGGAAATCACCGATAATTAAATATCTCCAATCTCCACGTTCCCCCTGGTGGTGTAAGATTATATTATCTATAAATAATTAATCATTTTTAGTATTATATTCAAACATTTCATTTTGCCTTGATTTAAAAAATAATGAGATGTGGTAATAATAATGGTAATAATAATGAGATTATTATTATCATTATCATTAACATTATAATTATTATTATTGAGTTCTTCTCATCAGCCGTAGCTTGTGATTCACTGGAGGCTGAGTGACAGCAATCTTCACAGGTCTCCATATTTCTGAGTATTCTAGCTGTTGTCTGAATGGTCTCAATTCTTCCTCTGATTTCCAGTTCCTCCAGTCTTCTTCTTCTTCTTCTTCTTCTTCTTATTATTATTATTATTATTATTATTATTATTATTATTATTATTATTATTATTTTGAGTTTTCACATCAGCATTAGCTGATGGTCTTTTACTGAAGTATGTGTGACAGCAAGTCTCCTCAGGTCTCCAGGACTCTTCTGAGTATTCTGGCAGATTGCAGCACTGCAGTGTTCTGAATGCTTTCAATCCTTCCTCTGATTTCCAAACTTTCCAGACCCTTTTCCAATCCTTTTTGCACTGTTCCAAATGCACCAACTACAATTGGTATCACTTTCACTTTCATATTCCATAAGTTTTTCACTTCTCTGGCAAGGTCCAGATATTTGTCCATTTTTTCATTTCCCTTTAGCTTCACCCTGTGATCTGCTGGCACTGGAAAATCCACCAGTTGACAAGTTTTGTCTTTTTTGTTTATCAACACTAGGTCTGGTCTTCTTGCTGGGATAAGGTGATCCGTTTTTATTTCAAAGTCCCAGAGAATTTTATGCGTTTCGTTCTCAAGAACAGATTCAGGTTTATGCATATACCATTTTGTTGTATGGCCAAAATTTAATTTTTTGCATAATTCCCAGTGGATACTATTATTATTATTATTATTATTATTATTATTATTATTGTTGTTGTTGTTGTTATTTTTATTATTATTAGTAGTAGTAGTAGTACTAGTACTAGTACTAGTATTAGTAGTATTAGTAGTATTATTAGTATTGTTATTATCATTATTGGTGCTGTTATTATTATTATCATTATTCTGATTAATATGATTATTCTGATTATTATTTTCATTACCATTATATTCTCACTATTTTATTATTATTATTATTATTATTATTATTATTATTATTATTATTATTATTATTATTATTCAAAATCTTTGAAGATGTGTTATTTTCGATTCAATGGACATTATAACGACTGCTGGGCCACGCCACACTTTGCCAAAATATCACGCATGAACAAATGCGTGCAAATCCGATTACAGAAAAAAAAAAAAAAGACTTAAAATTAAAACCGGATTTTCGACCACATATAGAAAAGCGAATCTTTTCTCTATCGAATTTATTTCCGAAATAAAAGTTTATTTGATCGAAATCTTAAAAATATCCAAGGTCAGTTTTTTATTGTGCGCGTATTTTAATCTCCAGTTTGATGCAAAACACCTTGCAGCGAGAGATTTGTTCGTGTTTGCTAATTTTGCTTGAACCTGAAAGAATTAAAAAGCGGGAAGAGGGGTATGGAATGCCCGGTGAGGATCGAAACCGCTGCAAGAACGTTTATTTCTGAGACTAAATTATAGAACGCTGAACTACGGTAGGTGCTTGCTAATTACGAACCTAGTGGTGTAATTATAGATGTATTATACTGTATATTTTGACGTTTCTTATATGGGAATTGCTATATATATATATATATATATATATATATATATATATATATATATATATATAAATAATAAAATTCGAAGGCAATACAATGCGTAAAAAATAAAGACAAAAAGATGTTTTATATGTCTAATCGATTTCAAAGCAAAGCTTTATCATCAGAGTGTATTTTCAGAAATGACGTCATTTCTGAAAATACACTCTGATGATAAAGCTTTGCTTTGAAATCGATTAGACATATAAAACATCTTTTTGTCTTTATTTTTTACGCATTGTATTGCCTTCGAATTTTATTATTTTATAACATACTTAACAATGCTTCAAGCAAATTACCAATTACTTTTATATATACTAGCAAATATATGCACCCTCCGGGTGCAAGTATTTAGGTTTTAATGTAATGGAATATCGTATTAAATTAGAAAGTCTAATAAGAAGGCAGATAAAAAGATATGTAACAGAGTGGGGGTATAATAGAAAAATAGAAATGAAACTTACTCTTCCATCACTCCCGTCTTTCATTGCTGAATTTTACGTATTCAACAATTTAGTTAAATTAGGAAATAAAGAATAAAATGACAGTTATTTTTTCTTGTTAATGGATTTCATGAAGAGATTTTTGCTTATATTCATTAAAATAAAACCAAACAATTAGAAATCAATAATACTAAGCACACATTTAATAAAATCACATTTTTAATATCAATATGCAAATTAGCCTTCCCATTCACACTACAAACCGCTATTTTTTGTATATATAAATACAATTGCATGTTATTTGTATGTAGATATGGACAACACTAATAAAAAGGTGAAGCAATTTTATTAATAATTCAGGTTTAAATATAAATAAAATCATGGAGAATGTGATGTAAATAACTATGTTAATTGTGACTCGATTAGTAATATAGTTTTGGTTACAGACATAAAAACACACAATCTCCATTATAATAATATATATATATATATATATATATATATATATCATTAAAGCTGGCCTTATTTTCTGACCAGTGAGGATAATATTTATTTTATTTTCTATCGTTTGGGGTAGACTGTATTCCCTGTAAAGGAGTAAGACCCCTCCTCCCTTAATAGGTTTCTAGGATATAGCATAAAACTGCATATGATGGTGAGGGTCCAGTTGTGGAGTCCAGGGGTACAGATATGAATCAATATAAAATGTTTCTTAATGATGCTAGAATCAGAATACACCGACTGTATCTCCTGCAGGAGGGTAAGACCCCCCGCCCCCCCCCCAAAAAAAAATCACTAAACTGCATCATAATCTATTCTTTCAGTAATATTTGCTTTGATTCCTGATTACATAATAATTTTTTCGTCCGTCTAATCGTAAAATATGACACTCGGCAGAAAGAAGAAAATTATATTGAAAATAGTATTTAATAAACGTCAGTTATTATTATTATTATTTTACTCCTTTTGAATTTTCACATCAGCATTAGCTGATGGTCTTTCACTGGAGTCTGAGTGACAGCAAGTCTCCTCAGGTCTCCAGGACTCTTCTGAGTATTCTGGCAGATTTCAGCAGTGCAGTGTTCTGAATGGTTTCAATCCTTCCCCTGATTCGCAAACTTTCCAGACCATTTTCCAATCCTTTTAGGACTGTTCCAAGTGCACCAACTACAATTGGTATCACCTTGACTTTCATATTCCATAACTTTTTTCAGTTCTCTGGTAAGGTCCAGATATTTGTCCATTTTTTCATTTGCCTTCAGCTTCACCCTGTAATCTGCTGGAACTGCAAAATCCACCAGTTGACAAGTTTTGTCCTTTTTGTTTATCAACACTATGTCTGGTCTTCTTGCTGGGATAAGGTGATCCGTTTTTATATCAAAGTCCCAGAGAATTTTATGCGTTTCGTTCTCAAGAACAGATTCTGGTTTATGCATATACCATTTTGTTGTATGGTCAAAATTCAATTTTTTGCATAATTCCCAGTGGATCACCTTCCCAACCCAGTCGTGTTTAGTTTTGTATTCTCGTTGTGCTAGTTTGCTACATTCGCAGAGTATATGGTTTACAGTCTCATCTCTATTACCGCAAAGTCTACATTTACTATTTTGTAGGTCTTATCAATTTTCGCGTTGATACAGTTTGTCCTTATGGCATTATTTTGTGCAGCAATTATAAGTGATTCAGTTTTTCTTTTGAGATTTTCTTTTCTTAACCATGTCCAAGTATTTTCATGTGCAACCTCTTCTATTTGTCGTTTGAAGCGTCCATATAATTGTTTATTACGGACCTAGTGGTGTGATAGTCAACGTCGTAGTTAAAGTGGACACAGCGAAACGTGTTCAAATCCTGGACGAGGCTGTTTGTATTTCATATTGCGCTAATACCTTTGGGAAAGGTATGAATCCAACTACTCCCCCCAGCTATGGGTAAATAGTAGGGCAGGCGATGCAGTTTAACCGTGGTAAGGCAACCAGTCCAGAAGAAAGAAATCTCTGAGTTCCAATGTGTTAGGCTCTGCTTAAAATATGACCTTTTGGGGTTTGGTATATATATATATATATATATATATATATATATATATATATATATACCAACCCCTCTGCACGAGCAGAATGTGACGCAAGGTCATATTTTAAGCAGAGCCTAACACATTGGAACTCAGAGATTTCTTTCTTCTGGACTGGTTGCCTTACCACGGTTAAACTGCATCGCCTGCCCTACTATTTACCCATAGCTGGAGGGAGAGTAGTTGGATTTCATATATTATACAACTTACTAGAGTAAGTGCTATATGTATTCACGAAGCTGAGTTCAAATCCTGAATGAGGCACTTTACATTTCACATAGAGTTAATATTCTTTTTGGTTTGGTTTGGTTTGGTTTTAAGGCATATCAACCTCAGTGGGTAATTTAATGCCGATAAAGTTTTGAAATAAATCAATTCTTAATGGATAATACAATTTTTTTATTAATACATTTTTCTATTTAACCCATGGATCGGACCCTAACAGGTACTACCACTCCGGGTCAGAGTGGACCAGGGAGCAAAACTGGAACCTCACCATCAGATAGAGTTTAACGTCATTCCCAGGACATGTGGACCCTCAGTCACCGCCTTCTAGCACCCATATGATAAAGAGGGGTTGAGGCTTGCCATAAGGGCAATAGGGTTGGGAAAATCGTATAGGTGCTAGGGCTTGACGTGACCAGCCGATTGATCGGAGGGGGCCTCTCCGACCACCCGTCTAGCCCAAGATAGGGCCAAAAAAGGAGTATTGCATGTCATGAACTGCTCATCCACCTGGGCTCTATCCCTAAGCATCACGAGTCGCCACCCACGGCCAATAGGTGGCCCCATTGGGGGAGTCTTACCCCTCTGTATTTAAAAATCAACACTGTAATTTGGTATTCAACTTTTAAGTACTTTCATTTTTTTTTTTTTTTTAGGTATTTTTCAATTATTTTACTATGATAATTTGATATTCGATCGGCTACTGTACCAAGATAATGAAGGTCCTGAGTTTTGCGAGCCCTACCATAGAAAAAGGAGGAAGAAGAAATGAGACAAGGTGGAGGCTTTGAAAAAGCGTGGAGTGATGAACGATTATTTTGACCCGGGTGTGACCCCCCTCCCTCTCCCCCCGAATGGAGAATTGAATGTCAACCGGAAGTTTCGGGTGTTGACCGGAACCGGAAGTCACGTGGTGACGTAGAACGACGAAGAAGAAGATCGGCCTCTTTGTGCTTTCCGACGTCGTAGGGTACGGACCGGACCTTGGCTCCCTTGTGGGATCACCGTAATCTTGCAGTGTCCTCTCTCTCTCTCTTTCGCTGTGCCTTTCCTCCTCTCCGACACAGCCCACGAGACGATACGAGCCTGGAAATAAAAGCTAAGCAGCTTGTGACGATATATTTCTCGCGTTGTACTTTTTTTTATCGACAAGATGACCGCCACGTGCCGAAAACCTTTCTAGTGTCGTGAATTTGGAGGCACGTTGACAAGACCGGCTATACAACATATATCGATAAACCGCCACATTACACTACGCTTTGGTTAATGTTACTTTTTAAATAATTCATTGAATTATTTATTGAATTTCACATATTACAAATACAAAAATTGGATTAAAAAATTATTTTCAATCTAAGTACTTTATTTATTTAATTTTTTTTCATATAATTTTTTTTTTCATTTAGAATATCAATTTAAGAAATCACCTCATTTATATCTTATTTAAAAAAAAATATATTATTATCTGCGTTATTCGGACTATTGTCCCCTGCTTCATTGTTATTTGTACAACGTTTCGGCCGATATACCCTCCCGCCTTCTTCAGGTATTTCTTGTCGGACTCGGAACCTTCTCGCACTCGGTTCTCGGACTCGGGAACCTTCTTTTCGAACTCGGGAACTTTCTTGTTGTATTCGGGAGCCATCACGGCCAAAACGTTGTACAAATAACAATGAAGATGAGGACAATAGTCCGAAAAATCAGATAATACTAATCTTCAAGCCTCATTTCAAACATTCAGAGAAATAAAAAAGACATTGTTAATTATTGAATTAAAATTTCTTACTATATCGTTATATGTGATGTTATTTCCTCTACCCTGACGGAAACAAAAAAGATCCCTAGCCCTACACCAACCCGGATTAACAAAATATATTTTTGCGTCGGAAATTTTATGCCCCCCCCCCCACTATCACTAAGTGACTCTCATATTCTTTATGAACTCTTTCGTACTTCCAAAGGACTCTCGTCTTATCTGTTTTGTATCTTGTCGTGTATGTCATTATTCCCCGTGCTCAGACAACAAAGTCTGCATTTGTTGTTATATGTACTTCTTTCTTCAGATTTATTGATGTATATTTTCGCCTACGTTGGAAAGTCACATCTGAGCCTCCTAGCGTATTATAAGAACCACACATTTAAATTTTATACTATCAATGATTTTAATTAAAATATTATTTGATTACTGGAAATAAAGCCATCTGCCCCTCTTTCTCTTGGTATATCATCGACAAAAGATGGACTAGACGCGTGGTGTCTCTGTCCACCAACTATCAGTAAGTGACCCTCTTATTCTTTATGAATTCTTTCCTACTTCCAAAGGACTATTGTCCTATATGTTTTGTATCTTGTCGTGTATGTCATTGTTCCCGTGCTCATACAACAAAGTCTGCATTTGTTGTTATATGTGCTTCTTTCTTCGGGTTTATTGATGTATATATTCACCTACATTGGAAGGTTACTCTGAGCCGTCTAACGCATTGAAAAACCCACACATTCAATTCTTATAACACGATTATTTTTTCTGTAAACAGAATATAACACGTGTCATAAAAACTAATTACGTATAAATCAGAAAGGAATATCATCAATTTTTATTTTATACGTATTTTTATTTCTTATATAAATGTCAGATTTCGACCTGAAAAGTCCAATCGACCTCCCCGGCTTTTATATTGACCCCTTGTTTGACCCCCAAGGCCTTTATCGACCAATTGGATAGCAACATCTACAAGCAGAGGTCAATACCGGCAACGTTGGAAACCGGCCAATTAGATTCTTTATTCGCTTTTCTTCATCGAGATAGAATACAATAACGGGGATAACTGATATACAGTCATTGTTTTTATGCCAGTCAAACAAAACAAGACACAGGACAGCAGCAGCAGCAGCGGCAGCAACAGAAGAAGAAGAAGAAGAAGAAGAAGAAGAAGAAAGAAGAAGAAGAAGAAGAAGAAGAAGAAGAAGATTATATATATCAATACTTTTGTTCCTTAATTATATGACCGTTATCATCTTGCAACAAACTCTGGTAAAAAATGAGACTTTCTAAATCCACCATGATGAAATGCAAAAATTAAAATCATGATTATCTGGTGTTGTCTACCCACCGAATTCTTATTTCTCACAAGTGGCGTTACCTCAGCTAAATAATGTCCTATTCCGTTTTCATTAGTAAGAAAGAAAGGGAAGAAAAGAGCCATGCTGAACAGAAATGATAAGAAAGAAAGAAAGAGAAATATAGAGAGACGGGCGAGCGCGCGGAAGGGATAACGCTAACTTGTTTCAATCGAACATAATGAAAAGGACAGAAATAAATAAATAAATAAATAAATAAAAGAGTGTGTGAGAGTTAAATCAAGATTATTATTCTTTTTACATATTGAACAATTTCGCAATAGCTCTTAAGTAAACATCTCAAACCTTGTAATAATTAATTCATCATACTGTGCTATATCCACTGGTCCTGCTGGTAATATATCTATTTCCATGTGGAAGAACAACAAAATACAACCAAAAGAAGTTTCCCAAAATCCATCACGGCAGAAATATTATATATTTGTTTGTTCTCCTTGGTTAATGGCATATAAATCTTCATGGGTTATTTAATGCCAAATCACCCACTAATAATAACAATAGTGTTATTATCTAACCTGAAATATTATATTAAATACAACACAATACAAAAAAATTTTTTTAAAAGTCCATCACTGTGGAAGTATTATATATTTGGTTTTCATTTATTAATGTCATATCAATCTTCGTGGGTTATTTAATGCTAAAGCCATCCATGTACAAGAACAGCACAATACAACCAAAAAAGTTTTCCAAATTCCATCACAGTAGAAGAATTACATAATAGTTTTTCCTTGCTTAATAGAATATCAATCTTTGTGGGTTATTTAATGCCAAAGCCATACATGTATCATAACAATAGTGATGATTTAACCCGAACCCGGGTTAGCTCAGTCGGTAGAGCGTTCGGCTAGAAACCACAAGGTTCCTAGTTCGATACCAACTCAGCGTATGAGTAGCACAGGGATCTGTGCGGTAAAGTAAGTAACTGATGGTAGGTGTAGCGCACCACCTCAGATGCTAAAAAAAACAATCTCCTTGGTCTAGCGCTAGTGAAAAGGGATAGGCTCCCTCGCTGACTGGATGATACCGACTTTAGGCCGCCCCGTCGACTTTTTTTTATTATATTAAATACAACACAATACAACCGAAAAAGTTTTCCAAAATCCATCACTGTGGAAGAATTCTATATTTGTTTTCGTTGATTAATGGCATATCAAACTGTGTGGGTTATTTAATGCAAAAGTCATCCATATATAAGAACAATAGTGAAATTATTTAACCCATGGCTGTGGGATTGTATTCAAATGCCAACTGAATTTGGACAAAAGTATAGAAAAATCTCATCTCCAAGACAGACGTCCAAATCAATGTGTGTGTGTGTGTGTGTGTGTGTGTGTGTGTGTGTGTGTGTGTGTGTGTGTTGTCTTCATTATTTGCCTATTGTCTGTTAATCAGGTCTTATTTCGGCTTTAAAAGTCTCGGCCGAGGGTCACCTTGGCGAAAATAAGCAGCTCAGTATTTCAGCAGGGCAAACATTCTCTCTGTCTTTGATTGAGGTGAATCTAGTTTGCGCTTGACCAAAAATCCAGACGTTTGGGTCATTTTGAGTTTTATCGATATTCTTGGCCGGATAAACAAAATGAAATTAGTATTCGTATTGGTTGAGTAAAAATCTTTGGGTTTTTTTAGTAAGTTCCCTTTATACAACCCGAAGACAAGTGAATAGGAAAAGAGTGTATTGCGCCAATCATCCAATGCTTTCAATTGAACACTGTACTTTGGTTCCAGCTGGAAATATATTACTTATTTAAAAAATTGGTTAAATATGAAGACAAGTGAAAAGAAGAAGATTATATTGCGGCAATCATCCAATACTTTCAATCAAACAGTATACTTTGGTTCCAATTTGAAATGTATTACTGATTAAGAAAATTGGCTAAATATGAAGGCAAGTGAAAAGAAGAAGAGTGTATAGCGCCTATCATCCAATGCTTTCAATTGAACAGTATACTTTGGTTCCAATTTGAAATGTATTACTGATTAAGGAAATTGGCTAAATATGAAGGCAAGTGAAAAGAAGAAGATTGTATTGCGCCAATCATCCAATTCTTTCAATTGAACAATATACTTTGGTTCCAGTTTGAAATGTATTACTTATTTAGAAATATGAAGACATGTGAAAGGGAGAAGATTGTATAGCGACGATCATCCAATAATTTTAATTGAATACTGCACTTCGGTTCCAGCTGGAAATTTATTGCTGCTTAAGAAAACAAACTAAGCATAAAGACAAGTGAAAAGAAGAAGATTGTATAGCGGCGATCATTCAATGATTTTAATTGAACACTGCACTTCGGCGGCGGTGGAAACTTCATTTCTGCTTCAGGTTAAATATGAATACAAGTGAACGGGGAAGATGAAGACAAGGGAATGGGAGAAGATTGTATAGCGACAATCATCGAAAAATACTAATTGACCCCAGCACTTCGATTCCTGGTGGAAATGTATTACTGCTTAAGGAAACAGACTATTTATGAAGATAATAGAACAGGAGAAGACTATATAGCGCCAATCATAGAATGATTTTAGTTAAACACTGTCTCTTCTCTATTTCCACATGTCTGCAATTCCTGTTCGCCAAGAATGCTCTCCCTTGGTCTAAAATAGATACAATATCTTGACTTCAGATCTTGACACATTGTATTAAGGACTTCACGTTCTTTTTTTAGTTTTTGGCAAAGGTTTAGAGGTCATCCATATACATGAGATAGTTAATATTGTCCTGGGAATTTCCACCATTACTTTTCTGAAAATATCATGAATAATATTCAAGGGACAAAAGTTTCCCTGAGATAGATATTATTATTATTATTATTATTATTATTATTATTATTATTATTATTATTATTTCCTTTTGGGATTTCACATCAGCATTAGCTGATGGACTTTCACTGGAGTCTGTGTGACAGCAGGTCTCCTCAGGTCTCCTGGACTCTTCGGAGTATTCTGGCAGATTGCAGCAGTGCAGTGTTCAATCCTTCCTCTGATTTCCAAAGTTTCCAGACATTTTTCTAATCCTTTTAGGACCGTTCCAAGTGCACTAACTACAATTGGTATCACTTTCACTTTCATATTCCATAACTTTTTCAGTTCTCTGGCAAGGTCCAGATATTTGTCCATTTTTTCATTTTCCTTAGCTTCACCCTGTGATCTGCTGGAACTGCAAAATCCACCAGTTGACAAGTTCTTTCTTTTTTGTTTATCAACACTAGGTTTGGTCTTCTTGCTGGGATAAGGTGATCCGTTTTTATTTCAAAGTCCCAGAGAATTTTATGCGTTTCGTTCTCAAGAACAGATTCTGGTTCATGCATATTGTTGTATGGTCAAAATTAAATTTTTTGCATAATTCCCAGTGGATCACCTTCCCAACCCAGATTATTATTATTATTATTATTATTATTATTATTATATAATCTAATACTTATGCTCTCTTACTAAACACGCATGTAAGTATTTTCATACGTGCAAGTGTGGGTGTGTATGCATGTCTTAATGTGTTTACGTGTCACCGTGTGTGGTTGTTTGACTTACAGCGTTATCTATCTATCTATACATATAAAGATAAAGATAAACCTACTAAATGTTTCGCTTTATGCTCTTCAGGGCGAATATCCGACTGAATCTTAGTCAGATCTTAGCCCTGGAGTGCATTACGTGAAACTTTTAGTAGGTTTATCTGACTCATTAGATTTATCTTTATTATTTGCTCTACTTAGGTATTGAGCACTTTTTACTTATTAGCTTTAGTTTCCTGGCGGTTTTGTATATATATATATATATATATATATATATATATATAAATTGTTTTTTCTTTTGGCCAAATATTGTACCAATAGATTATTATAGTTGGTACGATTATTTTGGTCTTTTCTTTTTTCCAAATTTTTTTTTCTCCCCGGGTGATGTTTGGTAGTATATTTTACAATCAAACTATTTGCTGTTTTTTTCTCACCGCGAGGATTTACCAACAAGTTTGGTTATTAAATATATATATACATATATAAAGGGCAGTTGTGTTAATCTGTATGTCCGGGGGAAACTTCGAAAATAAAAAAAATTAATGACAAAGTAATTATATATACACATTAAATATCAACAGGGCTTAGTTTTTAAGCATAAATAATATTCGTGGAGATAATTAGAAAATAAAGATTAAATAGTAACAGCATGGAATTTCTTTTTTGTCTTATTTGCTTTTTATTGTTTTTGCATTTATTAGTTTATTTTATTTTTTAATCATTTATTATTTTAATTTTTTTAAATATGTATATAAGGCCGGCTTAGCTCAGTCGGTAGATCATCTGGCTCGGGACCATAAGGTTCCGGGTTCAATATCGGCCCTCACCAACTCAGCATATGAGTAGTACAGGGATCTGTGCAGAAAATTCTTTTTTTTATTTAAATTCTTTTTTTTTTTTTAGAGTATCTGTGTACTTTTTTTTCAAACGCCCCACCAGGCCAGATCAACGCGGAATCTTCTTTTTTTAAGTAGGGAATCTAATGGGGCATCCTGCGAGGATCTAACTGTAACACTATGACGTATGAACATTATGTTGGATTGATGATTTGTTAGGAAAAATTTATGACCAACAGAAAAGTTTAAATACTGATTCAGCAAATACGCATGGATAGATTTGATTGGATGATTGAAATGTTGACGTGGCGAAGGGGAGAAAGAAAAAGTGAGAGGTGATAGTTAGAAGTTAGTAGTTTGGAGTCTGTTCGTCGACGGGTGAAGACGGAAGCTTGATTCCTGTCGACGACGGGTGAAGATGGGCTAAGGCCCTGATCTTCCCCGTGCAGGGATCATGGATCAAATCAAAATAAATAATTACTTGATCAAGTCGCAAAATGGATGTCTTGTCTTTTGTAATTTCTTTTATTTTGACCAAATCATCCTTAGTTAGAAGCTCATTCAGAAGAATCCGGCGGACAAGGTAGAAGCTCTGCAAGTAAGTCTAATCTCTCTCTAATATCTTTCATAATAAGTCACTCTCTCCCTAAAGAAAGTTCTTACCAAAGAATACTCACTCTCACCAGTGCGTATGTGACACGTATCCCATTTGGTACTGTGGACAATATAGTATCAGTGGGGTACATATGCGAGGCATATAGGGTGACATTCCTCATACGTTCACACTGGGTGCCGTGCCAGGACCTTATAGTGATGACATGGGGTCAATGAACCTTATAGTTTCACATAACTCACGATTCAGTAATAATGGATCAGCGAGACTGACGTTTTTGCACCCACACTATCCACCCAGGCGACGCCGTGTAGCTGATTCTAGTTTAATATATAGTTTAATACTTACAACCGTGACCAGCTAGTATTGACGTTTCCGAGGTCATGCTTAATTTCAGATTTTCAATGCGTACGTGACGATAGTAATCAGATTGTTCAAGAAAATTCGCGTAAATTGCAAGACAATCGACGGACAGGAGAGAACTCTCTTCCTCATTGCCAAGGGTGGCCTAATGCGGCTATCAGCCAGACAGCGACGGAGTCTATCTCCTTTTTCACTGGCGCTTGACCAAGGATATTGTTTTTGCATCTGATGGGGGGCCACATCTACCATCAGCTCCTCACTTTACCACACAGATATATATATATATATATATATATATATATATATATATATATATGGCAGTAAATATGGAAATAAATATGGAAAAAAATCCGCTTAAACGTTTCGGTTTCTTTAAACCTTCATCAGGATGTATTTATATATATATATATATATATATATTTGGGAGAATATATATATATATATATATATATATATATTTATATATATGTTTACATATATATATATATATATATATATATATATATATATTATGACAAGCAAACTCGGTTTATGATAATGCATGACACTACAACAAGAAAACTTTTCGGTTGTTGGCAATTATATAATAGTATATATATATATATATATATATATATATATATATATATATATATATATAGAAATGGATATAGAATGTGACACAAGGTCAATTTCTTAGGCGAAGTTTAACAGGTTTGAATTCCAAGTTTTCTTTCTCATAGACTGGTTACCTAGCCAAGGGTAAATAGATAGATTCCCTCGCTGTCCTACTATTTACCCATAGCTGGAAGGAGAGTAGCTGGAGGCATACCTTTCCCAAGGGTATTAGTACTATACAATAACAATGTAACTTTCTATCGAAGTAAGATACCTGCCTATATGTCGTACACTATTATATAATTGCCAATAACGGAAAAGTTTTCTTGTTGTAGTGTCATGAATTAACATACTCGAGCCGGTTCTGTTGATTTGTTACTGCGTCATGAAATGTGTATTTATTTCAATATCATATTTCTTGAAAAGATCTTAATTGCAGAGCTGGCCTTGTCATTTATATCCGCATTTAGAGTGAAGGCAAAGTGTCAAATTGATTTATATAATGTCTATATGAAAGAGCCATGATTTGAAAGAATCCGAAACAAGAGGAGATAAAACTACGGATCAATATTGTTATATACTCATCGAGTACAGAAACGGGGAGAGTTATCTCGGGTGTATAATAGAGAGAGGGAGGGAGAGAGAGAGAGAGAGAGCGAGAGAAGGTGAGAAAGTGTGTGAGAGAGAGAGAGAGAGTCCTCGGGTGTGTAATAGAGTGAGAGAGAGAGAGAAGGTGAGAAAGAGTGTGTGTGAGAGAGAGAGAGAGAGTCCTCGGGTGTGTAATAGAGTGAGAGAGAGAGAGAGAGAGAGAGAAAAGGTGAGAAAGAGTGTGTGAGAGAGAGAGAGTCCTCGGGTGTGTAATAGAGTGAGAGAGAGAGTTCACCGTTGTATAATAGAGAGAAAGAGAGAGAGAGAGAGAGTGTGAGAGAGAGTTATTGGGTGTATAATAGAAAGAGAGAGAGAGGAGAGTCTCGGGTGTATAATAGAAAGAGAGAGAGAGAGTTCTCGGGTGTGTAATAGAGAGAGAGAGAGAGAGAGAGAAAGAAAGAAAGAGAGTTTGAGAGAGAGTTATTGGGTGTATAATAGAAAGAGAGAGTGAGGAGAGTTCTCGGGTGTATAATAGAGAAAGAGAGAGAGAGAGAGAGTTCTCGGGTGTGTAATAGAGAGAGAGAGAGAAAGAATGAGAGTGAGAGAGAGAGTTATTGGGTGTATAATAGAGAGAGAGAGGAGATTCTCGGGTGTATAAGAGAGAGAGGGAGAGAGAGAATTCTTGAGTGTATAATAAAGAGAGAGAGAGAAAGAGAGGGGAAGATCGAGAAAGAGAGAGTTCTCGGCTGTATGATTGGGAGAGAGAGGTGGATTTCTCGGGTGAATAACAGAGAGAGAAAGAGAGCGAGCGAGAGAAAGAGAGAGAGAGAGAGAGAGAAGAGAGAGAGAGTTCTCGGGTGTATAATAGAGAAGAGAGGGAGAGAGAGGAGAGTTCTCGGGTGTATAACAGAGAGAGAGACAGACAGACAGACAGACAGAGAGAGAGAGAGTTGTCGGGTGTATAATAGAGAGAGAGGTGGATTTCTCGGGTGTATAACAGAGAAAGAGAGAGAGAGAGAGAGAGAGAGAGAGAGAGAGAGAGAAAGAAACAAAGAAGGGAGAGAGAGAGTTATAATGAAGAAAGACAGAGAGATAGATTAGATTAAAGAACACCTGTGATATTTATGTAAATTATTCCTGTGATATATGTTATACAATAATATATATATGGTTGATGTAGTGTGTGTGAGTATGGATGTAGGTGATGGTGAAAAGAAATTAAAAGAAAAGAGTGATTGGAAGAAAACAAACAAAAGAGACTTATATTCCGATTCTAGTTGTAGATATGAATTATGTTTTATTGGAAAATTCATACAACACCAATCTTTGTCGACTTATCAGATTCATCATCAATGGGAGAGAATCTCAATCCTCTGAAGAGGAGATGAGTGTTCCTTAGAGAACGCGTTTAGAGAGCAGCACTCATTCAACTCTCGGTCTGACACTCAAGTATCGCATCCATAGTCTATCTGCTCAAAAGCATCTTTGCAGTATTGATATATTCAGAATACATACATGATTCAGACTCCACATCTACACAGCACACACACACATATATAATTATAGTATATATTATAGATAGTATATTATTATATATATATTTCAATAAAGAATAAATCATATCATATACTAACACACACACAACACTACATCACCACACACTATTATATAATGATATAATTAATATATAATATATATACTATATATATTTAGTATATTATGTTTATGATATAATAACACACACTATACATATTTATTATGGTGTATATCACATATAGATCATATGACACAAGCTACCAATATAGGATATCACCTCGATCACTCTCAACATGTATAAGGTGTATCTATCCAAAGATGATCATGCATCTAAAAGTAAAGTATCATACTGATCACACCTTCACAAGTTGAGGCATGGTTGGATACCATGTCTGAACATAATGGAGACTAACTGTCTATCCAGACAGGAGTCACAACAGTCTTAGCCATATTACACGGGAATCTATTTAATTAGCATTGTTATAAGAAGTATCAGTCACGCGAAATACACTTTTTCAATTTTTATAGTTCTTCTATAATGCTCCCTTTCAAAAATCTATAAACAATTTCTTCAAATAAAAATTTTCTCCTGACGATGACCTAAGGTCGAAACTTGTTGAGATAAGCAACATATAAGATATTTCCTGTTTGTCTTTATTCCTTATTATATATATATATATTATATATATTATATTATAATAATGGAAACGGAGTCAATACGGAAAATTGAATTCACCAACAAATATATATATCTTATTATAATGGAGATTGTGTGTTTGTCTGTCTGAAGCCGAAACTAAATCACTACTCAAGTCACAATTCCCTTAGTGTTGACGTCACATTCACCATGATTTATTTTTATTTAAACCTCAGTTATTGATAACATTGTTATACCTTATTAAACTTTTGACTTATTATCATTCTAATAACATGCAATTGTATTTATATATG
Source organism: Doryteuthis pealeii (assembly GCA_023376005.1). Taxonomy (NCBI): domain Eukaryota; kingdom Metazoa; phylum Mollusca; class Cephalopoda; order Myopsida; family Loliginidae; genus Doryteuthis; species Doryteuthis pealeii. The sequence goes on from CM042169.1 coordinate 12,837,198, forward strand.
CAACAAAAATAGCGGTTACAGTGGTGAAGCGAAAGCTAATTTGCATATTGATATAAAGTTTAATTTATTAAATATGAGCTTGGTATTATTGATTTCTAATTGTTTGTTTTTTTTCTAATGAATATGAGCAAAAAACTCTGGGATAAATCTTAAAAGAAAATCCTTTAAATATAAAGAAATCNATGATAAAAATGATAGTTCTTTCTTTTTTACACTTCTGATTCTGATTTTCTCTCTCTTCTCTCTCTCTCTCTCTCTCTCTCTCTCTCTCTCTCTCTCTCTCTTATATATATATATATATATATACGAGAAAAGATTTTTAATACGGAACATTAAATCGATATATTTTATTATTAGCGTAGCTCCGTCAGTAATGAAATTTTATTCCGCAAAAAGGACATGATTTTGAATTATAAAATTCAAAATCATGTTTCATCTTTATTTTATTTATTTATTAATGTCTCTATTATATCTATTATATGTTTTGTTTTGCTTCATCAATTTTCATTACACGGGGTGTATATAGAAAGGGCATGTATCCAAAAGACCCTACTCCCATATAGGCCGGGTTTCCACCATATATTTCCTGTCCTTCAAAATCAATTCTCAAAATGAAGGTTTGGTTTCCTTTGTGGCATATCAAACATCGTGGGTTATTTAATGAAAAAGCCAACTCTCCTTTTCTAAGCTCCCTGAAATAGACTATAATGCAAAATCTCACGTCTTTGTTATCTTCTTTACTTATAAATTTGCTCTGTGACTCTAACATTAAGAGCACACATTGAGCTCTCAAACTGCGACAGGTTTTTAAAAATAAAACTCTTGTGGCGTAAGGAAGATTTATTCTCTGGGATTTGGATATATATATAATATATATATATATATATATACATGTATATATTATATATGATATATAATATATATATATATATATATATATTCATACACATACACACATACACACACACATACACACATATATATATGTATATTATTTCCGGTGAATATGGTCGCAATGGTTAGTTATGCAAATTCAGAAAGGTAAGACAGCGATTATAACAAATAAAAGTACTCAATACGTTAGAGAGCAACTGAAGATCCTTATGGTGAAACTCGAGTAGGTTATTACTTGTACCTGTATAATATATATAATATATATATATATGTGTGTGTGTGTGTTGTGTGTGTGTGTGTGTGTGTGTGTGAAGAGAGGAAGTAAATCCGACGATATGTAATATATCAAGAAAAATAAAAAACATGTTTAAATGTGTTAAGTGGTGAGTTTATTGGCTGACGCTGCAGTGTTTCGATCTATTAATTAGATCATCTTCAGGGCATAAGATAGAAACCGTCTCCTTTTTTCAAACTTCAGAAAAATCTTTTAAACAAGACTGAATAACAAGGATTACCACTCACTTTTCTCATTATTCTGTGATAAATAATTCTTATCTTATGCCTGAAGATGATCTATTAATAGATCGAAACACTGCAGCGTCGGCCAATAAACTCACCACTTAACCCATTTAAACCTGTGTTTTTTCATTTTTCTTGAGATATATATATATATATATATATATATATATATATATAATATATATATAAAAGATGAACAAAAGGTGATAAGACAAACAGGAATATTTCTTTATATTGTTTATTTTTCTCAACTTGCGACCTTAGCCATCATCAGGAGCGAATTTCTTTGTGAAGGAATTGTTTTTAGAAAGCTTTAAAAGATTTCTAAGGCGTTTGACAAGTCATATATCATCCAGGCAGAGAAATGTATTAGAACTGTCGACTTACACACACACACACACACACACACACACATACATATATATATATATATATTATATGTAAACACACACATACATTTATATGTATACACATATAGTCATATACACAACTCCCATGAACCCATCACAATAAGAGCATTAAAAAAACAACCCACTCATAGAGGTTCTTCATTGAACAAATGGACTTGCTACTACTAACACCTCTTCTACCCGGATTTAATAGCATGTCAAACCCGCAAAAACACTTCAATTTTTATAGTTCTTCTAGAATGCTCCCTTTCAAAGAATCAATAAACAATTTCTTCAAATGAGAAATTTTCTCCTGACGATGACCTAAGGTCGAAACTTGTTGAGAATAAGCAACATATAAGAAATATTCCTGCTTGTCTTATTACTTTTATTCTACTATATATATATATACACACACACACAACACACATATATATATATATATATATACATATATATATGTATATTATATATATATATATATTATTGAGAAACGGAGTCAATACGGAAATTGAATTCACACAAATATTATATGTATAAGGTAGGTCCCTTAAGAGCATACCTATCTATAATCTTCAGGTAATTTCGAATCAAAGAGATAATCCAATCGACAGGAGTAAATTGCCTTCCTATAGGATTATCTTGTATCACCTAATTAGCACTTTCCAGTTTATCCTTCGTTTGATGTCCCATGCTAATCTCTTCAATTGAAGAAATATTGCACCAGAAACCCCAGAGACTAATATACAACCACCAAATAAGCATATGAACTTTAGAAGTCGTTTAGTTTAGCATTGGTAGATTGGATTCTTTCGGTCGATGTGCTCTCTGGCATTCTTCTCTTGTAGGGGATATAGTCATCCTATTACAAGCGCTGACAACAAGTAGAGCTGTTAGGATTCAGTTCACCATTTCCATCCTCTGCGGTTCCCTTTAATCATTAGGTCATATGCGCCACCTGTGGTTCATTTTATGCTAGCAAATATATGCACCTTCGGGGTGCAAGTATTTAGGTTTAATGTAATAAAATATTATATTAAATTAGAAAGGCTAAATAATTAAATAGAATGCAGATAAAAACGATTTGAATCGGAACTCGGGGAACGTTCTTGTCAATCTTGGAACGTTCTCGTCGAATTCGGGAACGTTCTTGTCGAACTCAGGAACGTTCTCGTAGAACTCGGGAACGTTCTTGTCGAAATCGGGGAAGCTACTTGCCGAACACGGGAAAACGTTCTCGTCGAACTCGGGAACTTCTCGTCGAACTCGGAACGTTCTCGTCAACTCTGAAGTTCTCGTCAAACTCGGACGTTCTCGTCGAACTCGGGAACGTTCTCGTCAGAACTCGGGGACGTTCTCGTTGAACTCGGAACGTTCTCGTCGAACTCGGGACCTTCTTGTCGAACTCTGGAACGATTCTCGTGAACTCAGGAACGTTCTCCTCAAACTCGGGAATGTTCTCGTTGAACTCAGGGAACGTTCTCGTCGAAACTCGGAGAACACTTCTCCTCGAACTCGGGAACGTTCTCGTTGAACTCAGGAACTTCTCGTCAAACTCGGGAACGTTCTCGTCAAACTCGGGAACGTTCTCGTCGAACTCGGGAACCTTCTCGGCATCGAACTCGGGAACCTTCTCTTCGAACTCGGGAACGTTCTCGTCAAACTCTGGAACGTCTCGTCAACTCTGGAACTTCTTGCGAACTCGGAACCTTCTTGCGAACTTGGAACGTTCTTGTCGAACTCGGGAACGTTCTCGTCGAACTCGGGAACGTTCTTGTCGAACTCGGGAACTTCTTGTCGAACTCGGAACGTTCTTGTCGAACTCAGGAACTTTCTTCGAATCGGAAACTTCCTGTCGAACTCGGAACGTTCTCGTCGAACTCGGGAACGTTCTCTGTCGAACTCGGGAACCTTCTGTCGAACTCGGGAACGTTCTTGTCGAACTCGGGAACGTTCTTGTGCGAACTCGGGAACCTTCTCGTCGAACTCGCGGAACGTTCTTGTCGTCGAACTCGGGAACGTTCTCGTCGAACTCGGGAACGTTCTTGTCGAACTCGGGAACGTTCTCGTCGAAACTCGGAACGTTTCTGATCGAACTCGGGAACGTTCTTGTCGAACTGAACCGGAAACAATCACGGTAATTCAACTGAACCCTTTGTACAATCCCCTGGAATATACACTTCTCATTCCGCTAACCATTGCCGGATACAAGTATTAACCTATGTTAAATATTCTATGTTATTATCACCTTGGCCAGGATGTGAACTGCAACCTACAGATGATTGTCACTTAGAAATGTATTAACTCAACCCTTATAACGATTGCGCCATGTGTCCAACTGGACAATTCTGGATGTATTTTTGGAACTTATCTTCTTATAATGGAGATTGTGTGTTTATCTGCTGTAACCGAAAACTATATCATTACGCAAGTCAAATTCCCGTAGTTATTTACGTAACATTCTCCACGGTTTTTCTAAATTCTTAATTTAATAGAATTGTGTTTAACATTATTACTACTATTGACCATATCTCATAATAATAATAATAATTTATTTCAGCCGGTAACCTCTATAAAAGAGACAGTCTCGTCAGACAGTCATTCACATTATATATACTAGCTAATATATGCACCCTCCAGGGGAGTATTTAAATTTTAATGTAATACAATATTATATTGAATTAGAAAGGCTGATGAAACTAAATAAGAATGCAGATAAAAAGATTTGAAACAGAGGAGGTAATATCGAATAACCGAACAACAGAAACTCACTCTTCCATCACTCCCGTCTTTCATTGCTAAATTTTCTTAATTTAACTATTTAGTTAAATAGGAAGTAAAGAATAAAATTACAGCTACTTCTTATTATTAATGGATTTCTTTAAGAATTTATCCAATATTTTTGCCCATATTCATTAAGATAAAACCAAAGAATTAGAAATCAATAATACCAAGCACATATTTATCAAAATCAAATTTTCAATATCATTATGCAAATTAGCCTTCCCGTTCACACTGTTAACCACTATTTTGTTTATATATATAATTACAATTGAATGTTATTTAGAGTAGATATGGTCAACAGCTTTGCTCTGACCAATTGATATAATAACGGCGTCGATCCCAGGGGGCCATCCCCCAGGCAACACCTGCCCCCTGATTTAAAGAGGCAGGGCTGGGTTTATTGCCCAGTTCGCCTGAGGCGCCCCCTTGAGGGGATGCCGACGGGATCGACGCAATTTTTTCCGCCACCCATAGCTTCTTGTGTGTCACATAAATAGCCTTCGGCTGAACTACAAGGGGTACGTGGAAAATATCATGTAGATATGTCACCAATAATAATAATGTTAAAACATTTTATTAATAATTGAGGTGTAAATAAAATAAAATCAGGAGACGTATAACTAAGGGAATTGTGACTTGATAGTAATAGTTCCGGTTACAGACAGAAAAACACACAAGCTCTGAATAATAAGATAGTAAAAAAAAAACTGGTAAAACCTTATTTGGCATAATTCTTTGCTGGTCGAACTAGATGCGTTGGTGTCTTTGAGAGGATCACTTGAGACATATCATTTTACGGTTTGATGAAGGCATTGGTACCACTTAACAAGTTGTGCGGGCATCAAAGCAACGTGCTCAAGTCAAATATTTAGATGTTAGATTTCTATTAGGAAAACCAGATCGATATATGTCTAGGTAATCATCTTAAATTGTGTTGAGATGTTATCGATTTCATATTGAATTCACTGGACTTCTATTGATCTTCGAACATTTAATCGAAAATTGGATGAGAGCCTTATCAGAAACTCACAGATTTATTTACGACCATTTTTTGCGTCGAACATTTGAGATTGTATATTAAGATTTGTAATAGATAAAATATTTCCATCCGTTTATACTTACATCACACACACACACACACACACACACACCAATAAAAATATATATATATATATATATATATAATATATATATATATAGGGTGTTCGGGAAAATTTATATATTTATACTTGGGTATTTTCTCCTAGTTGGAGGCATTGACGCACACTAGCATCATCTAAAAGCTTGGAGCCTTCTTCATATCATATACGTGATGACAGATAGAATGGATGACTGGAACCCACCTGAATCATGGAAGGAATAACTTTATTCATGCATGTTCCTGCGTCGGCCATCAAATAAAGAGATTATGGTTGCGCCCAATGCTCCCTACACACTGTAAAACAATCAGGCTGAACTGAGAATTGCAATGGAGATTGAGGCTGTGGCTAGAAAGAAAAGATAAAGATTTCTGATTGTGTTCTACAGCAGAATTACGCAAAAAATCTGAAAAGGGTATCAGATTAGAATTCAGATCCTACGTTGAGTTGCTAACACTGTAGTCAAGCCTGGATAAAAGAAGTCCAATGGTAGGCCATATGTATGACAGAGCGTGTTTGCCCCCCTGCCACACCCTATATATATATATATTATTGCATCACTCATTTTAGATCCTAAAATACTCATATGGGTAAAAGGTATGTAACCCTGTCTCTGTAGTCTATGTAGTATAGTGGAGAGACTGTGTCCTATAAATTAGGAATATCGCTGCCACCACTGTTTCTATACGGGTTTTGGAAAACTCTGAGTTATTAATAATTGTATGAGCTTCTCAGTTCAAACAAGTCCACCGAAGAATCTGAAATATCCGCGTAGTCTTAGAGCGTTGTAATGGTCGGCTTTAGTTAAACCGACATCTCCGGCCGTGTTCCCATGAGTCGCTTGATACCAGTCCCGGAGCGTCCTCGGCTTTAACGATCCACTCACGGGACCTAGTCATTCGCCCATGATGTACAAAAGCCGTGGATGTCTAATGAGACCTAATGGTCGAAGGTGTGATAGGAAATAAGTTGCACTGATGGTGAGGTGTGGCTTCGACATTCATCACTTCGATAATTGTTATGCATGCACTATATAACTTAAAATCTCACTTTTAGTGCTCCCGTGCCACTCAAGCTATCTATGATATAAAGTGGTATGATAGACTCACACACTAGGCATCATATGAATTGTTCGATCTTTAGGTATGACTTCAATTAGCAAGATACCTACTCCTTAGCCAACCGACAAATTGTCGAGGTAAAAGCCAATATTCAAATAAACCATTGTTTGTTTACCCTACTCTCAATATATATATATACCTGACTAACTCTTTACATGTATTCTTCTATACAAAGGATGTATGCTTTGGCTGTAGCTGCTATTTATATGTCTTAACTTTCACAATTAGTCTTAATGGAATACATGTCGATGTGAGTAACCAGTATGTTATAAAGAATTGTATAACCCTGTCCTGGAGCTAGGGTGAAAAATAGTAACCACTACTATGTTATTCTACAAGGTAATGGGCTTTTATGATATTAATCTCTCTGGCATGTAAATGTTGATATGCATTATGAAGTATATCCTCGTAGAAATAACAGTAATTTTATTCTTTACTTCCTAATTTAACTAAATAGTTAAATTAGGAAATTCAGCAATAAAAGGAGGGAGTGATGAAAAAATGATGGAAGACTTATAGTTTCAAAGTTGTTCTATTCTTCGATTATACCCCCTCTGTTTCAAATCATTTTATTTGGATTTTTATTTAGTTTCAAAAGTATTTCAAATTTAACATATTTCATTACATTAAAATTCAAATACTTGCACCCGGAGGGTGCATATATTTGCTAGTATGTATAAGGTAGGTCCCTTTAAGAGCATATCTATTCTATAATCTTCAGGTAATTTCGAATCAAAGAGATAATCCAATCGACAGGAGTAAATTGGCCATCCCTATAGGATTATCTTGTATCACATAATTAGCACTTTCCAGTTTATCCTTCCGTTTGATGTCCCATGCTAATCTCTTCAATTGAAGAATATTGCACCAGAAACCCCAGAGACTAATATTCCAACCACCAAATAAGCATATGAACTTTAGAAGTCGTTTAGTTTAGCATTGGTAGATTGGATTCTTCGGTCGATGTGCTCTCTGGCATTCTTCTCTTGTAGGGGATATAGTCATCCTATTACAAGCGCTGTCAACAGAGTAGGCCAGTGTTAGGATTCAGTTCACCATTTCCATCCTCTGCGGTTCCCTTTAATCATTAGGTCATATGCGCCACCTGTGGTTCATTTTATGAACTAGCAAATACATGCACCTTCGGGGTGCAAGTATTTAGGTTTTAATGTAATAAAATATTATATTAAATTAGAAAGGCTAATGAAATTAAATACGAATGCAGATAAAAACGATTTGAAATCGGGAACGTTCTTGTCGAACTCTGGAACGTTCTCGTCGAACTTCGGAAACGTTCTTGTCGAACTTCGGAACGTTCTTGTCGAACTTCGGAACGTTCTTGTCGAACTCTGGAACGTTCTCGTCAAACTCGGAACGTTCTGTCGAACTCTGGACGTTCTCGTCGAACTCGGGAACGTTCTCGTCGAACTCGGGAACCTCGTCGAACTCGGGAACCTTCTCGTCGAACTCGGAACGTTCTCGTCGAACTCGGAACGTTCTCGTCGAACTCTGGAACGTTCTCGTCGAACTCTGAACGTTCTTGTCGAACTCTGGAACGTTTCGTAGAACTCGGGAACGTTCTTGTCGAACTCGGGAACGTTCTCGTCGAAATCGGGAACCTTTTTGTCGATCTCAGGAACGTTCTTGTCGAATTCGGGAACGTTCTCGTCGAACTCGGAACTCCTCGTCGAACTCGGGAACGTTCTCGTCGAACTCGGGAACCTCCTCGTCGAATTCGGGAACGTTCTCGTCGAACTCGGGAACCTCCTCGTCGAACTCGGAACCTTCTCGTCGAAATCGGGAACCTTCTCGTCGAACTCGGGAACCTTCTCGTCGAAATCGGGAACCTCCTCGTCGAACTCGGGAACCTCTCCGTCGAACTCGGGAACGTTCTCGTCGAACTCGGGAACCTTCTCGTCGAATCGGGAACCTCGTCGAACTCGGGAACGTCTCGTCGAACTCGGAACGTCGAATTCTCGTCGAACTCGGGAACTCCTCGTCGAATCGTCGAACTCGGGAACGTTCTCGTCGAACTCGGGAACCTCCTCGTCGAACTCGGAACCTTCTCGTCGAACTCGGAACGTTCTCGTCGAACTCGGGAACGTTCTCGTCGAAATCGGGAACGTTCTCGTCGAAATCGGGAACTAAATCTCTCGTCGAACTCGGGAACGTTCTCGTCGAACTCGGGAACGTTCTCGTCGAAATCGGGAACTTCTCGTCGAACTCGGGAACGTTCTCGTCGAACTCGGGAACGTTCTCGTCGAAATCGGGAACCTTCTCGTCGAACTCGGGAACATTCTCGTCAAACTCGGGAACGTTCTCGTCGAACTCTGGAACGTTCTCGTCGAACTCTGGAACGTTCTCGTCAACTCTGGAACGTTCTTGTCGAACTCTGGAACGTTTTCGTCGAACTCGGGAACGTTCTTGTCGACTCGGGAACGAATCGGGAACCTTTTTGTCGATCTCAGGAACGTTCTTGTCGAATTCGGAACCTTCTTGTCGAACTCGGGAAAAATCACGGTACTTCTAACTGAACCCTTTATACAATGCACTGGAATATACACTCCTCGTTCCGCTAACCATTCCCGGATACAAGTGTTAAGCTATGTTAAATATTCTATGTTATTATCGCCCTTGGTCAGGATTGAAATAGCAACCTAGAGATGATTGTCACTTAGAAACTGTATTAACTCAACCCTTATAACGATTGCGCCATGAGTCCAACTGGACAATTCGGATGTATTTTTGGAACTTATCTTCTTATAATGGAGATTGTGTGTTTATCTGTCTGTAACCGAAACTATATCATTACTCAAGTCATAATTCCCGTAGTTATTTACGTAACATTCTCCACGGTTTTATCTAAATCTTGATTAATAGAATTGTTTAACATTATTACTACTATTGACTATATCTACATAATAATAATATTTGATTTCAGCCGGTACCTCTATAAAAGAGACCAGTCTCGTCAGACAGTCATCACATTATATATACTAGCTAATATATGCACCCTTCAGGGGAGTATTTAAATTTTAATGTAATACAATATTATATTGAATTAGAAAGGCTGATGAAACTAAATAAGAATGCAGATAAAAAGATTTGAAACAGAGGAGTGTATAATCGAATAACCGAACAACAGAAACTCACTCTTCCATCACTCCCGTCTTTCATTGCTAAATTTTCTTAATTTAACTATTTAGTTATAATAGGAAGTAAAGAATAAAATTACAGCTACTTATTATTAATGGATTTCTTTGAAGATTTATCTCCAATATTTTTGCCCATATTCATTAAGATAAAAGCAAAGAATTAGAAATCAATAATACCAAGCACATATTTATCAAAATCAAATTTTCAATATCCTTATGCAAATTAGCCTTCCCGTTCACACTGTAAACCACTATTTTGTTGTATATATAATTACAATTGAATGTTATTTAGTATGTATATATGGTCACCAATATTAATAATGTAAAACAATTTTATTAATAATTGAGGTGTAAATAAAATAAAATCATGAAGACGTAAATAACTAAGGGAATTGTGACTTGAGTAGTAATATAGTTCCGGTTACAGACAGAAAAACACACAAGCTCTGATATAATAAGATAGTAAAAAAAATGGTAAAACATTATTTGATTTAAAATTGATTTAATATTGCTCCCAAAATTTCATCTCATCAGATGGTAGATCAAGATAATTTGAATTGCATAACTTAAAAATTTAGTATGTATATATGGTCACCAATATTTAGTATGTATATATGGTCACCCATATTAATAATGTAAAAAAAAATTATTAATAATTGAGGTGTAAATAAAATCAAATCATGGAGACGTAAATAACTAAGGGAATTGTGACTTGAGTAGTAATATAGTTCCGGTTACAGACAGAAAAACACACAAGCTCTGATATAATAAGATAATAAAAAAAAACTGGTAAAACCTTATTTGGCATAATTCTTTGCTTGGTCGAAGCTAGAAGCGTTGGTGTCTTTGAGAGGATCACTTGCAGACATATCATTTTACGGTTTGATGAAGGCATTGGTACCACTTAACAAGTTGTGCGGGCATCAAAGCAACGTGCTCAAGTCAAATATTTAGATGTTAGATTTCTATTAGGAAAACCAGATCGATATATGTCTAGGTAATCATCTTAAATTGTGTTGAGATGTTATCGATTTCATATTGAATTCACTGACTCTATTGATCTTCGAACATTTAATCGAAAATTGGATGAGCCTTATCAGAAACTCACAGATTTATTTCAGACCATTTTTTGCGTCGAACATTTGAGATTGTATATTAAGATTTGTAATAGATAAAATATTTCCATCCGTTTATACTTACACCACACACACACACACACACACACACATATATATATATATATATATATATATATATATATATATATATATATATATATATATATAGGTGTTCGGGAGAAATTTGATATATTTATACTTGGTATTTTTCTCCTTAGCTTGGAGGCATTGACGCACACTACGCATCATCTAAAAGCTTGGAGCCTTCTTCATTCATATACGTGATGACAGATAGAATGGATGACTGGAACCCACCTGAATCATGGAAGAGAATAACTTTTATCATGATTACCTGCGTCGGCCATCAAAATAAGGAGATTATGGTTGCTGCCCAATGCTCCCTACACACTGTAAAAACAATCAGGCATGAACTGGAGAATTGCAATGGAGACTGTGAGGCTGTGACTAGAAGAAAGCAAGATAACAGATGTTCTGATTGTGTTCCTACAGCAGAATTACGCGAAAATCTGCAGAAAGGGTATCAGATTGAATTCAGATGCCTACGTTGAGTTGCTAAACACTGTAGTCAAGCGCTGGATAACAAAGATAGCCAATGGTAGGCCATATGTATGACAGCAGGTGTTTGCCCCCCTGCCACACCCTATATATATATATATATAATATATATATATATATATATATATATATATATATATATATATATGGAGGATATGTGCTTAATTGAAGTCATACCTAATTTTGAAAATAATTAGTTAATAATTAATGAATTTAGGCGAAGTTCAAAACAAACGAAGAATCTGGGAATGGCCAGCTAGTGTAATGGTTAAAGTCTCCACCTGTCAGCTTGGCAGTCGAGGTTTCGAGTCACTCACGGAGCAGTCTCCCATGTCTATAATAATTTTTTAATAAATTTGCTCTACTTTGTATTGAGCACTTTGTATTTGTTTTATCAGGGACTTAACCCCTGGATCCTGTGCACCTCCAACGATCGTGACCATATTCACCGGTAAGCCACTCTTTATATATATATATATATATATATATACATATATTTCACTGCGTACCACCTTCAACTTACAACAATATATATATATATATATATATATATATATATATATATGTAATGAACCTTTCCACAGAAAGCACCTTTTCCCGCTAAATAACCGAAGTTAAGCAGTGATGAGCCTGTTCAATATTTGATTGGGTGACTACTTAAATAACGGTAGGTACTATAGGCAACCTGAATCCCTTGCTTATTAAATTGACATTATTCGGCATTAAATTATCCGAAGAGGGTTGATATGCCGTTAAAACAAAACTAAATACGATTGTGTCACTGAACTAGCACTGCTGTTTGCTTGAACCGTTTTTTTGTTTGTTTGTTTTTTTTTGTTATGTTTTTTTCCTCCCATATATTTCTTTATCTCTTATTGCTCATATGAAAATTAATTTCGCCCAGAATATTAACTAAAACTAAATTTTAAAAAGATATATATCTCTCATTTAGAAAACGAATAAGACGAATAATACGCTTATCATTAACTTAACAGACAGAGTTACCTGCCTTTGTTTTTGAAGCGCTGTTAAACTTCTTTTGTTTGCTAATCATATTGTCGAACGTTTTGTTATACAAAAATTCTGGTTGGAGGGTAATTTCATAATGTTATCTGAAAGGGGATTTTAAAATATTTTCTAAATTTATATATGCAACAATTCGCGATAGAGCTGCAGGCAAAAAAAATAAAAATTGAAATTATAAAGATATTATAATAGAAAAAGTATTTTCTATGATTTTTGTTGAATTCCAAAATGAAATTTTGTTATAAATTTCAGTTCAAAACACCATTAGCAACTTTTGATAATTTTAGCGGATCTCTTTGTAATTAGTTGTTATATACGTCAAATACGCTCGCAGACACATACTTATACACACACACACACACACACACACACACAAAACAGATACATACACGTGCGTGTGCGCAAACACACACATAGAGACTTACTCACACATAAGCACATATAGACTGTCCCGGGTATAGATATACACACAGACACCTACCCAAGCAGACACACTCACAGTTAAAAGCAGTTACATACGTCAAATACGCTCAAAGACACATGCGCAAATACACACACATACACACATACACACACACAAACATATACATACACGTGCGTGTGCGCAAACACACACATAAAGACTTACTCACACAATTATATTTACCAACCCCTCCGCACGAGCAGGATGTGACACAAGGTCAATTTCTTAAGCGGAGTTCAACAGGTTTGAATTCGGAGTTTTCTTTCTCCTAGACCGGTTGCCTAACCAAGGTTAAAGTCCAGTCTGCCCTACTATTTATCCATAGCTGGAGGGAGAGTAGGATCCATACCTTTCCCAAGGGTATTAGCGCTAAGTGAATTGCTGGTAAAATCTGACATTGAAGAGAACTGACTGTAGAATTCACGTGGATGATGACTGTACCAGATTTGAGAGTGAACGAATTGAGCATGGAAACCTCAAGCGTCGAAAGAGATACACCTGTCATATTGGAGAGAACACGGGGGGTTGGAAATGTCAGACGTGTGGTCGAATTCTGGTTTCTAAGGCTGGATATGTCAATCATAGAAAATCTCATCGGGGAAAATTCATGTAAATTCCAGGAATAAACAATGTGTCTTGTGCAATCTGTAACAAAGTCTGTAAGTCAGTTTCTGATCTTAAGAGACATATGTTAGTGCATAAGTGTGGTGATGTTAGTCCCAACAGTAAAAAGAAGTCAAGTCGAGATAGGGTAAAATAAGACAAGTGTATTTACAATCAATGGTACATGTACGACTAGCTTGTCGTTAACGGGAACAGTTCTACCTTTCCACTCGGTGTCTCACTATTTATAGTGAGAACCGGTGCATGTTCTCCACTGTAGGAACGGCCGGTACAACAATAAGCATACAATTTTATCATCTAATCCATCTGATACAAAGGGAAGGACGTCCTTTCTATGTCATATTTGCATCAAACTTTTATAACTTTTTAAGCATTTATTTGCATTTTATTGAAAAGACAAGTATTTCAACCCATAGCAAAATATAATACTACTTTGTGAAGAAACCCTTAGTATTATGAATAGTTACTTGAAGTTATAATTCTTTATAACTTATTATCACTAGTTACTTGAAATCATATTATCATCATCCTTATCATGTTGGGCTAACAGCATGGATTCCCATGACTTTTTCTTGTCATCCATCCCTATTGCTCATTGCTCCTGGCAAGTCCTCCCACAGCATCCAATATCTGCTCAGAGCTAATCAATATAATGTCACTGGTGTGTGTTAGATACTCATACATATACCCATGTTGGGTACATACACTAGTGTTCTTTTACTGGAGAGAGGGAGAGAGATAGACACAGGTAGATAAAGAGATGCATAACTTACTTCCTTAGCCATTGGTGATCTCTAGTCGTTTCTATTCTTTCTCTATGACTTCTATTTCTCTGTTCTTGCTGGTTGGTCGTCCTTGATTCATTTCTTCTTCTAGGCCAGTTTGGTGCCAAGACATTCATCAACCGCAAAACCATATTATTTATGTAAACTTTTATTTACTTGACTAAACATCTTCTTCTAACTAAACACAACGCGTGTGCAAGTGAGCCCAGCTAAGAGATATGCCTTCTCTGCCTGGCGTCCAAGCTGGAACTGAGACCCAACCAGGTCCCACGTGACTTCACGAATTTCGCGGGCTTTCTGTAATATTCCATGGAAAGTACCGCCCCTGACATGAAAAGCGCCATCCCTACAGAAATACAGGGGATTGACAATAATCTTATGCAACCGCATAGATTATGCAACAGTGTGTCCATATATAGTTTTCCAATGGAGAATAATGCTTATGAGTGTGTCCTTATTTTTTCCAGCAGTATCCAGCAAGTCTTATTTTTCTTACTTGAATGGTTTGTGTGATAGGAGGTAAGTGGCCAAAAAGCTGCTTTTTTGTGGGCTGCTACTCCAAGGATTTGTTCAGGACACAGCATCTTTGTGTAGTTCTCATCTAGCTTTTTTCCAAGCATTTCAAAGTCCAAGTTCAAGTAGTGTAGCTATATAGTAGCACTGATATGGCTACAGCTTATAAGAATTCTTGCTTTATCTCATCAGAATGATCAGTTTTCTATTTGTATAACGAATAGTTACTTGTAACCATATAATTGCGTATAAATTATTAGTATTAAGAATAGTTACTTGTAACCATATAACTGTGTATAAATTATTAGTATTAAGAATAGTTACTTGTAACCATATAACTGTGTATAAATTATTAGTATAAAGAATAGTTACTTGTAACCATATAACTGTGTATAAATTATTAGTATAAGAATAGTTACTTGTAACCATATAACTGTGTATAAATTATTAGTATTAAGAATAGTTACTTGCAACTATATAATTGCGTATAAATTATTAATATTAAGAATAGTTACTTGTAACCATATAATTGTGTAAAAATTATTAGTATTAAAATAGTAACTATATAATTGTGTATAAATTATTAGTATTAAGAATAGTTACATGTAACAATCTAATTGCGTATAAATTATTAGTATTAAGAATAGTTACTCGTAACCATATAATTGTGTAAACATTATTAGTATTGAGAATAGTTACTTGTAACCATATATTTGTGTATAAATTATTAGTATTAAGAATAGTTACATGTAACCATATAATAGTGTACAAATTATTAGTATTAAGAATAGTTACTTGTAACCATATAATTGTGTATAAATTATTAGTATTAAGATAGTTACTGTAACATATAATTGTGTATAAATTATTAGTATTAAGAATAGTTACTTGTAACCATATAATTGAGTATTCATTTGCATTAAGAATAGTTACTTGTAACCATATAATTGTGTAAAATTATTAGTATTAAGAATAGTTACTTGTAACCATATAATTGTGTATAAATTATTAGTATTAAGAATAGTTACTTGTAACCATATAATTGCGTATAAATTATTAGTATTAAGAATAGTTACTTGCAACTATATAATTGCGTATAAATTATTAATATTAAGAATAGTTACTTGTAACCATATAATTGTGTAAAAATTATTAGTATTAAAATAGTAACTATATAATTGTGTATAAATTATTAGTATTAAGAATAGTTTATTTGTAAAAATTGCGTATAAATTATTAGTATTAAGAATAGTTATCGTAACCATATAATTGTGTAAAAATTTTAGTATTGAGAATAGTTACTTGTAACCATAAATTTGTGTATAAATTATTAGTATTAAGAATAGTTACTGTAACCATATAATTGGTAAAATTTAGTATTAAGAATAGTTACTTGTAACCATATAATTGTATAAATTATTAGTATTAAGAATAGTTACTGTAACCATATAATTGTGTATAAATTATTAGTATAAGAATAGTTACTTGTAACATAATTGAGTATACATTATAGTTACTTGTAACCATATAACTGTGTATAAATTATTAGTATAAAGAATAGTTACTTGTACCATATAACTGTGTATAAATTATTAGTATTAAGAATAGTTACTTGTAACCATATAACTGTGTATAAATTATTAGTATTAAGAATAGTTACTTGCAACTATATAATTGCGTACAAATTATTAATATTAAGAATAGTTACTTGTAACCATATAATTGTGAAAAAATTATTAGTATTAAAAATAGTAACTATATAATTGTGTATAAATTATTAGTATTAAGAATAGTTACTTGTAACCATATAATTGTGTATAAATTATTACTATTAAGAATAGTAACATGTAACCATATAATTGTGCACAAATTATTAGTATTAAGAATAGTTACATGTAACCATATAATTGTGTTTAAATCATAAGTATTAAGAAAGTTACATGTAACCATATAATTGTGTTAATCATTAGTATTAAGAATAGTTACTTGTAAGTATATAATTGTATAAATTATTACTATTAAGAATAGTTACTTGAAACTATAATTCTTCATAAAATATTATCATTAGTTACTTGGAATCATATCATCATCATCCTTATCATGTTGGCCTAACATCATTGATTGCCATGACCTTTTCTTACCACCCTCCCTATTTCTCATTGGCAACTCTGGCGACGTAACCAAATATCTGACGTTTCATAACTTTTGACTTATGGCTGAACTTTCCTGTGTCCTTGGATTTTACTCGATAGATTGCAACAGAAATTGAGAGGTTGCAAATATCGGTTTTATTGCAAACAGACGAAAAAAATAATTGCAAATAAAAAAAAAATATATATATCTATTTGCTTTCCTTGATCTTTCAAACGACATCTTTGGACGTAAAATGCAAAATCATAACTCACCCTCAAGACAAAGCCAAAGATAAAGTCCAATATCTTCATCTTTTTTTTTTTGTCTCGGTCTTGATAAATACAAAATAATGATGGAAAGCGCTGAAACCGAAAATATGTAGGAAATTTTTATAGTTCCTTTAATCATGCGTAGTTCCCCTTTGATGAAAATAGAAATGATTGAATAACACACACACACATACACACACACACACACACACACACACACACATATATATATATATATATATATATACGCAACGCTCTTCTAAGGAATGGAGCACTTTGTGACGGCCTTTACACGCAAAGCGATGTGTGTATTAAAACAGTTAAAATCCCCTTCCCATTCTGTAAGTGAAGACAGCCTAATGGTTACGGTGCCGGACTGGCACCCAACCGTTCGGATTTCAATTCCGGCTGTAGGTAGCTTACAAAATGTCTAGCCACACTGAGGAGAATTGATAAGTCAAAACACGTGTCTGTGGATGAACCTATATATATATATATATATATATTATAAGACGCGGAGTTTTTATAATCGGTTATGGTTCGTAGAAAATGATACGACGAACCCGGTTCAAAATTCTGGATTGCTGTTTACGTGGCTGTTACCATTTTCATATAGCACTGTTGGTTGGTATATATAATTTTCGAATCACGCACAAAGCGGTCTTCCTGTCTATAGCTCTGCTGATGAGGCCTAATAGGCCGAAATGTACATACAGAGATTGATTTCTCGATTGTTTAGCCTTACATTTAAATAGGTATGCCCGCCTAATTAATTCATTATTAATTAATTCATTTCAAAATTGGTACGACTTCAATTAAGGCACATATTCTCCCAAAAATTGTCCGGCTAAAAAAAAAAAAGATGCCATATCAAAACACATCGTTTGTTTATTTACTTCTCATATATATATATATATATATATATATATAATATATATATATATCTTATTATAATGGAGATTGTGGGTTTGTCTGTCTGTAACCGAAACTATATTACTATACAAGTCACAATTCTCTTAGTTATTTACATCACATTTACATGATTTTTATTTTGTTTATACCTTAATTATTGATAAAATTGTTTTACATTACTTACACTGTTGACCATATCTACATACTAATAACATGCAATTGTAATTTATACATACAACAAAATAGCGGTTTACAGTGTGAATGGGAAGGCTAATTTGAATATTGATCTTAAAAATTTGATTTTTAATAAATAAATGCTTAGTATTATTGATTCTACTAATTGTTTGGTTTTATCTTATTGAATATGAGCAAAAATCTCGGGGATAAATCTTAAAGAAATCCCTGAACAAGAAGAAATAACTAATATTATTCTTTACTTCCTATTTTAATTAACAGTTTAATTAGGAAAATTTACCAATGAAAGACGGGAGTAATGGAAATGATGCAAGAGTTAGTTTCAAAGTTGTTCTATTTTTTCAATCATACCCCTCTGTTCCAAATCTTTTTATCTACATTCTTATTCAGTTTCATTAGCCTTTCTAATTTAATATGATATTTTATTAATATTAAACTTAAATACTTGCACCCGGAGGGTGCATATATTTGCTAGTATATATATATAATGATTCTGGTGTTAAATCAGGTTATCATTTGGAAAAAACAAAAGTGGTCAGACAAATAGGAATATTTATATTATGTTATTTATTTTTGATTGTTTCACACTCGTTTCGAATATAGATTAACAACGTTTGAAACTAGTTGAGAAGAATTAAAAACATATAGAATGAAATAAACATTCTTATCATGTCTTATTTATTTGTCTACAAAAGCCCTATCATATAAAGAGATATATATATATATATATACATATATAAATTCAAACCCATTCTCAACAGATATTACAAAGGTAAGAGACGGATTTTATCTTCTCTAATAACTTATCGAATAATCATATTAACTTGATTCTTCAAAGGAGTTTAATAATAGATGAGAAAAAATTTATATCAGGAACCCCACTCTCAAAAAGTGTTTATAAACTTTTGAAAAGGGTCCCTTGGAAAGGATTTTTCAATTATCCCCCTCATTTCATTCATTTTTATTTCATCCATTCATTCATTTTACCATTAATTTTTAACTATATATATATATATATATATATATATATATATATATATATATATATATATATATTATGAGGTAGATAAAAGGATAAGTGAGCAAGAAATGAATAAGTCAAAACAAATCAAGGGTTGAAATGATTTCGTCCGTGTTACCCGGACATCATCAGTCGGAATGATTTTTATTAAAGCAAAGTTACGTGCGTACATATGAATTGGTGAGGGGTAGTGTGAGGGTAGTTTGGAGGAAGAAGAGTAGATGTAGGGGAGTGCATGGGTCGGTCAGCGGGGGTGAGTATGTTCTTATAGGAGGAGAAGGGGAGATTTGAGTGATATGGGTAATTTTATGTGTTTCATGTGTGGCGGCGGTGAGGAACAGCGTTAGGTTAGAGGGTGAGTTTGGAGGAGTGGAGTGAGGGATGAGGTTATTTTAGTTTGTATAATTAGTTGTTGAAATTGACTTAACTATATATTTTAAATAACTAGGGTAAGTTTATTACTGTATTATTTATTATGCTATGTTATTTGTAGGTTATTGTATTATGTTAACGCAAGTTTGTATATTTATGTGTTATGTTTACGAACTCATTGATGCACCTCTATAAATAAAGGGAGTCTATTCCTTTTCACTATCACGAGACTAGGGAGATTATTTTTGCATCTAAGGTGGAGTGCCATACCTACTATTATTCCCACTTTACCCACAGATCCAAGCTGTACTACTCATGCACTGAGTTGATGAGGGCCATTATCGAACTCGAAACCATGTGGTTTCTAGGTGGATGCTTTATCAACTGAGCTAAACCAGCCCCTCAAATACTAGTTAATATTTATCGGTTAGAATGGTTTTGAATTATTTCTGTATTCAAGATGTATCTTTCACATATGAAATAAAATAGAATAAGGAAGTGGTATCCAGTTTATTAAGGGATATACAAAATATTCCTTGTCTTTTAGACTTGGAGTCTGCCCTGTCAGCAGAGCTTAGAATACATCCACTGTGTCTCCTGCAGAGGAATAAGACACCCCCACACACACACACACAAAAAGGGGGTGTCTTGTGTATGACACTAAACTGTATTTAGTAGTGAGCTCCAGTTCTGGAAATTTACGTTCTTTTTTACCGATAAATGTGTGTTTACAATATCAACTATAAAGGAACGCAGACATTTTATCTTCAGTAATAATTTATTTTTCCTCAAACTAACAAAAGCCTGATGAAGATCTATCGAAACAGATCGAAACACTGCAGCGTAGGCGAAATAAACATTATTCAAATTTTTAAATTTTTACAATATCACACACATATATATATTTGAAAGTGAATGGAAGTGATTCCGATAGTAGGAAATAAATATTTTTTAGAAAAAACAAACAAATGATGTTATAATTTGCTGATTATAATTTGATTTTAAAAAATAAAATTTATTTTATTTTTAAAACAGAATATGCATTTTCAAAATTTAAAAAAATCCGGCTCCGAACACGAACGTTCGTTTGTACCACTTTTGTTTGTAACGGTTTACTCACACCGTCTTTCTCATCACAATATTTCGCTCTTGATGAAGACCGCTTTAATAAAAGGTCGAAACAGATTTCTGTCAGCGAATTATAACATCATTTGTTGTTTTTCCTAAAAATATTTATTTCATATATATATTTATAGTGCTGTAAAATAACAGTCGAAAATATGAAATATGAACAATAAATGTTTCCAATAACAGTTATCGACGATTTGCAAGTAAACGAGCTATGAACTCTTTTACAAAAAAAAAGAATTGCTTAAACAAGAAAGGTTTATGCCGACTGGAGATGAGCTTTTTAGAGGGTGAGTCAATTACTATTCTAAGGTAGTTACGACAGTACCTATTCACCCCTAATTAATTTTAACACAGTTAAATGTCTCTAACACAATAACTCTCTGTTTTACTCTCATTCATACTTATACATAGAGAGGGTGAGAGTAATGCAGAATGACAGAGAGGGACGGGTCAATTCTTTACTTAATTGCCAATTACGACTAATTAAAACCAATTAAAGCGGATATTTTTTTCAAACATTAAGTAATCCTGAAACCAAGGAATATTTCAGTATAAATTTTGTCTCAATACACGAATAGAAAAAAAGCCTTAGGAAAATGAAAGGTGTTTATCTCAGCTTTGAAATAATAAATGATAGATAGTGCTGTAAAATAACGTCCAAATAGGGTAATTTATGAGGAAGTGCGTCCCGGTCTCCTGCCTCCAAAATTACTACCCGGTGACTATCAAAATAACAACCCCAGCTCGTCGCAATTCTTGTTTTATTTATCGTAATTTGTCGTAATTCTTGTTTAGATATGATGAATATGGATATATAGTTTTGAATAGACTGAGATAGATAGATAGATAACAAACAACATAATATATAGATACGAACAAATGTAGATAGATAGATATTTTCGACAAGTAAATGTTTTTTTTTGGGGGGTCGCTTCTTTTTTTGTCGTAATTCTTGTTTATTTAAACTAAAAACAGACATTAAACAAACATGAAAAAAAATCTTAGTATTTAAAGTCATATAGATAAATATGAGCAAATTGAGATAGATAAATAGATAATGAAGATAGATAGTTTTGAATATACTGAGCTGGGTCGTTATTTTAATAGTCACCGGGCAGCAATTTTTGAGGCAGAAAACCGGACACACTTCCTCATGATTACCAAAATAGGAAATACGAACATAAATGTTTCCAATAACAGTTATCGACGATTTACAAGAATTGATAGAAGTGATGAATTGACTTTTACCAAGTTAACAAATAAGATTTATAGTCACGAAGCGATAACATATATCTACATAAATTAACCCGGTGAAATCTAAGCAAATAATTTCTTGTTACAAAGTAAAGAAAATAACATGACGCCTTTTCAAGAAGGATAAAATAAACAAAGTTCCCCAGATTTTTTCACAGACGATAGCATTAGTGTAAACAGAAAATGTCCATGTGTGATCAATCACTGTCAGGCCAGATCTATTTTACCTGACTTAGTTTTTGCATGAACTCCTCTCTGCAATTAGCATTCTATTGTCACTGAATGTGCAGCACTAGTATAGGTGCACGTTGTGTGAATTTGCAATTCCGACCGGATAATCAACACTAACATTTAGTGCACTGGTTCATTACAGGTACCGATTTTTTTAACGTTGGGTATTGCGATACAATTCCATGTTTTCATTTAGGAAAATGTCAAAAATTTATCAGAATGAGGAGCTTGTGTAATGGTTATCGTCCTACGAAATGGAATCGGTGGACCGAGTTCAACTTCTGCTTGGTCCTATTTTACGGCATTTCAACCCTTGTTGGGTCATTTTATGGAGAAGACGTTTTGTTATATTAAAGAAGAAATTTGAAAAACACACAAATGTTATTAATTAATGTTGTTTTTTTTTTTTGGCTAGTATGCAATATTTCAGTCTGTTTGAGATCATCATCTGAGCCTGTTTATTACGTAATGAATATTATTGAAGTCAGTAAGTCTACTAATAACAGCAGCTAACTAAGTACAACTTAAGCAGTGTCCAAGACAGTTGGTATATATATAAATCAAGAATGATCCATTCATGAATTTGGGTGATTTGGGTGATTCGGGTGATTCCATTCCTTGAGTTCTGATTGGCTGCTTGACTGCTTGATTTGAATGACATTGTGGAGTCTTATAAATATCCTGTCATTCTGCAGTAAACTTTGTGACTATTCGGGCTTGTATTAAGTTACAACCGTTTGTTGTCCTTGTCTTCCCAGTTCGCCGGTAATTGGAACCATAATTATTCTTCAAAGATAACCTTTTTTGCAAAAAAACTTTTTTCTTCGTTGCATAATATACAGGCTCTGATGATAAATTGAAATATTGCAATATTAGCCAATGAATACAACATCAATTAATATCATCTATGTGTTTTAAAATTTCTTCTCTAGAATTTTCTATGTATACATTTTGTGGCTCCACGAGAAGGTTCCCGAGTTCGACAAGAAATATACTAGGCTTGTTTTTTCTTCAGCCTTAAACCATAACTAATCACTTTTTGTTTTACTTATTTCACAGCCTATTATAAATTTGAGTTAAAAAAAAATTTCTCATTAATTTTTTAAAAAATATGAATAAAATATCTGAAAGAAAAAAAAATATGAAAAATAAGGTGATCACTTAAAAAACAAACAAACAAAAAACTCTCAACTTTCATTATTAGATAAAGTATAATCCGCATTTTTCCCCAAAATTTAAAGGTCAAAATCCTTAGTGCGTACTATATACGAGGTTAAAAATATTTTCTAAGCAATGCCAGAGTCTCTATTTGCTGTCCGGCAATGTTTATTCAGACGCATTTTGTGATGTCGGAAACGAAAATACCTTAAGCTAAGCCTGAAACTCAAAACGTTGAGTATATAACAACAAATATGAGAACAAGTCCGAAAAAATTAAATAAATAAAAACACATGAACTTATTTCTTCTAATTTATTGATATACAGGAAATTATTCCTACCAATTTGTTTATAAAACAACATAAAATAGCCCAAAAAGAGTTGGCATGCCGTAAACTTATTATTATTTTGTATCAAAATATGTTTGTTTCCTATAATTGTTGTTGGATTATTTTAGGATATATATGGTGTGCTTGAAACCACCACTTAAACTTATAGACTCGGTATGCTCACGTGGATTAGACTCAGCCACTCAACAGTTCGAATACGTGGTTAGTTAACTATTTAATCGCCGATTTTAAAAGCCGTTCATTTGCACGTTATTCAACATTGACTATCAGACCTGCAACCAATGACTTTGCTCAACACAAGGATGTTACCCAACACCAAGGAACAACCAAAGGATCATACCCAACGCTAATGGACACGAAGGAACAACCAAAGGATCATACCCAACGCTAAGGGACACCAAGAAACATCCAAAGGTTTCTTTACTAAAGATNGAATTCTTAAACATGATAATCCATTAACCAAGATAAAATAGATCATTTTATTCTTTTACTCCTCTTTTAACCTACATACCTTAAATTAGAAAAAATAACAATGGAACAGATTGAAGAGTGATGGAGAGTAAGTTCAAGTGTTCCATCTTCTTATCATAATACTCCTCTGTTTCAAATCTTATTATAACTCCTGTGTGCAAATACTTATCTGTATCTTCATTTAGTTTCATTACCTTTCATAATTAAATACAATATTTTATTACAATTAAAACTTAAATACTTGCCACCCGAGGGTGCATATACTTTGACTCAGTTTCTAATGAAAACAAACCAATAATCTGGAATTTCTGACAACCTGAAAGACTATCACTCTACAACTCTACAGGATTCATTCAACCACAAGTCAAAAATTTGCGACTCTACAATCTTCTCTCAAATACGTGGACTGTATCATTAATATTCTCTAATGCATGAAAATAAGTCCTAAACAAATTTGTCAACCCACTTTAACTTTTAATAATTTACAAAACAACTCCTGAGTTTTACTAATACTATAATGCATTCTTGTTTAAAAAAACTTAAAAATAACAATTACTATTTATTTTTTTACAGAACAAGCAATTTAAAAAAAAAATTCAGCATTTGAATATAGCACGTATCGTTTGTAAAACAGATTCGTCTAAACGGTATTATCTTTTTCCGTCTATGTGCTCAGTGAGAAGGACCATTATCGATGGTCGAAACAGATTCTGTCGCAATTACATAACATCATTTTCTTTCAAAAATGTTAATTTCATATATATATATTATATTATAATACTATATAATATATATAAATAATATAATATATACTAAGTATGGATGTATTGCTTATGTGATGTCATTTATACAATCATCAACAACATCTATGCAGCACGATTTATATATCCAGAGTAACTCTCCGGTCATCTTCTCTCCCCCCAACTCCTCTCTCTATGCACCGTGATGTGTAGTCGATGTGTGTCGATGGTGTGTGTTGGTGGTCGTGTGTGATACAGGTAATCGAGATTGACTGGTAAGTTAAGGAATGCATTTCTATCTTGGGATCCATCGCAAAGAACCTCTACACTGTATAACCTACACTGTACATACTGAGGCGCAACCATATACTGATACATAAGATTCTACTAATCCTAAACGAAGAAGCCTTCCAAATGTATATATCAATAATTAAAGTATATTATACAGAGCAATATTAATTTTCAAAGAACAAGGACAAACAATAACTTCACACAAACCGTCACCGTATTATTTATCTTCAATCAGAAACTCACAAAATAATCTACCTCATCAGACCGGTTTTACAACATCTCAGACAAGGAAAATACTTATATGCGTTTTACACCAAAAAATAGGACCGATTGAAAGTGCATACCGCAAAAGACTTAGACATGTCCCATCAATTCTACCAATACCAATTGAACTTGATATCTAACTACTCACAGCCACACAACCAACGAACAATCCCACAAACACCCAACCACACCGTGAAAACTACCTTACCAATGCCCACAAAATAAACACTATAACAATAACAATCCTAAAATCGATACGTAGCTCAAAAAAAAAATTAACTTATTTTCAGTAGAAATGCTTTTATGAAAATCAGGAGCCTTCAAAGCAATACGAAACCAACATCACGCAAACACCCAAAGGACAACAAACACATCGGAACATGCATAACATCGACCTTCGCCTCTTGATTTGATTGCATGAGTTCAAGCTCTGAGACACAAGCCTCCGAACTGCTTGCCAGTATCACCTAAAGCATGAGAGATGAATGCCCACAAGTATCCGGACAAGTTACGGAAGGTGGTTCCAGGACAATTCCGCAAGTGGAAGCAGAGTCCTGAAGAGAAGAAGGTAGAAAAGGACGGTACATGCGTCTGAACAATGGAACCACCATTGCAGCCAAGCTGTTGAGCAAACAAAATCCGACAGACAAAGGCTGTCAGAAGATGTCTTACACATTTGGTGTCAGCATTCAACAGTTATCACAGCCCAGTTAAGAAAGTATGGAAAGGTGAAAAAGCTCGTGAATAAATGGCGATTCATTATGAGACTACGAATAGAGGCGATCGTCTGAAGATCTTATACGTCGGTCGATTAGAAAAGGTGTGCTCCATTCAGTCTGTGAAACACACTATGAGCTCCTTTCTACCGAAATACGTCACTCTGTTGGACGACAAACAAGTGCTCATTCTACGGCAACGAACAAACCATAACGATCAGGCCACATGGCTGATCTTTGAACTACAATTAACACTCTACTACTTATGTATCAATAGTGTAATGATGGATGTATGAAACAGGGTCATATTTTAACTAACCACGGTGATGACCAAAACATATTGCCAATAAACATGACCTAATAAATTTTGAGATTGATTGGATGGTTGGTTGGCTGGTTGTTGTTGTTACCTACTATCAACCCTCGGTCTCTGCCCGAAGTGGCCAAATCAGTCATACTATGATATTGTGTCTACTGGGTACCCTGCTGTTGCTATGGATGTGTGTAGTCACCCATCTGAAGCAATTGAACAATAGTTAAAATCTATAACATATATACTTTTTTCTACCAAACTCAATCACTATGAATCCCAAAAACGTATTCGGTACTTAATGATCCAATGAGGTTGATATGCCGTAAAACAAAACAAACCAATCCAAAATCTTCGAAGAATTTATTCTGCTTGAAATAAGATTCAAGGTGGAAGAACTGTTACGATTTTTTGTTGGCCATTTCATAATCTTCAAGTGGGGGGCAATTTACAGTGGCGGAATCCCTTGTTTGTTAAACAGAGTGTGATCTTTAGCTAAAGAAACCCTTTGGATTATTTCTTGGTTCCCTTAGCGTTGGGTATGATCCTTTGGTTGTTCACTTTGTGTCCATTAGCGTTGGGTATGATCCTCTTGGTTGTCCCTTTGGTGTTGGGTAACATTCCTTGGGTTGAGCAAAAGTCATTGGTTGCAGGTCTGATAGTCAAATGTTGAATAAGTGCAAATGAACGGCCTTTAAAAATCGGCGGATTTAAACTAGTAACAACCACGTATTCGAACTGTTTGAGTGGCTGAGTCTAATCACGTGAAGCATACCGAGTCTATAAGTTTAAAGTGGTGGTTTCAAGAACACCATATATTCCTAAAATAATCCAAACACACATTATAGGAAACAACATAATTTTGATAAACATAATAATAAGTTTTACGGCATTGCCAAACTCTTTTTGGGCTATTTAGTTGTTTTATAAACAAATGGTAGGAATTAAATTTCCTGTATACTTCAATAAATTAGAAGAAATAAGTTCATGTGTTTTTTTTCTATATTTTTCGGGCACTTGTTCTTCATATTGTTGTTATATACTCAACGTTTTGGTTCAGCTTAGTAAGGTATTTTCGTTTTCCGACATCACAACATGCGTCTGAATAAACATTGCCCGAGACAGCAATAGGACTCTCGCGCATTGCTTAGCAAATTATTTTAACCTACGTATATAGTACGCACTAAGATTCTTGACCTTTACAAATTTTTGGGGAAAAATCGGATCTCATTTACCTTTATCTAATAAGGAAGTCTGAGAGTTTTTTGCTTTGTTTGTTTTTTAAGTGATCACCTTATTTTCCATATTTTTTTTCTTTCAGATATTTATTTCAATTTTTTTAAAAATTAATGAGAATTTTTTTTAACTCAAAATTAAAATAGGCTGT
Organism: Doryteuthis pealeii; assembly: GCA_023376005.1. Classification (NCBI taxonomy): domain Eukaryota; kingdom Metazoa; phylum Mollusca; class Cephalopoda; order Myopsida; family Loliginidae; genus Doryteuthis; species Doryteuthis pealeii. The sequence continues at coordinate 12,865,509 of CM042169.1, forward strand.
GAAATACAGTAAAACAAAAAGTGATTAGTATGGTTTAAGGCTAGAAGAAAAAACAAGCTAGTACTATTTTCTTAGTCGAACTCGGGAACACTTCTCGTTGGAGCCACCAAAAAATGTAACATAGAAAAATTCAGAGAAGAAATTTTAACAAACACATAGATTAGGTATTATTTATGTTGCTATTTCATCGGCTTAAATATTTCGCAATATTTCAATTGATCATCAGAGCGGTATATCATGCAACGACAGAAAAAAGTTTTTTTGCAAAAAAAATTATCTCTTGGAGAATAATTATGTTCCAATTAACCGGCCGAACTGTGAAGGACAAGCAACAACGGTTTTGTAAACTTAATACAAGCCCGAATAGTGCAACCAAAGTTTACTGCAGAATGACGGATATTTATAAGACTCCACAAGTCATTCAAATTTCAGCAGTCAAGCAGCCAATCAGAACTCAAGGAATGGAATCACCCGAAATCACCCAAATCACCCCAATTCATGATGGATCATTCTTGATTTATGAATATATACCAACTGTCTTGGACACTGCTTAAGTTTGTACTTAGTTGCTGCTGTTATAGTAGACTTTACTGACTTCACATAATATCATACGTAATAAACAGGGCTCATGATGTGATCTTCAAACAGACTGAAATATTGCCAATACTAGCCAAAAAAAAAACAACATTAATAATTAACATTTGGTGTTTTTCAAATTTCTTCTTTAAATATAACAAAAACGTCTTCTCCATAAAATGACCCAACAAGGGTTGAAATGCCCGCATAAATAGGACCAAGACAGAAGTTGAACTCGGTCACCGATTCCATTCGTAGGCGATAAACCATTACACAATAGTTCCTCATCATTGAGTAAATTTGACATCTTTCCGTAAATGAAAAATGGAATTGTACTCGCAATACCAACGTTTAAAAAAATCGGTACCTGTAATAGAACCAGATGACTTATGTAGTTGTTGATTATCCGTCGGAGCATTGCAAATTCACACAACGTGCACCTTATACTAGCTGCGCACATTCATGACAATAGAATGCTAATTGCAGAGAGGAGTTCATGCAAAAACTAAGTCAGGGTAAATAGATCTGGCCTGGACAGTCGAGATCACAACATGACATTTTCTGTTTACACTAATGCTATCGTCTGTGAAAAAATCTGGGGAACTTTGTTTATTTTATCCTTCTTGACAAAGGCGTCATGTTATTTTCTTTACTTTGTAAACAAGAAATGTCCATGTGTGATCAATCACTGTCAGGCCAGATCTATTTTACCTGACTTAGTTTTTGCATGAACTCCTCTCTGCAATTAGCATTCTATTGTCACTGAATGTGCAGCACTAGTATAGGTGCACGTTGTGTGAATTTGCAATTCCGACCGGATAATCAACACTAACATTTAGTGCACTGGTTCATTACAGGTACCGATTTTTTTAAACGTTGGGTATTGCGATACAATTCCATGTTTTCATTTAGGAAAATGTCAAAAATTTATCAGAATGAGGAGCTTGTGTAATGGTTATCGTCCTACGAAATGGAATCGGTGGACCGAGTTCAACTTCTGCTTGGTCCTATTTTACGGCATTTCAACCCTTGTTGGGTCATTTTATGGAGAAGACGTTTTGTTATATTAAAGAAGAAATTTGAAAAACACACAAATGTTATTAATTAATGTTGTTTTTTTTTTTTGGCTAGTATTGCAATATTTCAGTCTGTTTGAGATCATCATCTGAGCCTGTTTATTACGTAATGAATATTATTGAAGTCAGTAAGTCTACTAATAACAGCAGCTAACTAAGTACAACTTAAGCAGTGTCCAAGACAGTTGGTATATATATAAATCAAGAATGATCCATTCATGAATTTGGGTGATTTGGGTGATTCGGGTGATTCCATTCCTTGAGTTCTGATTGGCTGCTTGACTGCTTGATTTGAATGACATTGTGGAGTCTTATAAATATCCTGTCATTCTGCAGTAAACTTTGTGACTATTCGGGCTTGTATTAAGTTACAACCGTTTGTTGCCTTGTCTTCCCAGTTCGCCGGTAATTGGAACCATAATTATTCTTCAAAGATAACCTTTTTTGCAAAAAAACTTTTTTCTTCGTTGCATAATATACAGGCTCTGATGATAAATTGAAATATTGCAATATTAGCCAATGAATACAACATCAATTAATATCATCTATGTGTTTTTAAAATTTCTTCTCTAGAATTTTCTATGTATACATTTTGTGGCTCCAACGAGAAGGTTCCCGAGTTCGACAAGAAATATACTAGGCTTGTTTTTTCTTCAGCCTTAAACCATAACTAATCACTTTTTGTTTACTTATTTCACAGCCTATTATAAATTTGAGTTAAAAAAAAATTTCTCATTTAATTTTTTTAAAAAATATGAATAAAATATCTGAAAGAAAAAAAAATATGAAAAATAAGGTGATCACTTAAAAAAACAAACAAACAAAAAACTCTCAACTTTCATTATTAGATAAAGTATAATCCGCATTTTTCCCCAAAATTTAAAGGTCAAAATCCTTAGTGCGTACTATATACGAGGTTAAAAATATTTTCTAAGCAATGCCAGAGTCTCTATTTGCTGTCCGGCAATGTTTATTCAGACGCATTTTGTGATGTCGGAAACGAAAATACCTTAAGCTAAGCCTGAAACTCAAAACGTTGAGTATATAACAACAAATATGAGAACAAGTCCGAAAAATATAAATAATAAAAACACATGAACTTATTTCTTCTAATTTATTGATATACAGGAAATTATTCCTACCAATTTGTTTATAAAACAACATAAAATAGCCCAAAAAGAGTTGGCATGCCGTAAAACTTATTATTATTTTGTATCAAAATATGTTTGTTTCCTATAATTGTTGTTGGATTATTTTAGGATATATATGGTGTGCTTGAAACCACCACTTAAACTTATAGACTCGGTATGCTCACGTGGATTAGACTCAGCCACTCAACAGTTCGAATACGTGGTTAGTTAACTATTTAATCGCCGATTTTAAAAGCCGTTCATTTGCACGTTATTCAACATTGACTATCAGACCTGCAACCAATGACTTTGCTCAACACAAGGATGTTACCCAACACCAAGGAACAACCAAAGGATCATACCCAACGCTAATGGACACGAAGGAACAACCAAAGGATCATACCCAACGCTAAGGGACACCAAGAAACATCCAAAGGTTTCTTTACTAAAGATCACACTCTGCTTAACACAAGGGATCCCCACTGTAAATTGCCCCCACTTGAAGATTATAAATGGCCACAAAAATCGTAACAGTTCTTCACCTTGAATCTTATTTCAAGCAGAAAATAAATTCTATCGAAGATTTGGATTGGTTTGTTTTGTTTTACGGCATATCAACCTCATTGGATCATTTAATACCGAATACGTTTTGGATTCATAGTGATAGTTTGGTAGAAAAAAAGTATATATGTATAGATTTTAACTATTGTTCAATTGCTCAGATGGGTGACTATTTAAGCAACAGCAGGTACAGTAAGACACTATACATCAAAATGACTTGATTTGGCATTGAATGACCCGGAAAGGGTTGATATGCTGTAAAACAAAACAACCAGCCAACCAACCAACCAATCAACCAACAAAATTATTATTAGGTTGTTACCAAAAATAATGACCGATTTCAAATACATCCATTTACTGTTGAAACATTAATAGTAGAAATGTTAAAATTAGTCAAAATCAAGCCATTGGCCTGATCGTTTACGGTTGTCGTAAATGATCCACTTTTCGTCACAAGTGACTATTCGGTCAAGAAAGAGATCATTGGTGTTACACAAACTGAGCATGGAGCACATTTCAAACCGCCTAAGATTTGGTGCTCATTGAGCTCATAAGGATCCCATTTATCGAGCTTTTTCACCTTTCCAATACTCTGTAAATGGCGTGAAACTGTTGCAATGCTGACACCAAATGTGTAAGACATCTCTCTGACACTTTGTCGTGGATTTTGCTCAACAGCTGCCTGCAATTGTTCATTGTCAAGACCGCATGTCCGTCCTTTACCTTCTTCATCTTCAAGACTCATCTCCACTGCGGAATTTCTGGAACCACCTTCGTACTGTCCGATCACTTGTGGATTCATCTCTCCATGCTTTATTGATATTGGCAGCAGTTTCGGAGGCATTGTGTCCAAGCTTGAACTCATGCAACATAAGAAGGCGAAGGTCATGTTTATGCATGTTCATCTTTGAAGGCTCCTATTTTTCAAAAACATTTCTAACTGAAAATAAATTAATTTTTTTTTTTGAGCACACATTAATTATTATATATGCAAAAATTCACCTGAAATAAACAACAAATTTTATGTAAAAATGACATTTCAAAACCGAGCACTTCAATCGGCCATTTTTTTTGTAACAACCTAATATTTCCTTTGTCTGAGATTTGTAAAACCGGTCTGATGAGGTTAGATTCATTTTTGTGAGTTTCTGATTGAAATAAAATATAACGGGATGACGGTTTGTTAATTTTTTCTTTCTTTGAAAATTAAATATTGCTCTGTATATAACTTAATTTATTGATTATTATACATTGAGCTCTCTTTAGGGATTTATAAAAATCCTTGTATGAGTATATGTTTGCCCCTACAAGATGATACAGTGAGGTTATACAGTGAGATTTCGATGATCCCAAGTAGAATCATCCCTTACTTACCAGTCATTTGGATTACCTTAATCACACACACACACACACACACACACACACACACACACACACACACGTGCATAGAGAGAGAGGGGGAGAGAGAGACCGAGAGTTACATCGATATATAAATTCGTGCGCATAGATGTTTATATTGTAAAATAATCACATACACATACATCCATTATTATATATATATATATATATATAATATATATATATATATATATATATATATAATATATGAAAATTTAACATTTTTGAAAGAACAAATGATGTTATGTAATTGCTGACAGAAATCTGTTTCGACCAAATCGATAAATTGGTCTTCTTCACGAGCAACATAGACGGGAAAAAGATAAATATCCGTTAGAAGACTGTTTACAAACGAACGCTATATTCAAATGCTGAATTTTTTTTTTAAATGCTTGTTCTGTTTTAAAAATAAAATAAATTTTATTTTTAATTTTTTTAAAAACAGATGCATTATAGTTATTAGTAAAACTCAAAAGAGTTTGTTGTAAAATTATATAAAAAGTGTAAAGTGGGTATCAAAATTGTTTAGGATATATTTCAGCAATTAGAATATAATATACAAGTCCACGTATTTGAAGAAAGATGTAAAAGTCCAAATTTACTTGTGGTGTTGATGAATCCGTAGAGTTGTAGATGAAAGTCTTCAAGGTGTAAAATTCCAGATATATTGTTTTTTTCATTAGACAAACTAGCAAATATATGCACCCTCCGGGTGCAAGTATTTAAGTTTTAATGTAATAAAATATTGTATTAAATTAGAAAGGCTAATGAAACTAAATAAGAATACAGATAAAAAGATTTGAAACAGAGGGAGTATAATAAAAGATTTGAAACAGAGGGAGTATAATAAAAATGGAACAACTGAAACTTACTCTTCCATCACTCTCATCTTTCATTGTTATTTTTTCTAATTTAAGTATTTAGTTAAAAGAGGAAGTAAAGAATAAAATGACAGTTATTTTATCTTGTAATGGATTTCATTTAAGATTCATTGAAGAGATTTTTGCTTATATTCATTAAAATAAAACCAAACAGTTAGAAATCAATAATACTAAGCACATATTTATTAAATTCGATTTTTTAATATTAATATGCAAATTAGCCTTCCCGTTTATACTGTAAACCGCTATTTTGTTGTATATATAAATATAATTGCATGTTGTCAGTATGTAGACATAGTTAACAGTATTATTAATGTATGACAATTTTAATAATAATTGAGGTTAAATAAAAATAAAATCATTGAGAATGCGATGTCTATAACTAAGAGAATTGTGAATTGAGTAGGAATATAATTTCGGTTACAGACAGAAAAACACACAATCTCCATTATAATAAGATATGAAAAATAGATGGAAATTAAATCGACAGTATGAAATTTAACATTTTTGAAAAAACAAAGGATGCTATGTAATTGCTGACAGAAATCTCTTTCGACCAAATCGATAAAACTGGTCATATACATAATATATATACACAAATATATATATATATATATATATATATATATATATATATATATAATATATATATATAATTAATCAAATATTAATTTAGGGTCGTGAAATTATTAATTTGTACAACTATTTTTTAGGCGAAGATTTGCTCCTAGTTCTTTCCAGTATTTTGAAATTTCAATCTTACACAATTATTACTCGTGCATAGGTCGACCTTTCATTACATAATTGATGGATTTTCTATCAATTATGAACAGTAGTGTAGTTAAAATTAAAATAAACGTTTCATAGAAAAGTACAGATTTAGTTGATTGACGAGATTTAACCCTTTGCTCACTTCGACTCTGATTGGATAGAGCTGACGTGAGAATGTTAGTTTAGAAAATCAGATTTGGCTGGGTGGCGAGACGAGACAGATGCCATTTAGTACAATATTACCATAGCAGAAATTTACCATAGCAGAATTACCTAATTAAGTCAGAAAGTTTTGAAATAAAATAACTGATGCATTATGAAATTCATTTATTGATAAATCAGCACTGAAAATTTCATTAAAATTGGAAAATTCCCTGATTTTATTTTACATTATTGTGATTTTTTAACAATATAACACGAGCTAAATGGGTGACCCAGTGGGTCACGGGTTTTCTAGTATATATATATATATATATATATATATATATATAATATATATAGTAAGTAAAGTCGACGGGGCGGCCTAAAGTCGGTATCGGCCAGTCAGCGAGGGAGTCTATCCCCTTTTCAATAGCGCTAGACCAAGCAGATTGTTTTAGCATATGAGGTGGAGC
>CM042169.1:12877515-12882515 GCA_023376005.1 Doryteuthis pealeii
AAAGTGGAATTTACCAAAAGTAAAAACGGAATTAAGGAAAATTGTAAACGAAAAATGTATCGATTTGACAAAGGTTCGCAACTCTGGGGCATCCAGCGAGGGTCAAACTCGCTACTCAGCAGTAATGGATCGAGTTAAACTTCAGAAATTGTCATTGTGAAATATAATATTTCCATTGAAAAGCTATTCTCAAACCCTTTACCTCGTTGAACCTTTTATCATATATGTGCTAGAAGGAACCGTGGTGTAATGGTTAAAATCATGGGAAAATGGACTTCAAATCCTGGGCGTGATAATTGCACTTCACTTAGCGCTAATACCCTTGGAAAGGTATGAATCCTACTCTTCCTCCAGCTATGGATAAATAGTAGGGCAGATAGGGCTCTTTAACCTTGGTTAGGCAACCGGGCTAGGAGACGGAAAACTCTGAATTCAAAACCGTTGAACTCCGCATAATAAATTGACCTTGTGTCATATGCTGCCCGTGTGGAGGGGTTGGTAAATATATATATGTGCTAAAAGGGGGTGGCTGATTTGTTTCTTTTTTTGTTTTGTTTTTTTACGGCATATGGGTCATTTAATGCCGTTTAAGTTTTGAAATATATTCATTCTTAATGGATACACAAATTTTTTTTTATAAATACATTTTTCTATTTAACCCATAGATTTGACCCTATCAGGTACTATCACTCCAGGTCAGAGTGGACAAGGGAGCAATGCTGATGAAGGGGTGCTACACATTCCTTAAACCTCCAGAACTGGAACCTCACCATCAGATAGAGTTTAACGTCATTCCCCGGACATGTAGACCCTCAGCCACTGCCTTCTAGAACCCATATGATAAAAGGGTTGAGATTGCCATAAGGGCAATACGGTTGGGGCAATCATATAGGTGCTAGGGCTTGACATGACCAGCCGATTGATCGGAGGGGGCCTCTCCGACCGCCCGTCTAGCCTAAGTAAGGACCAAAGTGGAGTATTGCAAATCATGGACTGCTCGACCTGGGTTCTATCCTTAAGCCTATCGGGTCGCCACCCACGGCCAACAGGTGGCCCCATTTGGGGGAGTCTTATCCCTCTGCAGAGGTGCAGTCGGTGCATTCTAAAGCCCCAGCCGATAGGGCGGGTGGGTGAATAAGGATCTTCATTCCCGGGTTATGACGTTGAACTCCATCTAATGTTGATGTTCCAGTTCTGGAGGTTTGGGGAATGACGAGCACCCCTTCATCACCATTGCTCCGCGGTCCATTCTGACCCGAAGTGATAGTACTTGTTAGGTCCCTATCTAAAAAAAAATTTAAATTTAAATGATAACAGCATTTCATCTAATATTTTAGATAGTAGACATTAACATTTCTTTTCAGGGTAGCTGGATCAATGCAAGGTCCATTTTTTTACATAGGGATTTAAATGGTGCATCCCATAAGGATTCAACTCACGGTTCAGTAATAATGGATCTGCGGAACTAACTTAAAAAATCCCCCTCTACACAGACGACGCCGGGTAGCCGCTGCTAGTTTATTATAAATCTTATTATATTGGATATTGTGTGTTTTGCTGTCTATAACCGAAACTATATTACCACTCAAGTCACAATTCCCTTAGTTATTTACGCCACATTCTCCATGATTTTATTTCTATTTGAACCTCAATTATGATTAAAAGTGTTTTACATTATTAATACTGTTGACAATGTCTACATACTAAAAACATGCAACTGTATTTATATATACAACACAATAGCTGTTTACAGTGTGAACGGGAAGGCTAATATTAAATAATTGATTTTAATAAATATGTGTTCGGTATTATTGATTTCTAACTGTTGGGTTTTATTTTAAGGAATATAAGCAAAAATACTAAAATGGGTTTATAAAAAACTCAGTATCCATTAAGAATGAATTAATTTCAAAACTTTGTCGGCATTGCTCTTGGCATTTAATTACCACACAAGATTTTGGTGTTCTTAATAATAAAGCTTTATTTCCCCCAGCCCATGTTGATTCCCCCACGGGGGGAGATGGACCTCGGGAGCTGACTTCAACGTCTACACTCCTTGAACGCCGGGTCAAATCTGACTCACTAAACTAAAACTTATTCTCATGTGTCTGTAACGAAAGGTCAGTTGGGATCATCTTCAACCCACTGATAATCCCAACGGGTCGGGAAAATTACCCACCTCCGATTTTAAACCAAGCAAACTTTATTTAAAATTCTAAATACAGGTACGTTCATAATTTATGACTGCTCATAAATTACGTAACACTAGTAAGCATCGAACTCACGACCGAAGCATTTGTTTCTCGTTTTGCAAAAAGTAATATTGGAGAAAACATTTTGGTTGAATTCATTTTTTTTTTTTTTACTTATCGAGGTTCCTGGTTCGATTCTGGCCCTCGCCAACTCAGCGTATGAATAGCACATGGATATGTGCGCTAAAGTGAGGAGCTGATGGTAGGAGTGGTGCTCTGCCTATCCTTGGTCTAGCACTAGTGAAAAGGGGATAGACTCCCTCTCCGTCTGACTGATACCGACTTTAGATCACCCCGATGACGTTACTTTTAGTTACATCATATCAAATTATTATATACCATATATATATATATATATATATATGTGTGTGTGTGTGTGTGTGTGTGTGTGTGTGTGTGTGTGTTGAAAAGAGAAATAAAGGAAAGAAAGTATTGATATCACTTTGTTTTTGTTTTGGTTTTGTTTTCTGTTGTCCCAAAAGTTTTTATTGTTACAGCTAATCTATCACCGTCTTGACAAATTCAGTGCTTAGATTTTAAAAAAACAAAAAACGAAGAGATTTTGCTTATTCAGAAAGATTCTTTTTTGTGTATCTGTCGGTTTTATAACCATGTAAATTAATCATATTTGTTGAATTTGTTGAATCTATGCTTATACGACTCATAAATTAGCATTGACGACATCAGTGTGATGGATAAGAAATAGAAATGTTCCAGAGAGAAAGAAAGAATGAAATGATAGAGATAGACATAAACGAATAAAAAAAACATAGGGGTTAAAGAAGTTTCAATAATATTCTTAACGAAATAATGACTAATTTAATTATTTATAATTTATAAAGAACAAAATATACTGAAATAAATTAATAATACATAAATAAATAAATAATTATAATTATGAAATATAATAAATAAATACGATATATAATATATACGAAATATATAAATACGATATATAAAATATAATAAAATATAATAAATATAATAGTATATAATAGTATATAATATAATAATAATATTATATAATATTATATAATTACAATTTATATATAATATATATATTATATATATATATATATATATATATATATATATATATATATATACAATATACAAAATATAATATGTAAATAATATATGTATATATACAATATACAAAAATAATATAATAATTATAATATAATAGTATATAATAGTATATAATAATATAATAAGATATATAAATACGATATATAATATATACCAAATAATAAATAATAAATAATGAATAAATAATACATAAATATAATTTATAATTTATTTAACATTATTGTTTAATAAAAAAAACGAATAAAAAACATAGGGGTTAAAGAAGGTTCAATAAAAATAAATATATAAAGAAAGAAAAAAAGAAAAACGAAAGAAATTAGACATAAATACAAAAAGAAAAAAATGATATAAAAAGCAAATGAAAGACTTAGGAGATAACAAAAAGAAGAAAAGAAAGAAAGAAAGAATGAAAGAAAAAGAAAAAGAAAGAATGAAATATCTCGGAGATACCCAAAAGAAAAAAGAAAGAAAGAAAAAAGAAAGAAAAAGAAAGAATGAAAGACCTAGGAGTTAACCAAAAGAAAAAAAAAGAAAGAAAGAAAAAGAAAACAGAAAGGAAGAATAAAGTATGAAAGAAAACAGAAAACAGAAACAAAGAAATTAAACATTAATACAAAAAACAAAAAATTATATAAAAAACAAATGAAAGATAACCAAAAGAAAAAGAAAGAAAGAAAAAGAAAAGAGAAAGAAAGGAAAAGACTATGAAAATGGCAGAAAGAAAAATAAAGAATGAAATATATAGGATATTTTACTCATATTACTTATTACCAAACTTTACAATTCTCAAAATCTGTAAACAAAAATATACTTTTGGGTGTTAGATTTGTCCCAATGAGTTAAAACTTACCGGGAAATTGACGCAAGAAGGAAGTATATCGGTCGAATCGGAATGGCCGTTTTTACGGTCTTTTACAATGATTTAATTACTAATTCTGCGCATAAATCTCTACTCGCAACTAAATAAAGAAACAATGCTCACACCAGTGCCATGAGGACTTCTTCAGTAGTACATTGTATTAATACGTGATGGGTATTATCTGGCGCTACATATTCATAGTTTTAATTAGACTTTCAATGCATATAATAAATAATATTAATAACTAAAATATGTTGGTGGTCATGTTAGTAAGACGGTGGTAAGTTAGAATAGATAAAATCAGATAGGGAGAAAGAGGAAGTCTTGCTGAAGTGTTTAGAGGAGACAGGCAGAGAGAGTTGGCTGGTTGACAGGGGACAGATGCAAGATGGACATTTCTTTATGGGTAACTTAAGACTCGAAAATAAAGAGCTCTGGTAAAAAAAAACAAAGTCTTGCGTTCATTAATTAAAAACTAAGGAATAATACAAGACAAGACATCCTAAGAAGCAATCCCAGTTTGCTCATCAACAACCATTTTAATCTTTTTGCTTTTAGATAGTTTAAAATATATTAAAATATATTTCTAATATATTTGCTGGCAAAATAGTCTGTAGTCTATTTTATTAGGACTGGTAAAATAAGCTCGAAAAGCATGTTTGTCTATTTTAACAGAACCTGCTAACTAGCCTATTGTTTTTTTTCTTTATTTCAGCTTACTTGGAATGATAAATGATAATCTCTTATTTTTTATTCTTTTTTTATCTACACTGTTCTTTGTAGTCACAAAATGACAACCC
>CM042169.1:12887515-12890015 GCA_023376005.1 Doryteuthis pealeii
ATTTACCAATGAAAGACGGGAGTAATGGAAAATGATGGAAGAGTTAGTTTCAAAGTTGTTCTATTTTTCAATCATACTCCCTCTGTTCCAAATCTTTTTATCTGCATTCTTATTCCGTTTCATTAGCCTTTCTAATTTAATATGATATTTCATTATATTAAAACTTAAATACTAGCACCCGGAGGGTGCATATATTTGCTAGTATAAATAATTTTTGTTGAATTTGAAAAAAGAAAGTAGTCGTTGTTTTGTTATATAACCATTAAGCCTCCGTTAGCCGTGGGGTGTCTGCTTCTGCAGCAGATCTCTTGTCGTTTGATATAAGAGACAACGTGGGCATTCGACCAGACTTTTATCAAGTCTAGAAAACACTGCAACCCATGGTTGATGGAAGAATCCTATATTGAAGGCTCTTTCGGATATTCAATGAACCCTTTAGTTCATCGACCGACTGGTTATAATGGTATCAAGTAATCCTATCTAATACTAATCCAAACTAATGCAAGTCAAACTATTAAGCTTATAGATTGGAGCCTATACTATACTATACTATTCTATTAATACTATTGATCATATTTACATACTAATAACATGAAATTGCATTTATATATACAACAAAATCGTAGTTTACAGTGTAAACAGGAAGGCTAATTTGCATATTAATATTGTGAGAATTATTTTTCTCCTCTCCCCTATTTCTATAACCTGGTAGCGAGTTGGTGAGGTGGTTGCCGACTGGGTTGTCCATTTCCCTCTCTTGAAGCTGACACCCCCTAGTAGTGGATTATACCAAGGCCTTAAAAGTCCGGCTGCGTGACGAGTGGACTGAATAAGCCAAGAGAACAAGCTGAAAGCGAATCGGTTATACGTGCAATTCCACATTCTTCTTTCCCCTCAACTATTTGACCCAGTACGAGTAACAGTGGGTCGCATTTTTTGAAGTGGTTAGCTGCAAAGCCCACTAAATTTCGCAACCACTTTATTTACCTGGTCTGGTGGCTACCCCACTAAAGCTCGCTACTGGCCCCTCCCCGCTGCGCCGGGATAAGCGCCTCATTTTTTCCCGACAATATTAAAACATTGGATTTTAATAGATATGGGCTTGGTATTATTTATTTATAATTGTTTGGTTTTATCTTAAAGAATATGAGCCAAAATCTCTTCAATACTTCTAAAACCTATTCCCAAGAAGAAATAATTGTGATTTTATTCCTTACTTTCTATTTTAACAAAGTAGTTAAATTAGGAAAATTTAGCAATGCAATACGGGAGTGATGGAAGATTAAGTCTCATTTGTTCTATTTTTCAGTTATACCCCTATCACGCCTCTTAACGTAATGTCTGAGCCTATTGCCAGGTGGTCGAATGAAACAATGAAACACAAATAACCTTGGGTATAGTTAAGATGTATTTATTCAGTAGGAAAAGGTAAGAAGTTGAAATAAGAAAAGAAACAAGTAACAGCAAATAACAAGGCAAATCAAGGTTACAAAAGGCAAGGTAATTATAAGAATTACAGGGAACGGATAAGGGACACAAGGGTAAGGCAGATAGCGTAGCAGTGACAATAGCATCAGTAACCCTTATCAACACAGGGTCACACTGAACCTACAGCTCCGTCAGCTCCAGATTCTCTGCCCTTGTCTACACAAGGTCACACGGATCCTACACCCTTGTCAGCACTAGAACCCAGACCCTTATCAAAGAAGGGCCTAGAAGTTCTTCTGGATCAGGGACTCTCCAGGAATCCAGACAACCCTGTCAAACGCCACAAGAAGTGACCTCTTTGACACCTGAGTATTATTCCCCCGACGGAGTTTTCTTTGCAACTTGGACAGGAACTATCAAGGACTAAGGACAGGGTCTATATAGTCCATGATAACCCCTCTCCGTTTCAAATCTTTTTATGCATTTTTATTTAGATTCATTAGTCTTTCTAATTTAATATAATATTTTATTACATTAAAACTTAAATACTTGCATCCGGAGGGTGCATATATTTATTAGTTATTCTACTCCTTTAATAAATATGAGGATTTTGCTTATTTATGATACAAATTCTCTGACATTGAATTTTTAACTCCCACCCTCTCAGGCAATGTTTTTCAAAAATTATTTTTTACGACGCCCGGAGTGTGTTTTCTTTTGCTAGTAAGATTAAAGATGCATTTCATTTACCACTGTTGAAAATCAATTTTTCTATTTATATTATTTGTAACTAATATTTGAAAAATGTTTAAATTTAAGTTCCATTTTTCTTATTTTTCAACTAATGTATTTGGTTATAATATTACTTATTTTTCACTCTGTCTTAAATATTGTAACCTTGGTAAAATAACTTACACAATTACTCGTAGAAAAAGCTGACCTTTTTCTTAATTCATAGATATTTTATGCTCACATTTTATTTTTCAAATTGAAAATAATATTGCACATCCATGTATTTTGACGAATTAAGTCTGTTTTCTTATAACGTCTTTCAATAAAAGTTTGCTTATTT
>CM042169.1:12895015-12910015 GCA_023376005.1 Doryteuthis pealeii
ATCCAAGATGGTGACTGATGGTCGGAGTAGTTGTGATGAAAAGTAATTGAAATTAAAATGAAAGAAATACTAGTCAAAAATTAATAATTGCTGACAATGCTTCATCTAATAAAAATTAAAGATAATATTATTACCTCTTTACTGATGGCTACAGACTGACGGTCTGAGTAGTTGTGATGAAAAGTAATTGAAATTAAAATGAAAGAAATACTAGAAATAAATAAAATACCCCCAATCCAAGATGAAATGCAAAAAAGTCATTGTTTCCAAGACGTAAAAGACGTTTATTTACTTTGATTGTTCGCGTTCAGTATTATTCAAATCCTGGACGAGGCTGTTTGCATTTCACCTCGTGCTAGTACCCTTGAGAAAGTTATGCATCCAACTACTTTCCTTCCAGCTATGGGAAAATAGCAGGGTAGACTGGGCCCTTTAACCATGACTAGGTAACCAGTCTAGGAGAAGGAACACTCTGAATTCAAACCTGTTAAACTCCGCTTAACCAAGTGACATTGTGTCGCATCCTGCTCGTGCGGAGGAGCTGGTTAATAGATATAGGTGCTAGAAGGCAGTGTCTGAGGGACTTATGGTCCTGGGTATGATGTTAAACTCTATCTGATGATGAAGTTCTAGTTCTGGGGCTCTGTGGAATGTGGAGTACCCCTTCATCACCATTACTTCTCTAGTATGAAAAAGAAAAGAAAATAGAGTGGAAAAATAAATTCGACTTGTTTAACAATGTCGTCGCCGTCACAAAATCTATAGCACAAAATCCGTCGTCGTCGTCGTCGTCGTCACAAAACCACCAACTCAAACATCTTCATCAGCTGAAAAATCGCAACTGCTGCTGTCGTCACCCCACTTCTACTTATACAATTTTTATTTCAACATCCGGGTGTCGGCACCCCACGCACGAGATTCTCGAGCCAAACCCGGCCGCCGGAATCATCATAGCCATCATCCGGGCACCTGGCGCTTACATCCGGGACTGTAGCTTCTCGACTTCGGTGACAATGTTTGCATTCTGAAGGAAGCGGGTTCGATTCTACAGTCCGACATGTCAGGCAAAGCCTAGCCCGCTTCCTTCGAGAATACGCAGGCCATGACGTTCGCCACTCACCTCGTGTTCTCTGTCACAACTTCAAGGTTCACTCAATTGCCAATACATAAGTACAGTAAAAAGAAACCAGGAAGGAATTGAAAATACATTTGAAATTCAATGGGATTTGTAATCATCATCATCATCATCATCATATTGAGCTGACAGCACGGATTCCTATGACTCTTTTGCAACCCGTTCCTATTGGTCATCCTTCCTGACATGTCTTCTACATGGCATCCGCAATCCGCACAGAGCTGATCAATGTAAGTCTCAGCTGGTTGGCTTACACTCTTGTGTCCATATGTAGGTACCAACAGGAGAATGTCACTTATGCGTTCGTTCTTACTTCTCTAGATGTGTCCAGCGTGTCTTATTCGTCTTATGGTTTGTGTGATACGAGGAAAGTGGCCATACAATTGCATTTTTGAGGGATGCTAATTCCTGGATTTAACGATGACAGCACGCGGCATCTTTATGTAGTTTCCGTTGAGCTTTTTATCCAAGCGTTTTTTTTAACATTCGTGGTGCAACTATACAGTAGCACTGGGTTAGCTAAGTTGGTAGAGTGCAATTTTCTTACATCTTCCTAAACTTGTTGATATCATCTGTTAATTAGAATTCTTACTGAGATTGATTTTTTTTTAGATCCAAAGTAAAATCGATCATGAGCAAAAAAAAAAAAAAATCTAACCTGCATTTCTTGATGCTAATATCTTGCTTTCTTTTTTTTTTTACAAGAATGAAAATAAACAATAAAATATCGGATTATTATAAGACGTATAAAACTGATCGAAGTAAAAGTTTTTCTTCTTTTAAATTTCTGTTTAAATTCTTTTTTTTTTTTGTCCGCAGAAAATAGACGAAAACAAAAAAAAGAGAGAAAATAAAAACCTTAAAATGAAAATAACCAAGATAGAAATTCCATTTTAGATAAAGTCATAATTAAAATGAATTTAATAAGAAACTGAGATGGTAAAAAGAAAAGATTGTCTTAGAACAAATCGAAGGATCAATAATTTTGTTAGATAAAATAAGAATCAATTATATCTCAGCCATTTAAAATGCATTTGCTGCTTGTGTACAAAAAGATTTTCGATTCATATTTACGCATAAGACACACAAATGCAAACACACAGACACGTACACATACAAGCACACACATCTTTTCTTAAGTATATAAATTTCATATCAGTTTCATAAGCATGTGATCTAAACAGTCACACACACACATATATATATATATATATATATATGTGTGTGTGTGTGTGTGTGTGTGTGTGTGTGTGTGTTTTAATTCATATATTACATATACTGCACACAATGCACAAATAGCGGATATGTGGGAGAAACATCAACATCTTTTAGACTAAGATTAAATAACCACAAATCCACAATAAAACTCAAATCCCCGCATAGTACAATAGCACTTCACTTTAACACCCTGCCACACAACCTTACACACCTCAAATGCATTCTAATAGAACACGCATTTCCAACAACGCAATCTCGAAAACAAGCAGAAAATAAAAAGATTCTAAAATTACAAACTCACGTGAGGGGACTGAACCCTGACATCGGAATACTCCGTTATTATGAATTTTTTACAGACGCTGCCACTGTCAATAACAACAGAGACAAAATATCCGCTGAACAGGAACAACAGTCATTTCATAAAGGGTACCTTTAACGAACCCGACAATTTATGATAAAAAATAATAATAAAAATAAGTGAATCCAATACTCCATAACATCGAGTTCATTCATTTATTTTTTAGATGCTTTGTAATAACGCCCAGCTTAAAAAAAATAAAAATATATACCGAGAGAAGCATACGGAGACCTCCTAAAATACAATATATATATATATATATATATATATATATATATATATATATATATATATATATATATATAATATACCAAGCGTGTTGGTAGATCCTTGCGGAGAGAAAAAAACCAGCAGAAAGTTTGATTGTAAAAATATACTACCAAACATCAACCAGGAAGAAAAAAATTTTTGAAAAAAAGAAAGGACCAAGATATTCGTACCAACAAAAAATAATCTATTGGTACAGTATTTGGCCAAAAGAAAAAACAATTTATATGTATATATGTATATATATATATATATATATATATATATATATATATATATATATATATATATATATATATATAACTGCTAGGAGAAAGCTAATAAGTAAAAAGTGCTCGATACCTAAGTAGAGCCAATAATAAAGATAATCTAATGAGTCAGACGAACCTACTATTAGTTTCGCATGAAGCTCTTCAGGGCTAAAATCTGACTCAGATTTTAGCACTGAAGAGTTTTATGCGAAACTAATAGTAGGTTCGTCTGACTCATTAGATTATCTTTATATATATATATATATATATATATATATATATATTATATAATTGAACTAGCTAGAAAAGGATTTTAAAGAAAATTTTTTGCTTCTTCTGAAATAAATAGAAAAAAAAATCAATATACTTTGTGGAGTTCTTTTATTATAACCTATTTACTTTTTACTCGTTGGATCTATAACAATGTTCATCCTGGTCAGATGTAGTTGCTGTGTCTAGCCACACTGAAGAGACGTGAAACGTTGAAACACGGTGTCTGTTTGATGACTTATTATATGCTCAAAAACCGGTAGAGCTCTATAGGGGTGACTTGAATTAACTTTCACTGCCAGCTTAAAGCAATGATCATCTGTTGTATAGAGACTGGATCTCTCTGGTGATCGTAAAAATATAAACAAATGTATGTATTTAATGGTTTAAACATCGCCCCTTAACGTCAGTTGTCAAATGGCTGAGAGGTTAACAAATCGTACTGAGGAAAATCAGTTGTGTTTCGCTCCTGGTCATATGCAATTGATGTGTCTAGCCACACTGAAGAGACGTGAAACGTCGAAACACGGTGTCTGTTGATGACTTTATATATATATATATATATATATATATATATATATATATTCTCTGTGTGTGTAAGTGTGTGTGTGCATTTGTATATATATATATATATATATGTTTAATTGGAGTCGTACCTAATTTTGAAAATTAATTAATTAATAATGAATTAGGCGGGAATACTATTAAATGTATTCAATCTCTGTATGTACATATTAGGCTCATCAGCAGAGCTATAGATCGGAAGACCGCCCTGTGCGTGATTTGAAATCGGACTGCCAAGCTGACAGGCCGATCCATATACTCTAAGAAGTAATAGCTTGGCAGTCCGATTTCAGATCTATAGCTCTGCTGATAATAGGCCGAAATGTACATACAGAGATTGATTTTTCTCGATTTGTTTAGCCATACATTTAATAGGTAAATTCATTAGCGGGCAATAACTTGGAATATTTGGTGATATAAGGTGAGCTGGAATCCACCACTTAAACTTATTTGCCCGCTATTCGACATTGACGAACGGACCTGTAACCAAAGACTTTGCTCAACGCAAGGATTTTACCCAACACTAAGGGAACATCAAGGAATAACCACAGGTGTATTCATTGAATATCGGACTCTGCTTAACACAAGGGATCTCCACTCTAAAGACTTGAAGTCTAAAAATGACCATAAAAATACTGTCGGATTCACTTCCAATTACTTTTCATATTGTCTATTGAAAAAACAAAATATCTGGATTTCTACATTTCCGGAGGTTAATATGATCTACAAAACCACGGATTTGTCAACATTACAAATCCTTTGAAAATTGTCCATCTTTCTTCAATTGTGCTGTGGACTTTTAACTTGCTTTTTTGTGGCTGGAATCATTAACATTTTTAATACTTTTTTTATACATTTTTTATATATTTTTACATCAAACTCTTTTGAGTTTTCTTGTGGATTATAATGCTTCTGATTTTTTTAAATAAAATTTATTTTATTTTTAAAACATAATATGCATTTTCAAAATTTAAAATATTCCGGCTCCGAACATGAACGTTTGTTTGTACCCCTCCTGTTAGTAACGGTTTACCTATTCCGTCTCTCCATCATAAATATTTCGCTCTTGATGAAGACCGCTTTAATAAAAGGTCGAAACAGATTTCTGTCAGCGAACTATAACATCATTTGTTTGTTTCTTCTAAAAATGTTTAATTCATACTGTCGGATTCACTTCCATTTACTTTTCATATATATATATATATATATATATATATATATTATATATATATATATATATGTGTGTGTGGTGTGTGTGTGTGAGAAAGTTTTATAGAAAAGCAACAAGATGTAAAACATTTTAGCTGACAGATATCTGTTTCGACATTATGAATATGTCTTTTTCAAAGCAACATTGTAAGTGGAAAAACGAAATGAAAATATTAATAATTACAAGTCAACGAACGCTCTCGATCAGTACCGGAAAATTTTTAAACATTTTAACAATAAAATTTATTTTATTTTTAACAACAAATATGTATTTTTAAATTAAAAAAAAAAAATTTTCCGGTACTGATCGAGAGCGTTCGTTGACTTGTAATTATTAATATTTTCATTTCGTTTTTCCACTTACAATGTTGCTTTGAAAAAGACATATTCATAATGTCGAAACAGATATCTGTCAGCTAAAATGTTTTACATCTTGTTTTTCTATAAAACTTTCTCACATATAGTCGGATTCAATATACATTTTTACCTTCATATATATATATATATATATATATATATATATATATAGGTTGCTCGTTGATCTTCATGTCTTTTGCATCTGCGTCCCGTTGTTGCCATAATCATCATTCTGGTCCAACATTCGTTGGTTGGGTGGGTGATTGGTTGGTTGGTTGGTTGGTTTTACGACAAGTACTTTGTTTTAACGTCTTTCAGTTTATTTAATCCTGAATCAAACCATCTTGGGATCGACTTGCTTACAGTGCCTGCTGTTTTTAAAGGGTCACCCATAAAAATATTGAACCGGCTATTGACTACTTAACTTTGAAAGTGTTTATTTATCCCCATCTTATTTGATTGTTTCGGAAATATTAGGTTTTTTCAAAAATAATGGCCGATTGATGTGCTCAGTTTTGTAATGTCATTTTTAACATTAATTCTGTTGTTTATTTCAGATGAATTTTTGCATATATAATAATTCATGTGTGCTCAAAAATAAAATTTAATTTATTTTCAGATAGAAAGTATTTTTGAAAAATAGGTGCCTTCAAAGATGAACATGCCTAAACATGACCTTCGCCTTCTTATGTTGCATGAGTTCAAGCTTGGGCACAATGCATCCGAAACTGCTACCAATATCATCAAAGCATGGGGAGATGAATCCACAAGTGATCGGACTGTACGAAGGTGGTTCCTTCAAAAAAAATTTCAAAAATACCTTCTATCTGAAAATAAATTAAATTTTATTTTTGAGCACACATTAATTATTGTTACGTAGTGCCTTTTCTTTGACGGTACCAAAATAGGTATATGTTGCATACCTCTTTACCGGCACTATATATCTATACGTTGTATACTTCTCTTACTTATTCTGTCGTCTAGTCTTCTGGCCGGCTTTGCTTCTTCTACAGGTCTGGTCTTTCTTATCTGGGGATTCCGGGTCTGGTTTCTGTTGCTAGGGATCATTCCTTATCAGAAGCCTTGTGCCATTGTTAGCTTTTAGTAATAACAACAAGACTTCGATTTACGATGATGTTACTTTATTCGTAGACCCCCAGACCAGACAACTGCGCAGTGAGACTCACATCTTGCTTGCTTCGCTTCTAAGTCCTAACTCTTCAACTGACTAACTGATTTGCTTACACCTTAAACCGGAAGGGCCTTCTATTGCCTTCCGATTCTCACGATCATCCCCAGAACGCAAGGTCAGAGTGAGGTCAAACGCTGTCACTCACTCTCAAGGCCATCAGCTATACTGATCGCCATAATGATTTCTACGCTACCATAAAAATGTAATAGGAATCCAATTAATATGTAACATTATTATCTATGCAAAAAAAAAAAAATATCGGCCATTATTTTTATAACAACCTAATACTAAATGAAGCTATGTTGGATTAAGGAAGATATTTAAATTCGAGCGTAATCTTGGGCTGAGAAGATATTTCAATTCTTGTTAAATTTTACAATTATTCTTTTTTTATCCTGTACAAAAATCGCTTGAGAATCTTCTTTAAAAACACATAAGTCAGATATTATCATTAATAACATTCTAATTTAATTTTTTATTAAATAGTGAAACAAAGTTTATGTTAATATTTTCATTTAATATTAAAAATTTGAAAAATTTAAAGAAAATAAACATGAATGTCACGGTAGATTGTGAAAAGATAAAAGTTTTCTTTTTTATCAATATCTTATGAATTCAACTTCAAAGATCTATCTGCTTTGTAAATAGAAAAATATATATTTGTACGTATAATTAAATACAAAAATAATTACCTACATTTGTAATAGTCCAATTAAGTGTTAGAAAATAAACGATTTTTTTGTGACCTTGAAGAATTGGAATTTACAAAAAAAGAATTACTCACTTGTTGAGTAAGCATTTATTGGTACACAGCCTTTAATAGCTTATATAGACGTGATATATATATATATATATATATATATATATATATATATATATATATTGTTAGGAGGTTTATTTAGAAGACTCTCACAATGCAGGTGTAAAGAAAAAAAATAATACGGTAACAATGGTGTAACATATATATATATATATATATATATATGTGTTTATTTATTTGTTGATTTTTTAAAATATAAATGTTTTTCATAAGCAACTACCCAGGTTTCAGGCTATTTCAACATCGTCAGGTTGTTAAATCTTCTGGTGTTTATTTGAAAACATTTCTTGCTGTTATGTTTAGAGACCGCAAATTACGTCGGTTGATTATTGTGAACGCTCTTTATCTTTTCGATTATATTTTTGAATTATTTAATTCCAGCATTTTATAAAAAAAATGCTCATAAAGTTATCTCCCTTTAATCCTTGGAAAATCTATTCTTTATTGGGATTATTTTAATCAATTTCATATGTTAAAAGACGTATGTCTTTTCAAATTTTCTGATGTTAAATCCTATATATATATATATATATATATATATATATATATATATATATATATATATATATATATGAGTATGAAAAGGTGGAATGAAAACATCACACAATGCTGTTAAAGAGAAAACAATTTATAATATAAAGTTGTTACATTAATCACCAATGTGGGCATTCGCGCCATATATATGTCGTCATGTCGATAATGAAACCACTTTCGTTCTTTTTTGCAGAATTAGGGTTTTTTTTTGTTTGTGAACTGATTTGACATTCTTCTCCGACCCAAACAACCACGGAGTGAATGAGCTCTGATGATGATTTTTGTAAAATCGAAATATTGATCAGTATCAGCTATGATTATATATAAATTGTTTTCTCTTTAACAGCATTGTGTGATGTTTTCATTCCACCTTTTCATACTCATATTGTCGGATTCATTTCCTTTCTTTTAACTTATACATATATATATATATATATATATATATATATATATAATCTTGTATATTCAATCAAATGCTGAACATTTAGCTAATGTCATTTTAAGCATGATAATCTTATTTGTGATCTATTTTGTTTGTCTCTACGTGGAACTTATTAATTTAAAACAAAAGTTACAAGTAGCGTCTTTTACACAAGGGAAATCTTCGAAATATCTTTGAAGTCTACTGAAATGTTTCTTTACAAGCAACAGTTAATATTAACACACTGCCTGAAAGTTTCAGGGAAAATGCTTAAACAAGAAAATAATTTCCATGAGCTGGAATTAACATCGATCGTCGCTTTGTGAATTCTCAAGGAAAATGGGTGTAGCGATTTTATCTGCTCCTGCTGGGATGGACTTGTATCCAAAAAGGTTATCTTCCCTTATCACGAGCTTTTTGCCAAAAGGTGTCACTACTAGTCTATGCTGGAAAGCAGTCGTAGAAGGTTTGAATTCAAAAGGAGACTAGAGAGCCAGCTTGCTTTATTTATTAGCTGAGGTGAGAATGAAATGGATTCATGCCTTTCTCAAGAGTATTAACATTTTTAAACTCATCTTCTCTACTTATGTGACTTCTGCACAAGCAGGATGTGACTCAATTTCTTAAGCAAAGTTATACTTTGAATTCAGAGTTTTCTTAGACAAGGTCCCAGTATGCATAAAGGGTATTAGCACTATGTGATGCAAACAGCCTCCAGGATTTGAACTCTGTCAACAAGTCCATTTCCCAAGACTTTACATGGTGTAAAGTCTCTTGTTGTTCAGGGGAGTTTTTTGATCCATTATCCACACTGTTTATTTTATATCAGGAATAGCAGATCTATCAGTAAGTAAAGTAAGTAAGTAAAGTCGTCGGGGTGGCCTAATGTCGGTATCAGCCATGCAGCGAGGGAGTCTATCCCTTTTCACTAGCGCAAGACCAAGGAGATTATTTTAGCGTCTGAGGTGGAGCGCCACACCTACCATCAGCTTCTTACTTTACCGCACAGATCCCTGTGCTACTCATAACGCTGAGTTGGCGAGGGCGGGTATCGAACTAGCAACCTTGTGGTTACTAGCCGAACGCTCTACCGACTGAGCTAACCCGGCCCAAGTGACTCTTATTCTTCAGGAACACTTTCTTACAACTAAAGGACTTTCGTCCTATCTGTTTTGTATCTTGTCATGTATGTCAAATTTCACGTGCTCAGACAATAAAGTCTGTATTGTTGTCATGTTGTACTTCCAGATTCCATAACATCATAGAATTGCCACTCAATTGAACAGCAACACAGTAACAAGGATTCCACCTTCTCCGACGTAGAGACAGGTATATCAAATATTTATCCACACATCATATATTGAATATTTCTTTATGCACACATCATTCACTCCATTAGAAGTAAGAGCCGTACCATGACATCATAGAACTGCCAACAATTGAACAGCAGCCCAGCAACAAGGATTCCACCGTCTCTGATGTATTACTGGTACAGAGATAAGTATATTGAACATTTCTTTATGCACACATCATTCACTCCATTAGAAGTAAGAGCCGTAATGTTGAGCAATGCAGGCACATCATCTCTCCATTCGGAAATAAGTGCAAGACGTAACGAAGAGTTGACACGTCATCATCTCAGCCATTCCGCCGAGAAGAGGGTAAAGTATACAGGCATTTTAACACATCTCCCCATTCGGACAAGGTGAGCATAGTGTTACATATCTACTCACGTCAGAACTCATTTGTTGAGAAATTTGTGATATATATATTTACCAACCCCCTCCACAAGAGCAGGATGCAACACAAGGTCAATTTCTTAAGCGGAGTTCAGCAGGTTTGAATTCAGAGTTTTCCTTCTCCTAGACTGCTTGTCTAACCAAGGTTAAAGAGCCCAGTCTGCCCTACTATTTACCCATAGCTGGAGGGAGAGTAGGATTCATATCTTTCCCAAGGATATTAGAAATTTGTGATATAAGGCGTGTGCTAGTCGCCCGCTTCTACTAATAGACTCGGCGATAATCATGTGACCAATCTATTGGCCAATCACTGGCAGTACTCTGCTGCTGATATTGTTATTTATACTGGCTGTTCTGGTCACACCTACTCACAACTACTTGAATCTTCGTGGACGACGGAACATAGGATTATATCACTGGACCTTTTACAGTACGTAGGATTCCAGAACTCGGGACTTATTCACTTACCAAAGGATTCTATAACTCAAGACAATGTCTTGCTCATTTGCTTTTCTCGTTCTCTGTCACATTATTATTGTAATCTGAGTCCTTCTGCTCAATTATAATGAAATAATCACCAGTTTTACTATTTTGCTTGGGTGCGGTATCCAGTGATGGGAGGGACGCTGTGAACGACTTAAAGAGTCATTCTACTTAATTATAATGAACTAAGCACCAGTTTTTGTACTTCGCTTGTGCAGTGGTCGGAAAGCTGCTGTGAGCGGATTAACTATTTTCCTGTGAAATTTTTCCCACGGCTGTACCAAATTTTCTTGGTATTTAAAGAGTTAAAAAAAATTTTTCTTGGTATTTATAGAGTTAAAAAAATTATTATCCTAAATTAGATAAACAAAACAGAGTTCATTCCAGTTCAGAACTCAAAATAATTTAACTCTGATCAAAATAAAATGTTCTTGAATATTTGAGCAATTAAATATTCTATCAATTTTATTATATATTCATTTTATTTTTTAGGATTATTATAATCTAATTACCGAACTAATTAATCCAAAAATCGAGACAGATTTTTTTTCATGTTCTTTCAAATCAGTAAACCTCCTACTGCCCTCTGTAACTCTACTACTGTAATTAAACCCACTTTGGGAGACTGGAGACCAGCTTTAAGAAAGTCTAGAAAGTAACAAGTCGTTGTGTCTCGATTACGCATTGGCTACACGTGTTGCATAGCCCTTCTTTACCGGCACTAAATAGGTATATGTTATATACTTCTCTTACTTCTTCTTACTCTGGTCGTCTATTCTTCTGACCGGCTTCTGATCGTCTATCATCTATCTTGGTCTGGTATATCTTCTAAGGTCTCGTCTGGTCTTCTATTGAGGATTCCGGGTCTGGTTTCTGTTGCTAGGGATTTCTTGTTATCAGAAGCCCTGTGTCATTGTTAGCTTTTAGTAATAACCACAAGACTTCGATTTACGAGGATGTTACTTTATTCGTAGACCCCCAGACCAGACAATCTGCGCAGTGAGACTCACATCTTGCTAGCTTGGCTTCTAACTTCTAACTGTCTAAGTTACTTACTTAGTATCCTTAAACCGGAAGAGGGCTTTCTATGGGGTTCTCACGGTCTATCCCCAGAAAGCAAGGTCAGAGTGAGGTCAAACGCTGTCACTCACTCTCAAGGTCCTCAGCTGCCCTAATATGATTTCTACACTATTGTCATAATCATTAGGTATCCAGGGATTATGTAACACACGAAGCTAACGCACTCCTTATGGAAGCGGGGGAAATATATGAAGGGAAATAGATGTTCGTAGCAACAAGCTCCCGCCGAGAGGGGGGCCAAAAACAAGCGAGTCCACAGTCTTCCAGCAAGCCAAACCTTCCCCTGGTCAACACGCTCTTCGTTTTCGTTTAGCAGCTGCAAAAATCCGTCACCGTAGTCGAAATAATTTTTAGCAGTTCAAAAGCACATTTCTTTACTCGGTCGTTCGCGTCAGTCAACCTGCAACTGCAACTCCTTACTGCCCCTCGTTTGACTCACACGTTATTTATGTACGTATTTACCGAAACATCCTGGCAGTTCGCATCCGTCCAGTGCCTAAATCGCGTCTGCCTTCGCATGCGGGAGGACGCAGGCTCGATCCCGGCAAGCAAGACAATGTCTTGCTCTTTTTCGTTCTCCGTCATACTCCTATATACTCGAACAAGAACAACAACCACAGTGTGAGACATGTCAAACACGTTTGACTGTTAAACACTTATTCATGGAATGCAGGTTTTTTACTCACATCAGAAACTTATTTTAAAGCAAACAACATGGATGATATATTGGAAAATGTCAACAGGGAAGGCATTCTGTCCTTTTTGATAGAAATAAAATTATACCATAGAATATAGACATGAACTTAATGATTACCATACATGATCCCCAATGATGCTAACACATTGTTAAAACCAATTACTACAAAAGTATAAATATAAATATAAATACATAACATATATTACTTCCTAACCGTTAGGTATTACTTAACTCCAGACGCGTTGATATGTCGTTAAAATCAATGAACTGTGGCTTTGACCAGGATTTGAACTCGGGTCGACGAGTCCATTTCCTACGACTCTAACCATTACACCATGTGCCTCCAACTATTTAATTGTAATTGCTACACAGAAATCTCTGCGTGCTCATTTTATATTACATCAGAATTATGATGTTCTTTATAGAGCATCCGTACTACTATGAGTTGGAATATTCTATCCGGAATAGCATCTTTCCTAGGTAACATGAAATGAGCACGATACGCTGTGTACTGCAAGTGAACTAAGACAAGTGGTAATGGTTACTCCATCTAAAAAAAATTCTTATCATTTGTAAATACAGCAAGGCGTGGAAAAAAGTAACGACATTTTTTGTACTTTTTGACACACTTTTTATTTCGAAAAATAATATTCCATTCATTCGTCATTTCTATCTTGGTGAACACAGCTTTAAACTTGGTACTTTTTTGACGCACCTTGTATTCTGAAAAGATAACGTTCCATTCGTTGTTCATTTCTATCTTGGTAAATACAGCTTTAAACTTGTGTATATGCATCGGTCCAAGTTATTATCATAACTAATCATATCTGAAATAAATGGTAAGGCTAGAGCTACCATTATCACTTGCCTAATTTTAGTTGCACGACACGGGTGATAGTTTAAAATGGGGTATGTATTTCTGCCGCAGCATGAACTTTCTTTTCACGAACTTTGAATTTAGAGGGCACTTTTCTTTAGGTTTATACACATTGTTTGCTGTTTCGTTTGAAATAAAATGTTTGTCACATCTCTATGTAATATTCTGCACTTTGTTTTATTTCTTTGGTTGGTTGTTTTATTGATTTTAACGACATTTCAACCCATTCGGGGTTATATCATGCCTAACAGTTAGGGTGTAATACATATCATGTATTCATATTTATACTTTTAGTTATTGGTTTTAACAAAGTGTTAGCATTATTGGGGATTATGTTGTATGGTATTGATTTATTTCATGTCTATATTCTATGGTATAATTTTATTTCCCTCAAAAAAGAGAGAATATCCTCCATGTTGACATTTTCAAACAGATCTTTCATATTGTTTGCTTCAAAATAACGGTTTCTGATGTGAGCAAAAAGTCTGCATTCCATGAATAAGTGTTTAACTGTCAGGGGTGTTTGACATGTTTCACATTGTGGTTGTTGTTCTTGTTTGAGTATATAGGAGTGTGTTAGTTTTGTATGACCAATACGCAATCGGGACATAATGACTTGTTCCTTTCTAGCCTCCCAAAGTGGGTTTGATTAGGAAAAATTTGTTGTGGATACAGTTATTCCAGTTTTGTTGCCATTTTGTATGAAGGAATCTATTAATTTTAGGTTTCAAGTCAGTATATGGTATCTGGAACTTGTCAGGGATTAAATCTAGAGCCGATTTAGCTGCAGAGTCAGCTATTTCTTTCCCCCTCACTCCTATATGGCTTTAAATTGGTCACGCATATTTAAAACAGAGCTTTTATTTAGATTCGACACTTGCAGGAAATATATAATAAATACAAACAACGAATTTTACCTACCGTATATGTAATTCTATCTGAAAAAATTGAAATTGCACAAATGCTTGGGCTGCTTTACACAATTTGTCAGTGATATGTAATCCGACCTTGACAAATTAAAGCGAAAATTCTTCCAAGCCGTAGTTGTATCAGTGTTACTGTACGGCTGCACTACCTGGACTCTAACGAAGCGCCTGGAGAAGCTAGATGCGATTTGCACGAAAATGCTGCATGCAATATTAAATAAGACTTGAAAACAACATCCCACTAGAAAACAGCTGTATGGCCACCTGCCCCATATCACACAAACCTCCGTGCGAGGCAAATAAGACACGCCGGGCACTGCTGGAGAAGCAAGGATGAATTCATAAGTGACGTTCTTCTGTGGAAGCCAACACATGGGTGCACCAGAGTGGGTCACCCAGCAAAGACGTACATAGATCAGCCTTGTGCCGATACTGGATGCTGCGCAGAGGACCTTCCGGGGGCAATGAGTGATAGGGAAGCATGGCGAGAGATTGTCATGGATATCCACGGTGCCAGCGCGACAGGATGATGATGATGATGATGATGATGAAATATTGGTATAATTGAATCCTTTGTGAGAAGCATCATGGGACCTGGGACG
>CM042169.1:12922515-12925015 GCA_023376005.1 Doryteuthis pealeii
ATTTTAGTGGGAAGATGACAAAAGAAAACGAAAATAACGATTCTATATAAGAACAAAATCTTTAAACCATAAATAGAAACGTTCAGAAAGAAATCGGATAATTACTGGGTCGAATACGAACTGTGACCAAAGATTTTCTTTTTATTAAATTACAAATTAGTATTTTTTTTTTTTTGGTTCCTTTGATGTTTCTTTTAATTGGCCTAATTTCATTGAACTGGTAAGTCATGAATTACCGAGAGAAGTACAAAGCAGAATTATTTTGTATTCGTTATAAAAATGTTTACATTAAAAACAAAGTTCCTGGCAACGTCCTTAGACATTGAGGCTGAGATTTCATTGACAGTTGTAAAACGACTCTTAAGAGATTCTAATGAAAACTTATACAGTATTCATTGTAGTTTCATCAAATTATGTTGTTGACAAAATGCAGTTTTGTTACCTCTAAAACGATTGAAATACTTACATATCAGGAAATAAGCATAGTTAATTGAACATATAGATATATCAATATATCAATATATATATATATATATATATATATATATATATATATATGCATATATGTACATATATCTATACATATATATACATATATATATATATATATATATATACAGACACACACATATATATACATATATATATATATATATATGTGTGAGTGTGTGTGTGTGTGTGAGAGAGAGAGAGAGAGAGAGAGAGAGAGAGAGAGAGAGAGAGACTGTCATGTTGATGTTAGTAATAAGTTTTATCCTGATCTACTGGCCAGTATTTGAGCATATTGTCTAGTTTAAGATGAAACTTTTCTATAAGAATGTTCATTCTATTACCTCCCATATATATATATATATATATATATATATATATATATATATATATATATATATATGCGTGTATGTGTGTATGAGTATATGCTTATGTATACATATATAATATGAACAAAACTGATTAGACAAACGGAAATATTTTTGATGTTATCTATTTTTAATTGTTATATATGTATATATATATATATATATATATATATATATATATATATAAGGTATACTGATTATGTGTTTGCAAGCCAAGTGTGTGAGTGTGTGTGTGTGTGTGTGTGTGTGTGTGTGTGTGTGTGTGTCTGTCTGTCTGTCTGTCTGTCTGTGTGTCTAATATGTTTTATTTTATCATATATATATATGTATATTGATTTGCATAAATATGTCTATTGATTTGCATAATTATGTCTATATTATCATTTCTCGTATATGTTCAATATGTTTACATTTTTACGTCATGAACAGAGTCCATTCCATAGAGATGATTGCACCGTCCAACTCTAAGTCTTGAAATCTTCTAGTGACGTAGTAGAAATGTATATTTGTATCATTTCAAACTTAACGAATAAACAATTCGTTTATTTCCATGTATTTCGCTTTTCTAAGAAATAAAACTGTTATAGGTGATATACCCAACAGAGCAATGGAATGCGCCGACGGTTACTATAAGTAACAGGGACAATGATGGCTTGAAGAGTAAGCCAATGCGAGTCAGCTCATAACTCTATTTGTCGGACGTAATTCCCACTTCTCTGTACTGTAATTGTCTACTCTTTTGTTAATACATTTTCCTACATTTGTTACCCATAGTTTTGTTCTTATTTGACCCCTTAAAACCCCACAACAAAAACTATATCCTATTTAATTTGTAAGTTGTTTTTGATTGCTTGTTTTTGTCATTTTTACAGTATAAAGAAATTGAATACCAAAGATTTTTGTCTTAATTTTTTTAGATGAGGCTTGATAATTTGTATTATCTGAATTTTTCGGACGTTTGTCTCTTCATCTTTATTGTTATATACACAAAATACGTTTACTTTAGATATCGTATTTCCAGTTGGACACATGGCGCAACGGATATAAGTGTTGATTTAATACAGTTCTAAGTGACAATCATCTGTAAGTTGGTAGTTCAATCCTGACCAAGGGCGTTAATAGAATAGAATAGCATAGAATAATTAACATAGCTTAAAAGTTGTGCCCAGTCTTGGTTAACAGTCTACCCGTGTGAACTGAATAAAAGGTTCGGTTCGAAGATCCGTAAAGGCTTCCGATTACGACATAAAGTATCCCAAGTTCAAAGAGTAGGCTTTCGAGTTCGAAAATTTCCCCTATTGCACAGAAGAAAGACCTGAAGAAGGCCAGAGGGCACGTAGTCAGAAACGTTGTGGATAAACCAATAACCCAAAACCTTTTATACATTTGAATTATAATTGGTTTATAATAATAATTATATATATATATATATATATATATATATATATATATATAGAGAGAGAGAGAGAGAGAGAGAGAGAGATAAGAGGTAGGTTTTATTGAAAAAGTGTGTTTTATGATCAAACAATTAAAATTGATTGTAAATTTATTTGTATTGTCTCAGTGCGCTAATATTCTAAGAAAACAGTGCTAGTTTCATAATGTCCTTAAAAAGAAGATTTTCATGTGTTGCAGTTGGATCA
>CM042169.1:12935015-12945676 GCA_023376005.1 Doryteuthis pealeii
GGATCCTCACAGGATGCCCCATTACGTAGACCTTATATGGCTATGTAGACCTTATTATATATATATATATAATATATAATATATTATATATATATATATATATATATATAATGTCTACATAAGATAAGTATAAGTCCATAAGTATACATATGTAACGATATGAGCATAACTTCTTTTTTATTTGAGTCTTTTGCAATCAATGCGAATGATTTCGACTTGGTCTCATTTTTTCTAAGATATTATTAATCTAATCAGTGCCCGGTATATTGTATAGGCTTATGGTCGAAAGGCTGCCAGTCGCTATAATCCATGGCACTGACTGAATCATTTCAGGCAGAGAAAAAGAGAGGAAAAAATACCTATTAAATATATGTATAGCATCTTTTCGTAGAAAGAACGAAGGGAGAAATGATTGACATGCAGCTCCGTGTTGTGCAAGTCTCAGAAGATATTTCTTTAAAAATGTCTAATTTACTATGATGAAAAAAATGGTCTGAGAGATGAATAGAAAAAAATGTGACAGGCAAACGAATATGGTAAGTTTTGGGCCCATTGGAATTCTACAGCATCGAGTGACAGGCCGGCAGTTGAGACAGGAGAGAAAGATAGTGAAGGCAATAATATTAATGGGATTTCCATCTTATTCTCCTGACCCCCTCCCCCCCCCATCCCTACCTCTTTATACATCAGGATTTATTCTTTTATATTAAGTAAAGAATTCGGTTCCGTCTAAGAAATCCCGCTCAAATCCGCTGTTCCGGAAAATGATTGTTCCGATTACAAGTTTTTAATAAATAAGTACAGTGTCACATATTATGTGAATGTATCCACAGGTGTCTCGAGTTCGACAATGTGACACAAATAATAATAATAATAATAATAATAATAATAATAATAATAATAATAATTATTATTATTATTATTATTATTATTATTATTACTTACTCCTTTTGAGTTTTCACATCAGCATTAGCTTATGGTCTTTCACTGGAGTCTGGGTGACAGCAAGTCTCCTCAGGTCTCCAGGACTCTTCTGAGTATTCCAGTCGATCTCAACAATACGGTAGTTTGGATGGTCTCGATTCTTCCTCTGATTTCCCGTTCATCCAAACACATTTCCTGACCCCTGGGAAACGTTGCTAGGGTACCAGTTACATTTGGTGTGATCTTCACCTTCATGTTTCACAGTTTTCGCTTTCTTTCACTTTCACTCTGTGATCGGTCGGGACGACAAAATCCACGAGATAACAAGTCTCCCTCTTCTTTTCAATCAATACTTGGTCTGTTCTCCTGGCCAGGAATAGGTGATCCGTCTGTACCTTAAAGTCCCAGAGAATTGTGAGCGTCTCATTTTCTAGGACAGATTCAGGTTTGTGCATATGCCATTTAGTTGAATGGTGAAAATTTAATTTTTTGCACAGTTCCCAGTGAACCACCTTTCCCACCCAGTCGTGTCTAGTCATGTACTCTCTTTGAGTGAGTTTACTGCATTCGCTTATTATGTGATTAACAGTTTCGTCTTTTCCCCACACATTCTACATTTGCAATTCTGTTGTGTCTTATCTATTTTTGTTTTATATAATTTGTCCTTATGGCATTCTCTTATGCTGCAATTATAAGAAATTATGTTTGAGGTTTCCCCTTCTTAGCAATGTCCATGTCTTTTGATTTGCGATCTCACCTGTATTTCGTTTGAAGTGTCCATACAGTTTTTTTTCTTTCTATTTCTGTTTTCTTGTTTTTGTTATATTTGTGCTCGTCCATACGTTGCAATTGTTTTTTTCTGGCTGCTGCTATTAGTCTTTCTTTGCTCTTTTTGTATATTTACCGAGTGCTCGAATTGTCAAATCTACACAGTCTTCAATGCTGGTGAGACCTCTTCTCCTTCTTCTCCTCCTCCTCTCCTCCTCTTCTTCTTCTTCTTCTTCTTCTTCTTCTTCTTCTTCTTCTTCTTCTTCTTCTTCTCATTATTATTATTATTATTATTATTATTATTATTATTATTATTAACGCCTTTTGAGTTTTCACATCAGCATTAGCTGATGGTCTTTCACTGGAGTCTGAGTGACAGCAAGTCTCTCAGGTCTCCAGGACTCTTCTGGGTATTCTGGCAGATTGCAGCAGTGCAGTGTTCTGAATGGTATCAACCCTTCCTCTGATTTCCAGACTTTTCAAACCCTTTTCCAATCCTTTTGGGACCTTTCCAAGTGCACCAACTACAATTATTTATTATTACTTTATTATTATTATTATTATTATTATTATTATTAAGCTTTTTCACACTGTTACGTTTTTTTGTGGCCATTTCAGGCTTCAAGTGAGCGCACTTTACAATGGAGATTCATTGTGTTAAGCACATCGTTATCTTTAGTGAAGAAAACTGTGTTGTTCCTTGGTGTCCCTTGGTGTTGGCCCTCGGTCAGCTCTTATTAGTAATGATGCTGGGTATCCACATACCCACTTCAGCAGAAAAGCTGAGGCGTGTCTGATGGGGGAGCCAGTTTATTCGCCGACAACCTGACCATGGAACAGGTAGTTTGGTTGATTGGGTTTAACGGCATGTCAACCCCTTGGGTCATTTTATGCCGAATACTTCTATTGGTAAAAAAATGTTTAATGCTAACAAAGTTTTTAAATAATTTCATTTTTAATGGATAATACAATTTTGTTTATAAACTCATGTTTTCTATTTAACCCATAGATGGGTGGAACAGGTAGTATTAGTTTACATGGTACTAGTAGCATGTAAGAAAGAAGACTGTTGTGTCCTGACCTGACGTCAATCCAACCAAGATGTATATGCCACAAAACAAAGAAACTAAACGTAATCTTAAATTCGGTGAAAGGGTTATTCAGACTTTATTAGTCCTCATCTTTATTGTTATCTGTATCAAGTAAAAATGTAGATATTCTAGGTAAAAGAAAACATTAGGTTTATAAGTTTATAAATTCACACTGAATTGTCAATTGGAAATATAGCGTAGTGGATAAAGGCGAATGGTTAAGACATTAATTGATAGTTATCTCTAGGCCACAGGTTCAATCTTGGTCAAGTGTGACAGTAACATAGAATAATAATGAACACAGCTCAACACCTTTACTCCAGCTATGGTTAGCGGAATGAAAACAGGATGCCCCCGTGGACTGAATAGAGGGTTGGGTTCAAAGTTCCGTGATGGCTCCCGATTACGAAAAGAAGGTTCCTGAGTTCGAAAAGAAGGT
This sequence comes from Doryteuthis pealeii, assembly GCA_023376005.1. NCBI lineage: Eukaryota > Metazoa > Mollusca > Cephalopoda > Myopsida > Loliginidae > Doryteuthis > Doryteuthis pealeii. Next base: position 12,938,238 of record CM042169.1, read on the forward strand.
TCTTCCGAGTCCGACAAGAAATACATGAAGAAGGCCGGAGGGCACATCGGCCAAAACGTTGTACAGATAACAATAAAGATGAGCACAAGAGTCCGAATAATCCAAATAATACTAATTTTCAAGTCTCATCTAAAAAATTCAGAGAAATAGTAAATTCGGTGTGTTAGTATACCCTACGGTACTTATCCTACGGCCCTATTTAGATTTAATTGTCAATTTCTCTTTCGGAAGATCGCTTAAACTCAGCAAATGTGAGTTGCCTGAAAAGTTTACCCGGTTACGATCAGTAGGGTGAAAGTTATTATTATTATTATTATTATTATTATTATTATTATTATTTATTTCTTCTTCTTCTTCTTCTTCTTCTTCTTCTTTTTCTGACTTTCTTTTTTCTTCTTCTTGTTCTTCTTCTTGTTCTTCTTCTTGTTCTTTTTGCTTTCTTTCTTCTTTCTTTCTTCTTCTTCTTCTTCTTCTTCTCTTCTTCTTCTTCTCTTCTTCTTCTTGCTTTCTTCTTCTTTTTGCTTTCTTTTCTTCTACTTCTTCTTATGGCTCTTCTTCTTCTTTTCTTCTTATGGCTTTCTTCTTCTTCTTCTTCTTCTTCTTCTCTTCTGCTTCTTTTTCTTCTTCTCTTTCTTCTTTCTTCTTTTTCCTCCTTCTTCTTCTTTTCTTCTTCTTCTTCTTCTCTTCTTCTTCTTCTCTCTCCTTCTTCTTCTTCTTCTTCTTCTCTTCTTCTTCTTCTTCTTCTTATTCTTATTCTCCTCTTCTTCTTTCTTCACTTCTTCTTCTTCTTCTTCTCTTCTTCTTCTTCTTCTCTTCTTACGATCAGTAGGGTGAAAGTTATGTTTATTATTATTATTATTATTATTATTATTATTATTATTTATGACCTTTTTTTCATTTTTCATTTCATACATCTGAATTAATGAGTTACTTGTTATGTATCTAACGACACAACGAAATAACTCCGAGCGTCGTATATGTTAGCTTTCAAATGTAGGAGATAAGAAGGTGTTTCAAATACTGGCGGCCATTTTGCCGTCGGCGTATTACCAATTACAGAACGAGAAACAAGAAACCGAAAGACATTTAGGTGTTCTTGTCAGCTTTTCACTCCCAACTTGGGTTTTCCCATTCTTGATTTTGTTGTCTTGTAGCGGTTATATCTATTTATCTATCAGAATCTTGGACAGGAGTTTAGACCGAGCTCAGTCGGTAGAATAATTGCTAAGGATATCGCAAGGTTCCTGGTTCGATATCGACCCCCGCCAACCCAGCTTATGAGTAGCACAGGGATCTGTGCGGTAAAGTGTGTAGCTGATGGTAGGTGTAGCTTTCTTTCCTTCGACTTACTTTCTTGATTTGTATTTTTCTTCACGACGATGTACTTTTATCACATTGATTTAACTCCATCCTGTCTCTCAATTCTTCTTTCATTGGAGTTCAATTTAGAGCATAACTTCTCAGGTCAATTATTATCATTATTATTATTATTATTATAGTAGTAGTATAGTATAGTATAGTAGTAGTAGTGGTAGTAGTAGTTGTAATATAACATCGTTGTTCTACAACGTCCTCTTCTTCCCTTACACCCTCTTCTTCTTCATTCTTCTTCACACGCCTTCAACATCTCATGCTTTCTTCTTCTTCTCTTCTTCTTCTTCTTCTTCTTCTCTTCTTCTCTTCTTCTTTCTCTTCTTTCTGTTCTTCTTTACTTTTCTTTGGCCTGTCTTCTTCTTTTTCTGTCTCTTCTTCTATGACTTTCTTCTCTTCTTCTTCTTTCTTCTTCTTTTCTTATTTCTTCTTTTCTTCTATGAATTTCTTCTTCTTCTTCTTCTTCTTATGACTTTCTTCTTCTTCAGACTTTCTTCTTATTTTTCTTCTCTTCTTCTTCTTCTTCTTCTTCTTCTTGTCTTCTTCTTATGATTCCTTCTTTCTTTTCTCTTTCTCTCTCTCCTTCTTCTTCTCTTCTTCTTCTCTTCGATGAGAGATTTCTTCTTCTTCTTCTCTTATGACTTTCTCTTCTTCTTCTTCTTCTTCTTCTTCTTCTTCTTCTTATGACTTTCTTCTTCTTCTTTCTTCTTCTTATGACTTCTTCTCTGCTCTTCTTCTTCTTCTTCCTTCTTCTTCTTCTGGCTTCTTCTTATTGAAATTCTTCTTCTCTTTTTCTTCTTCTATGACTTCTTCTATTCTGAATCGGGGGAGCTTTCTTCTATGACTTTCTCTTCTTCTTCTTCTCTTCTTATCTCTGACTTTCTTCTTCTTCTTCTTCTCTTCTTCTTTTCTTCTTTTCTTATGAATTCCTTCTTTTCTTCTCTTCTCTTCTTCTTCTTCTTCTTCTGGCTCTTCTTTACTTTAAGCTTCTTATCTTTCTTCTTCTTCTTCTTCTCTTACTTTCTTTCTTCCTTCTCTTCTTTCTTCTTCTTCTGCTTCTTCTCTCTCTTATTAGTTTCTTCTTCTTCTTCTTCTTCTTCTCTTCTTACTATTCTTTTCTTCTCTTCTTCATTCTCAATTGAGTTTCTTCTCTCTTTCTTCTTGATTCTTTTCTTCTTCTTCTTCTTAATGGAGTTTCTTCTCTTCCTTCTTCCTTTCTTTCTCTGCTTTTGACTCTTTTTCTTCTTCATTCCTGTTCTTCTTTTTTCTTCACCCATCTGCTTTCTCTTATGCGATCGCCCTTCTTCCTCTTTTTCACATTTCCTTCTTCTTCTTTGTTCTTCTTCTCTTCTAATGCATTTTTTCACCAACTCTTCTTATTCTTTCTTCTTTTTCTCTGTTCTTCTTTATTTTTCTTCATCTCTTTACTGCTCTTCTTCTCAATGCATTCTTTCACTCTCTCTATTATACTCTCCAGAATTCATCCTTCTCCTTTTCTCATTAGTGCTCCTTACTTCTTCTCTTTCCCTTTTTTCTCCCTCCATTTTCTTATGCTTCTGCTCTGTATGAGACCATTTACTTCCATCTTGAGTTTCCTTCCCGCCAATTTCTTCTCTTCTTTCTATCACTCTATTGTCATTCCTTTTCATTTCACTCGTGAGACTAGTAAGTACAAACTAGTAGCTAATAGAACTGTCCTAAGTTAGTCAAGGACCGTTTCAGAAGGAACCATTTCGCCATGAACACACAACAATATGGTCATCGAATGAGATGCAGTTCACAAAATCTACAAAATCTTTGTTTTTTATTATTCATTTCGTTCTTTTCTTTTTATTTTGTTGTACATTTATTAATTTGTCTGATCCATCTTATCTGAGGCTGTATCTTTTACCTTAAGAACAACATAGACGATAGAAAATAATCTGGAAGCCATATGACCTTTAGGCACCCCTGTCCGTGATCTCCGCACTCACTAAGGACACTTATTCACATTCACACCGTCAAAATCCGTGTTGTTGTTAGGGGTTAGTATATAGGGGTAGGGTTAGGCTTATTGGGTTATTTATAATTTAAAAAAACTCTAAAAAATAAACTAGTTAACAATTAACGGTTTAAATCGAAAAAAAATGTCCCACGAATCGAAATCGCAAAAGGGTGTGGCCTAGGTATATGTCCAAATAATTCCATCATAGCTCATCTGATAAAGACCTTATTTTTTTGTTAAAATATATGTTGAGGTGACAAAAGATATAATGAAAAAGAAGGCGAATGGGTCAGAGCTAAGTATTTACACGAAACTTTTATCACCGGACAAAAGACCTCACTTAGCAATGACTTCGGTGACACAGAAAATGTTTCGCAACAAGAAACAGAATAAATTGTCGGTTGGTTCCGAAAATTTCGACGCTCTATCATCCAAATGCTCGATCCCTCGTCTCACAAACGAAGACGAAGTCGACAATGACTTGAAAGAGACTCGTACTCACTTTAATGAGAGGAATTATTACTTAGGTTAGTCAAAAAGAATGAGAAGTAATCAAAATACTTTTATGATAGCGATTTTGCTTATACAATTCACGCTGCTAAATCGCGTATGTTAGTAGCGGTCCTTAGAAAATCACAACACATGCGCAATTGATAAAAACTTTGAGTTTATTTCTCTTCCTCGCGTGGTGCATTAGGTGGCCGAGCAGTGACAAGACTGCTACTGTTGAGACTGATGATGAGGTGAGGTGACGGGTGGCACAACACATCACTTCCCGTAGCAGCGGATGGACCGTAGACGACAGGATCGATCACTCGTCTCTGATCCCGGACTCTGTCCTCACTAACCTCTGGCTGACTTCCTTTTATTATATATAAAACGCCTACGCGTTTCTTTTGTTATACTTATCAGCGGACACATCTATTCGGAACTTATGTTACCCATCCTTTTTGTTCGCTTACCCGGAAAAAGTCCGTATTATTTTTCGTCTTTTCTGTGTTCGGTTTAAACTGAAAAAAATCCGACTTCGGCTCGTACAATATACAACAATACAACAAAAAAGAGACCCAGTTCATCGACTTGTTATATTTAGAATATACCTTTTTTTTCTTCTTTTAAAAAGATAATTCTAACGTCGGATCATGCTCCCTAACGATGATGGAAATTTTCCCACAAAGGAAATAGCTGTACTAAAATCAAATTACAAATATAATCTCTATTCTATTCGTAGAATTCTAGTTAGCATGATTTAAAAATCCTCAAATTAAAATTGTACCTACCAAACATGACCTAAGTCAATCAAACTGAGTTACCTTCAGCCAGACACAACACTACCCTGCTCCTGAAGACACGTTAATTCTCTAAAACAATTAAAAAAGTACATCATAAATTCGTCCGACACATAGATTCTCCTTGCGCTATCGCTTCCTCTTCTATATCAACTACAATAACACACGCCATTCATTTTATCATGTTATTCACATTGGCAGGTTGTCTACACGTATAAGTGTCCGACAGAACTGAGTAAATAATACGTTTGTTGCTGGTCAAAACAACACTGTGTATCATTTGCAAGGAAACACTTATAAAACATTTACTGTCTTTTTTAAGTATCATAGTTTGTTGTACTTATATACTATATAATCATAAATATATATAATATATACTAATATATATGTAAATATGATTTCATATTTAGTAGAGAGAGACACATTATATATATATATAATATATATAATATATAATATATATATATATATATATAGGTTTGGTTGGTTGGTTTGGTTTGTTTTACGGCATATCAACCTCAGTGGTCATTTAATGCCGATAAAGTTTTGAAATAAATCAATTCTTAATGGATAATACAATTTTTTTTAAAATACATTTTTCTATTTAACCCAAGATGGACCCTAACATACTACCACTCTGGCGTCAGAGTGGACCAGGGAGCAATGGGTGATGAAGGGGCTCCACATCCCCAAACCACCAAAATTGGAACCTCACCATCAGATAGAAGTTTAATTCATTTCCCCAGGACATGTAGACCCACAGCCACCGCCTCGTAGCACCCATATGATAATAAGGGTTGGGGCTTGCCATTAAGGGCAATTAGGTGACAATCATATAGTTGCTAGCTTGACGTGACCAGTCGATTGATCGGAGGGGGCCTCTCCGACCGCCTGTCTTAGCCATGATAGGCCCAAAGTGTGAGTATTGCAAGTCTATGAACTGCTCACAACCTAAGGCCTCATCCTTAAGCATCATCGGGTCCCCACCCGTACGGCCAACAGGTGGCACCCATTGGGGAGCTCTCACCCCTCATACAGAGGCACGTGTGCATCTAACACCCAGGCCGACAGGGTTGTATCTAAATGACACATATATTACATATACTTATATTATACATAATATAAATACCATATACTAATATTTATATATCATACAATATTAAGAGAGACATATATATACAAGTATATATATTATATATATAGTACCCAAATATTTAGAAAATTGACCAAAAAACAGAAAAAAATCACTAAATAAATGTTTAAAACAGGAGACATGTTATATTTGTTTAATTCTAATCTATAAATGAAAAAAATGATGCCCAAATACACTCACATACACACACACACTATAACACCACCATTATATATATATATTATTTATATATACTATATAAATATATATGTTGATATCATTGCGCGAAAGATAGGTTTTCGTTAAACCGATACGAAGAAAAAGGACACAAAAATAACAAAGTAGAACAATGAAATCGGAAGTAGATTTTTCCGCTGATAATACAACAAAAAATACCGCGTGGGCGGTTTATTATACATAAAATAAAAGCCGTATTTAGCATGGGACGCAGTTTAGACAGGAAGTCTCGGAAACAAGAGAACAAAAGTTGAGCTGAGAACTGCCATGCGTTCCGTTAAACGGTCCGATAGGCTGTAGACCCATACACCTCCTCCACCTTCACCAACCATCTTCAGCAAGTATCATATGATCGTCAACGCTCGCCACCCACAACAGGCCGAGCGAGAGAAGAAATAAGTCAAAACTTCTCTACTATACACATGGTTGTGATTTCCTTAAGTCCGACCACTACATTTAAGTAAATAGACAATGTTAACCAGTGATATCAAATTGATACCACAGATACAATCATTTATATTATATGATAACATTCACCTTTCATCGCGTTTTATGTACATCATACACATACGCACAAACAAACAATACGCGACACGACAAGCAAAAAAAAACAAATATTTCCACATCACGGACAAAACACGAGAATACAGTAAAAAAAAAACGACACATTTAGAACCATTTACACTATTTCTTCATTTTAAATAGAACCGTTTCGATTTACCTGATGATGCCTTTCAGCGAAAACCATTGCGTATTACCGAATCGTTCCGGAAATAAAAATAAATAAAAGTTAAAGGCTTTTATTGTCTACTTACATTCAACTATCAACGGCCTCCTATCACAAGATATTGAGGCCACTCTCTCTAATTAACACTGTAAGGTTGATTTACTATGACTTTTTCTTAGTCTTCTATGCTAGTGGCAAATCCATACACATAATATATATATAATTATATATATATATAAAATATATACTGCATATGTTATAGATGTTAGATTAATTATAGCATAATAATATATGATAGTATAATATATATGGCTCTTATGCAATTAATCTTTTAGATCAATTGTGCTTCTTATACTCTGTAACACACAAAACGTTTGTTCTCATACCATAGTCCTAACTATAGTAGTCGCGATATGTATAGTGTATATAATTATATATATATAATATTATATATATTATTTTATATTATATAATGGAGATTGTGTGCTTTCTGTTGTTAACCGAAACTATTATTACTATTCAAGTCATAATCCTATGTATTACGCTCACATTCCCATGATATTGTTTTTATTTAAACTTCAATTATTAAATAAAATGTTTTATATGATTAATACTGTTGGTCTATTCACATAACAATATGCAATGGTATTTATATATACAACAAAATGGCGGTTTTATGTGGTAACGGATGCTAATTGC
>CM042169.1:12945776-12950776 GCA_023376005.1 Doryteuthis pealeii
CATACTTATATATAAATCGTATGATTATAATATAAAATTAATTATAACGTATAGCTGAATCTCAAATATATATCACGTATAGAATATATTTTAATCTTGTGTGTATGTGGACTATAATACCTATAATAGTGATATGAATAGACATATATATTAATATATAAAAACTGGGTAGTGAGGTATATTCATTTGTGACGTGTTAATTATATATAATAATATATTATATATAGAAGATTGTTATGCTGTTATAGTTGTCTTCTGTAGATTGCTATATAATATATATTATGTATATATATATATATATATATATATAATATATATATATATATATATATTATATATATATATAATATTATATACATATATATATATATATAAATAGACATATATACATAATATATAATAAGACATATATACATTTCTATATATATAATAAACTTATATACATATATATATATATATAATAAATATACATATATATATATATATATATATATATATATAATATACATATATACATACACATAAATATACATATAGACATATATATTTAAATAGACATATAGACATATATATATGTAAATAGACATATATACATATATGTATATGTAAACATACATATATACATATATATACATAGACATATATATATGTATATATATATATATATATATATATATGTACATACATATATACATATATATATCATAGACATATATATATGTATATATATATATATATATAAAATAGACATATATATATAAATAGACATACATATATATATACATATATATATTAGGTGACAAGGGAGTTAATGTTTTTTGTCACCTAATAAATAGATATGTAAAACCTTTATATATCTATGTTATTATATTATATAACAGCTCTATTTTATATTGAGCACTCTACCAATAATACTGCATTCCAGCAAATGCTGAAATAGTGACCATCTCACACTATATATATCTTATTATAATGGAGATTGTGGGTTTGTCTGTCTGTAACCGAAACTATATTACTATACAAGTCACAATTCCTTTAATTATTTACATCACATTCTCCATGATTTTATTTTTATTTAAACCTCAATTATTAATAAAATTGTTTTACATTACTTACACTGTTGACCATATCTACATACAAATAACATGCAATTGTATTTATATATTCAACAAAATAGAGGTTTACAGTATGAATGGGAAGGCTAATTTGCATATTGATCTTAAAAAATTGATTTTAATAAATATATGCTTAGTATTATTGATTTCTAATTGTTTGGTTTTATCTTATTGAATATGAGCAAAAATCTCTTCAATAAATCTTAAAAGAAATTCCTTAACAAGAAGAAATAACTAATATTATTCTTTACTTCCTATTTTAACTAAACAGTTTAATTAGGAAAATTTACCAATGAAAGACGGGAGTAACAGAAAATGATGGAAGAGTTAGTTTCAAAGTTGTTCTATTTTTCAATCTTACCCCCTCTGTTCAAAATCTTTTTATCTACATTCTTATTCAGGTTCATTAGCCTTTCTAATTTAATATCATATTTTATTATAAAATTTAACTAAAATACTTGCACCCGGAGGGTGCATATATTTGCTAGTATATATATATATATATATTATATATATATATATATCCTATTTAAATTGGACATTGTGTGTTTGTCTGTCTGTAACCGAAACTAAATCACAACTCAAGTCACAATTCCCTTAGTTATTGACGTCACATTCAGCATAAATTTATTTTAATTTTAACCTCAATTATTAATAAAATTGTTTTACATTATTAATACTGTTAACCATATCTACATATAAATAACATGATATTATATTTTATATATACAACAAAATAGCGGTTTACAGTGTGAATGGGAAGGCTAATTTGCATATTGATGTTTAAAATGTGATTTTAATAAATATATGCTTAGTATTATTGATTTCTAACTGTTTGGTTTTATTTTAATGAATATAAGCCAAAATCTCTTCAATAAATCTTAAATGAAATCCATTAACAAGAAAAAAATAACTAATTTTATTATTTACTTCCTATTTTAACTAAATACTTAAATTAGAAAAAATAACAATGAAAGACGAGAGTGATGGAAGAGTAAATTTCAGTTGTTCTATTTTTCGATTACACTCCCTGTTTCAAATCTTATTATCTGCATTCTTATTTAGTTTCATTGGCCTTTCTAATTTAATACGATATTCTATTACATTAAAACTTAAATACTTGCACCCGGAGGGTGCATATATTTGCTAGTATATATATATATATATATATATATATATTATATATATTACTTTTACCATTTTTCCCTATCACATTTATTTTTCTCCGATTACATTTGCATTCTAACAAAAGGAAAGAAGAATTTATATTTTCGACGTGGGTAAATTTTTTTAAGTAATGATCAACAAAGTAATTCCACGAGGTAATTTTATGTTCTGATCGAATTTCTTGGTTTTTATATTTTTGCAATTCGAGATTTTTAAATATTGGAAAAGAATTGTATAAACATAAACAGAATAACAAGAAATTTGCCAAAAATCAGAGGCTAGACACAAAAAATACCCCCCCGCAAAATGAATCTACACAAAAAAAAGGAATAAAGTTTACATTGTTAAAAATTAATAGTATATTTACTCCTAATTATGTGAAGCTGCAGAAATTCCTCCGTCATATTAGAATGTAAAATTATACACACACAGAGTATATATATATATATATATATATATATATATATATATATATATATATATATATATATATATATTAAGGATTTTTGCAAATCCACGAAGTAAATAAATTTACTTCTGGGTTAATAAAATCGAGTTAAAGAGTGCTCAATCAAAAGAGCTAAATATATGTTTATATATATATATATATATATATTATATATATTATATATATGTTGTGTGTGTGTGTGTGTGTGTTGTGTGTGTGTGTGTGTAAAATGAAAGTGGAAGTGAATCCGACGGTATGTTGAAAGAATGAATAAAGGAAAGAAAGTATGGATAATATAGGATATTTTAATCAATATTACTTACACGTGTTTCGGTCAGGAGTTTATCCATGTTTATCCAAGTTTAAATAATGTACACGTGGATAAACTCCTGACTGAAACACGCGTAAGTAATATTGATTAAAATATCCTATATTATCCATTCTATACTTTCTTTTCTTTATTCATTCTTTTAACATATATATATATATATATATATATATATATATATATATATATATATATATATATATATACGAGCAAGCACTTGGTTTGAAGATTTCATAGTCGAGAAACTTTCACTAACTAGGCGCCGCTGACTTCATGTTTATGCTACCCTCACTTAAATATTAATGCTCTATGATATTGAGCACTATTTATTTATAAATATATCACACCATATTATCAATATTCATATATATATATATATATATATATATATATATATATATATATATATAGTGTATGTGTGTGTGAGTGTGTGGTAATAATAATGTTCTTTGCTATATCTATACTTATATAAAGGGCAGTTGCTGTCCATCTATGTATGGCCGGAACAAAAAATTCGAAAATAAAACACTAAACGATAAAGTGAATATATATGTACACAATAAATATCTCAAGTTCTTGCTTTTTGTGTAAAAATTATGAAGAATGGATTTATATTCGTATATGTTCAAAAATGAATATATACATAGAAATAGCATTGAAATTCTACTTAAAATCTTACTTACTTTTGTAAATCACAAAAGTAAACAAATCAATATACCAGGGTTTTTTGCTCCACTTTATCCAGTTGAATTCTAGTTTATAATTAAAGTATAAATTTCAGAATACAAGATGTGTCCTAAAAGTGCTGAGTTTGAAGCTGTATTTAACAAGATTGAAATGAATAAGGAACTGAATTTTTTTTCAGAATACAAGGTATGTCTAAAATTACAAAAAAATTGATACTTTTTTATACACCTTTTATATAGAGCACTATTTACTTATAAATATATCAAAAAATATTTTGTCATGGAGTACATTATTTTTTTTGATGGGGGGGGTACATTTGTTAATAATTATTAGTTACCTAATATTTATGTGCAATAGTGTAGAAATAAAAATGGTTGTTATAAGTTACAGCCCACGGCCTTGAAGGATGAGTGACAAGGCTTGACCTCAGTCCTAACCTTCCGGTGGATACCGTGAGAATCGGTGGGGAGACCCTCTTCCGGTTTAGATTAGAAATAGATTTTAGGCAGTCGGCGAGAAACCACGACGGTAGTAAGTCGTGTTATACACGCGGCCGACTCGATCTGCGCAGATGTCTGGTTGGGGATTTAAAAATAAAGTAAGATCAAAGCAAATCGGAGTCTTGTGTTATTACCTCTAAAAACTTACAATGACACAGGGCTGATAAAGAGAAATCCCCAATGAAAGACCAGACACGAAGTCCCCAAGAGAAGTCCAGACCTTAGGAGATGCCAGACCAAGACAAGATGTTAGAAATACCAAAGACGGCCAGAAGAATAGAGTAAGAAAGAAGTAAGTAAAGAAGTAATGAAGATGGTATACAACACATTTATACATACAGACCAATACAAAATAATGAGTTTTAGAATTAGACAATAATTCGGGTCGTAGACAGTGCCAGATAATTTTTTCTCGTCACCCATGCAGTGTTCCCGGTGAACGTTGATTCTGATTAAAAAATTTCCCATTTTCTTGTGAAATGGAAGTGTCAGATTGAAAAAGTTTAAAATAAATGACTTTTTACTTAGATGCAAACTTCCAATTATTAAAAAAACTGATTTCTACTTTATTTTTTTGACAAATTCGGTAAATGTAAATTTTGAAAATAATCAAAAATGATTGAATTCTGATCCCACTGGGTGCCAGCAGATATGGCTTGTGATATCGGGTTTATTGTCGGTCAATTTCCAAATGAGGTAAGTTATTTAGATCCAATGCCAAACGTGAAAGCTCTAAGCTGAAAATAATAACAATT
>CM042169.1:12960776-12973276 GCA_023376005.1 Doryteuthis pealeii
CACATATAATACATATACACACACACACATATATACATATATTATACACAACACATTATATATACACACACACACACACACACACACACACACATATATATAATATATATATATATATGCACCAGTATAGCTAGATAGCAACATACATACATAACATAGATAAATAGATAGGTATGTTATTCAGAGCAATAACAAAAGGTTCTGGCTTTGGACTTCTATGTCTAAAGCACATTTCTTTTTTACCAGTGATCAATGGTCTGTTTTATTCTTTTTATAAATTGAAGCCATTTACTTGTTTTCTTTCCTTCTAAATTTATTTTTTTTAGTCATATAAAACTTTTTCAGATAACTGATGCTTCATGAGAATTTGAGAAACTTTTGCTTGGAAATTATTTCTGGTCTGGTAAGTTCAATCAGCAATCACATGGGTACGCATCTACCTATCTTGCAGACTCTTTACTCTTACAGTTTAAAAGTCTCATCTGAATCTATTGTAAAATTTTACTCTTGATTTTACTTAATATCTTATTATAATGGAGATTGTGTGTTTTTCTGTCTTTAACCGAAACTATGTAATTACTCAGCCCTTGATTTAAAGGGCAGTGCTGGGTTTATTGTCCAGTGTCTGAGGTGCCCCCCTTGAGGGTGAACCGATGGGATCAACAAATTTTTTGCACCCGACACCCATGAGTCACAGCTTGTGGGTGGTCCCACACTAATAGGGCCTTGTGCCTAACCCATATATGTGGGGTACGTAATAAATATCATGTAGATATGGTCAACAGTATTAATAAAGTAAAATAATTTTCTTAATTAGTATCATCTGCGTTATTCGGCCTATTGTTCTCATCTTCATTGTTATCTGAACAACGTTTCGGCCGATGTGCCTTCTTCAGGTATTTCTTGTCGGACTCGGGAACCTTCTCGGACTCGCTGTCGATTACGACAAGAGGTTCCCGAGTCCGACAAGAAATAGCTGAAGAAGACCGGAGGCAAATTGGCCGAAAGGCTGTACAGATAACAATGAAGACGAGGACAATAGTCCGAATAGCACAGATAATACTAATCATCAAGCCTCATCTCAAACACTCAGAGAAATAATTTTCGTAATAATTGTGGTTTAAATAAAAATAAAATCATGGAGAATGTGACATAAATAATTAAGGGAATTATATCTTAAAAAGAAATATAGTTTCGGTTACAGATAGACAAACACGGAATCCCCATTACAATAAGATGATGTTGGGTTTAATCTTTTGGAAGTGAAATACAACATGGCCAATGCTTCTTTTTTTTTTCCATATCACCCACTTTAAAAACTTTCAGCATTACTTACAATGAAATATCAAAGAAAATACATTCTTAATGTTTTTTAATACTTTTTCTTCCTATTTCTTCTCCATTTCTTGATATTCTGTTGATTTTTTCATCTTAAAAGGAAATCATTCACGTTTGCCGATTGTTACAAGGGAAACGAAAACTCTTGAAAAAAAAAGTTTGCTGTTTTTTTTCTGTTTTTTATTTGTTTTTTTTTTTTTGTTTTTTTTTTTTTTGGGGGGGGGTTCTCCAATAAAACTAGTCGACTTAACCTTCAATTAAACAAAATACGAAGAAAGAAAGAAAAAAATGCTTTTAAGCTAGGGGAGAAAAATTGTTGAGTAGGTGGGAAAATCGCTTTTAGGGTCTCCGTTTTTAGGTTTTTTTTTATCTTCAATAATCTACGAAAATGTAATCTCGTTTTTCTACAGAAACTGGCAAAGAACATCAGTACAGGAAAAAAAAGTAAGAGGGCAATCAGTAACAACATGATATAATAATGGCTGCCTCGTTACTTCTTATTCATACTAAATGACGATCTTTATCACCTTTTCGATCGTTGTCCAGGATTTGAACTCGTCTCACCGTGTACTTTTTCGCGTGTACTTTTTCGTGTACTTTTTCTACGACGGTAATCATTATACATCCCCACCCCACCAACCTAACAATGAGAGTGCTGAGAACTTTTGCACCAGCTTAATATTACACGTAAGTAAAAGCTTTGAACCACAAAGTCAATGGTGTTCGTTTTTATGTTTATATCAATTAATAATTAATGTTAATGTTAATATTTCGACAAAGATAATTACAAAGTAAAATATGGGAGGATAATTGAAATATGAAAATAAAATCACAAATTAAATAATTCAATTGATGTTTTTCTTCTCTGGACTTTCACACCCGCCAATTACAATTGGTACGGCCTTTATCCTCAGTTCTATAATTATATACCACCCAAGCTGGTGGATCCTCAGCAGCTGAGTGACAGCAAGTCTCCTCAGGTCTTCAGGACTGTTCGGAGTATTCCAGTCGATCTTGACAATGCTGTTGTCTGTATGCAGTCTGTCCTGCTATGTATACATAGCTGGAGGGAGAATAGTTGGATATATAATTTCCCAAGAACATCAACCTAAAAAAATTGCGAGGAAATGGTATTATATTATATCTGTAGACTTCAATCATATCCCCTCTTGTTCATCGATAAACCAAACTTGGTAGAATCCTATTAAATGAACAAAAATTCCAGCAATGAAATTGTACTTGTGCATTATTAGAAATGAAGTTAGCTGTTACTAAAAACAGTTTTTTATATTATGTTCAAGTCGAAATATGCGGTTGTTTCGAAAATACCAAGATCGGAGAATCTTTTTTTTATGCTAGGGAAAATGCTAGGAAAAATGGCGGAATGCTATAAACTTCCGGTTTCTTCCCAAAAAATAAGCAAGGGGAAACCACTCTGATTGGCTGATAGATTATTTATTTATTTATTTATCTTTTAATTTTAATAGGGTACAAGTCAACATAGTTATATATACTAGCTAGTATATGCACCCTGCATAGTTTAATTAGAAAGTGAATGAAACTAAATAAGATTGCAGAAATCAATAATACTAAGCACATATTTATCAAAAACGACTATTTTGTTTTTGTTTGTATTGCTCTACTATTCATGGCATGTGAACTACTAGGACAAAAGAAGATGGGATTAGAGTTTAGGGTTAAGGTTTAGGGTTAGTTTAATGGGAAAATAATGGGCAGATTAAGATTAATTAACAGATAAAATTCATTGATAATAAAAATGATTTTTTTTAATAAATAAATAAAATAAATACAAATTAAGCATTAAGATTTTTATAATAAGTTTGTAAAAATAAATAAATAAATAATCAGAGTGGTTTCTCCTTGCTTATTTTTTGGAAAGAAACCGGAAGTTTATAACGTTCCGCCATTTTCTCTAGCTTAAAAACACTAAAATTATCCGATCTTGATATTTTCGATGCAACCGCAAGTTTTGACTCGAACATAACATAAAAACCGTTTATAGTAACAGCTAACTTCATTTCAAATAATGCGCAAGTACAATTTCATCGCAATTTTCTTTTTAGGTTGGATTTATAGAAAACTATCTCCCAATGTTATATATATTTACCAACCCCTCCGCACGAGCAGGATGTGACACAAGGTCAATTTCTTAAGCGGAGTTCAGCAGGTTTGAATTCAGAGTTTTCTTTCTCCTAGACCGGTTGCCTAACCAAGGTTAAAGAGCCCAGTCTGCCCTGCTATTTATCCATAGCTAGAGGGAAAGTAGGATTCATACCTTTCCCAAGGATATTAGCGCTAAGTGAAATGCAATTACCACATCCAGGATTTGAACTGGGGACGACGAGTCCATTTCCCATGACTTTAACCATTACACCACGCGTTTCCTATATGTTATAAGCGCTAACAGCCTTGTCTAAGATTTGAACTCAGACTGCCCTGTCTATTTGCCGACAACGATAACCATTGCCAAACGCGCCACTGTAACACTGAAAAGAAATAGGATATCATTTTTTTTAAGAAATAAAACAAAAATATTTTGACACTTACTTTCCTTCAATTTTTTGCCGTTCTCCTGTGTCGCCAAGTTTTAAGATGGCGTTGGAAAGGGCCTCCGTGAAAGGAGTGTCTTTTCGGACGGCAAATCCGTATCCTTTCAAATCGAACGGATTGCCTATCTCCATCAGATCGCACTTATCGGCGATCTCCCAACGTAAAGTCGGTGAGTCCCAGATGAAGGCATATTTACTATTCCGGGCTCTGTCCAGGCCGTGTTCGACACGCTGGACAATGCTGCCAGGGGTCAATTTCATGTGCAGCCACATCTTGCTGTAGTGACTGATATTTGTATGTTTGAAGAAATCTTCGATCTGACTACCGTTAACCGTTCCGTAGTCATACGCATTTTGGAACGCCAGGTCCGCGGCGTTCTCAACGGGCAGATAGATATTTGTGACGGTCAAGAAAGCGGCCAAATTGGCCGTGTACACTGAGATGATGATCAGCGAAAAGAGCCACCAGGAGCTGCTGATGATGCGGCTCGAAACTGCGAGGGGAGAGCTTTTCAGACTCCCGCGTAAAAGAGTTCCCCAGATATACCAGAAGCTTTCCAAAAAGTTGTGCGTGTATTTGCGATGCTTGTCGGAGTTGACCCGACTCACGCCGAACAGAGCCAAACTGACGACGAGGAACGAAACGAAAATGGCGATCCAGACGTAGTTAGAAAGGGGAAACAGAAACTGAAACATCCATACTGTCCGTTGTGGTTTCTTTACCACCACTGTTGTACCTTTGGTCATAAAGGATTTTGTAAAATCGACAACGCTCGATCTTTCTGGTGTAACACTGAATGGTGCAAGGGCCATGTCTGCCTTCTGAAAAAGAAAAAAAAAAGGATATATTGTAATCATTCAAATTATTCCTTGCATTTATATATATATATACTAGCAAATATATGCACCCTTCGGGTGCAAGTATTTAGGTTTTGATGTTATAAAATATTGTATCAAATTATAAACTATTTAGAAAATGATAAACTGAGGGGTATAATCGAAAAATAGAACAGCTTTAGATTTAACTCTTCAATCATTTTCTTTCACTCCCGTTTTTCATTTTTCCTAATTTATCTATTTAGTTAGATTATGAAGTATTTAATAAAATTACAGTTCTTTCGTCTTGTTTATGGATTTCTTTTAAGATTTATCCTCGAGATTTTTGCTCAGATTCGTTAAGAGAAAACCAAACAATTAGAAATCAATAATACTAAGCATATATTTATTAAAATTAAATTTTAAATATCAATATGCAAATTAGCCTTCTCGTTCACACTGTAAACCGCTATTTTGTTGTATATATAAATACAATTACATATCATTAGTACGTAGATATGGTCAACAGTATTAATAAGGTATAACAATTTTATCAATAATTGAAGTTTAAATAAAAATAAATTCATGGTAAATGTGACGTCAATATCTAAGGGAATCGTGACTTGAATAGTGATTTAGTTTCGGTTACAGACAGACAAACACACAATCTCCATTATAATAAGATATTACCCTCCCGTTTTATTGTGCAACTATATTTGTTCAGCGTTATATTTTTGAAAGACGAGTCGCGATCCGCACACGCAAAGATGTCATGACGCGTGACGTAACTCGAAGAAATGCATTCAACAAAAGACAAGAAAAAGTATTAATGGACTGATTTTATGATATTGTGAAACTGATCATAACTATAGTTTCAATGATACCACAATATTAGCTCATATTCACAACAAAAGACTACGATAGATGTTTGAAGCTTGTGCAATTTCGCTTTTGCCCTCCCTTAATAATCAACATGGATTTTTTAACATATCACCGTTTCTAGCTAAAATAGTTTTAATAACTAAAAAATACCAGGCTTTATTTAATTATTTAGTTATCATTCCTACTTTGTTCTCTTTGTTCTCATAAAATCAGTCCATTAATACTTTTTCTTGTCTTTTGTTGAATGCATTTCTTCGAGTTACGTCACGCGTCATGACATCTTCGCGTGTGCGGATCGCGACTCGTCTTTCAAAAATATAACACGGAAGAAATACAGTTACACAATACAAAAAAAAATTAATAAAGATTTTTTATCTCCTGTCATCTATAAAACATCCATCAATTTCTTCTCCCCTTAATACATCCTGATGAAGGTTTTAAAAAAAAACGAAACGTTTAAGCGTCGATAAATAAATTCATCTCATTTTTGAAAGACTTGTTTTTTCAAATCAAAGTCGAAAATGGAAGCGAATGTTGAAAGGAAAAATAAACAAAGGAAATAAAATGCTGAATGGATAAAAATAGATTTTATTTTACTAACACGTGTTTTGGCCAGTTATTTCTTGGTATACTTAAAGATTTTGTAGTTTTCTATTATTATTATTTTATTTTATAGTTAAAATAATAATAAATAGAATACATGTGTACATGAATAAACTCCTGGCCGAAAGACGTGTTAGTAAAATAAAATCTACTTTATCCATTCAGCATTTTCTGTCCTTTGTTTATTTTTCCTTTCAATATATATATCTATTCACCCCATAATACATCCTGATGAAGGTTTAAAGAAACCGAAACGTTTAAGCGTCGATAAATAAATTCATCTGATTTTTGGAACACTTGTTTTTTCAAATGTATTAATATATATATATATATATATATATATATATATATATAATCCAAAAGTCCAGAGAAGAAATCTTCCTTACGACATAGGAGATTTTTTTTAAACAACTTGTCGCAGTTTGAGAGCTCAATGTGTGCTCTTATTGTTAGTCACAGAGCACATTTATAATTAAAGAAATAACAAAAGACTTAGAGATTTTGCATTATAGACTATTTCGGGGAGCTTAGACAAAGTGTTTAATTCTCCCGACTCATCAGTAGACACTTTGTCTAAGCTCCCCGAAATAGTCTATAATGCAAAATCTCTAAGTCTTTTGTTATTTCTTTAATATATATATATATATATATATATATATATATATATATATATATTATATATAAGGTGTAAAAAAAGTATCGAGATTTTTATACTTTTTGACACACCTTACATTCTGAAAAATAACGTTCCCTTCATTGTTAATTTCTATCAACTACTCTCCCTCCTGTTATTCGTAACTAGTAGAGTGGACTGGGCTCTTTAACCTTGGCTAGGTAACAAGTCTAGGAGAAGGAAAATTCGGAATTCAAACCTCTTAAAGTCTGCTGAACAAATTGACCTTGTGTCACATCCTGCTCGTGCGGAGACGTTAGTAAACAAACATTAAGTGAATTCAGAGTTTTCCTTCTCCTAGACCGGTTGCCTAACCAAGGTTAAAGAGCCCAGTCTGCCATACTATTTATCCATAGCTGGAGGGAGAGTAGGATTCATACCTTTCCCAAGGGTATTAGCGCTAAGTGAAATGCAATTACCACATCCAGGATTTGAACTCGGGGTGACGAGTCCATTTCCCATGACTTTAACCATTACACCACGCGCTTCCCACAAATGTATTGTGGCTGGAAATATCCGAAAATCTCCCGCTAATCCCGAGATCCCATAATGGGATTGTTGATCGTCATTTTTTTTTTTTTGTTTTGTGTATGTTTGGACACATTCTTTTAAAGATAACAGTAACCGGAAACACAGTCGTCTTTTAATCTGGAAGTCTTAACAATTGTTATTCACCTTTAACTGAATAGATAATTTATGCACCGTCACGACGTTAGAATTTGTCGAGTAGTAACCAGGATTTATCTCCCTTTAACTGACACGCCCTCTGGTGTCATTTAAGAGACTCTTATAAACACTATCATTTTAATTCTTTTTGGTTTTTTTTTTCTTAATAAGTAAAACACACATTTTTTTAAGTATCTTACAGAATTGATTATTGATTGTTTTTTTTTTGTTTTGTTTTTACATTTGTATTTTTTATTCATTTTTAATCGAATCATCGTTTGTTTTTGTTTTGTTTTGTTTTTATTTTTTTCCAATGCTTATTTCGAAGAAAGAACTTTTGGGATTCGTGATCAGGAATAATCACGAGTTAATTCATTCTGGTAACGTGTCTACTGAGAGAATGGTTCTAATTTACCGGTGTAAGAAAGTGAATGAACACCCTTAAAAAATGGCCGACCATTCAATGAATATAAAAGAGCAAAGGGTTATCAAATATACATCCACTATCGAGTGGGATAATTGTGGAATAGAAAAACACACAAAGAAAGAAGAAAAACAAAGAGAAATGATTCAAACACGAATGCATTTAGAAAGAATGCATAGAGAAAGTCATAAGAATTAAACAAATTCCACCATTTTGTGAGGAATACTAATGAAACACATTCAGTTTATGAAAAGTCGCTTCATGCCGATTCGCTTTTACGAAATAACTATTTCAGCTTTCCCCCGATATCCGAAGTGGCACCAAGCAATTGTACTCATTTCTAGCCCTGTCTTTGGTGTTATTTTCTTTTTAGAATTATCTGCGTTATTCGGACTATTGTCCCCATCTTCATTGTTATTTGTACAACGTTTCGGCCGATATACCCTCCGGCCTTCTTCAGGTATTTCTTGTCGGACTCGGGAACCTTCTTATTGAACTCGGGAACTTTCTTGTCGTATTCGGGAGCATCACGGAACTTTGAACCTAACCCTTAATTTATTCCACGGGGGTATCCTGTTCTCATTCCGCTAACCATAACTGGGTAGGAGTTGTGTTAATTAATTATTTTTCTAACTGCTTTCACTCAGGATTGAACTCGGGTTCCAGAGATAACTGTCACTTAGAACTGTCTTAACCTAACTGCCTTATCCACTCGGCAAAGTGTCCATGTGTCCAATTGGACAATTGAGTGTGAATTTTGGGAACTTATAAACCTAATGTCTTGATTTGGCTAGAATAGCTACCTATTTTACTTATGTATGATTTTTTACCTAGACTCATATTGTTTTATTTTTTGGGTTTCTTTTTTAAAATCTGATCTGGCCTTCTTAATTATGGGTTCTCATATTGTATTCATTTCTATGCTAGGTCTACTTAACAGCCCAGTTAATTGTTTTGCGTCACATTTGTTTAAGGATGTCATCAAGCAATTGTACTAAGGCCTAATACTTAAGGATGAAACCCTGGTGACTGAGCAGTTCATGACATGCAACACCTCACATTAAAAATATTTTTCAAAGTCCAACCCCTTCTTATCACAGTAGTGCCGTGTAAACGTGCTAGTGTCAAAGCCATGCCGTCAAGAACAAAAGTTCCTGGTCACCCAAGGCGGACAGGTATGGCAAGTGGCCTGAAAGACCTGTCAACATAATTTTTCGTGGCAGGGATACATTCTCATTCGAAGGTGAAACATTGCTATTGAGAGAAACGGTGGGGAGTAGTAGGGTTGGATACACAGAGGACCAGTTTCATTTTAATGTATGATACATATTCCTGTGTTGGTAATTATAACTGTCCTAAACAAAATGGCATTACTTTTTTACTCACCTATGTGGGGGAAGTAGGATGTAATCCACAGAGGACCAGCTTCATTTTGATGTATGATACATGTTCCTGTGTTGTTAATTATAACTGTCCTAACCAAAATGGCATTAATTTTGGACTCACCTGTCTGGAAAAGTTGGGATGTGATCCACAAAGGACCAGCTTCATTTTGATGTATGATACATGTTCCTGTGTTGTTAATTATAACTGTCCTAAACAAAATCGCATTACTTTTTTTACTCAACTATGTGGAGAAGTAGGGATGTGATCCACAGAGGACCAGCTTCATTTTGATGTATGATACATGTTCCTGTGTTGTTAATTATAACTGTCCTAAACAAAATGGCATTACTTTTTGACAAAAATTCGTACATTGTAAATATTTTTTAATAAAAAATAGAAACTTACGCCGTCAATAAGTTCGCGAACCATTCCAGTCCATCCGTGTTTTTTCTTGCTGCCAAATTTTCCATCCGGTGCCAAGTAAATGGTAAACTGGAATTTCAAGAGTCGGGACATGGCTTTTAAGATGTCGATGCAGAATCCTTCTAAAACAAGGTTGTCTGTTGTTATAACTGGGTCATACAAGATATAATCGGTCGAATTGCGCTCTTGCACAAATGGTGGTTCCTGAAAAAAGAAAAAAAGGTTTGATATATTATTGCATACTGAGGTTTTTACGGTACCAAATCAGCATATATGTTGTATACCCTTTCTTTACTTCTTACTTGCTTCTATATCTTGGACATATATTCTTCTGGCCGGCTTTGCTATTCTGATCGTCTATCATCTTGGTCTGGTCTAGCGTCTGGTGTTGACTTAGGGATTCCGGTCTGGTCTTCTATGGGGATTTCTCGTTACCAGAAGCCCTGAGTCATTGTTAGTTTTTAGGTAATAAACACAAGACTTCGATTTACTTTTGATCTTATTCTATTGTTAAATCCCCAAACCAGACGTCTGCGCAGTGAGACTCACATCTTACGAGCTCGGCTTCTAACTTCTAACTGACTGTTACTTCTATCCTTAAACCGGAAGACAGGGTCTTCTATGCGTTCCGGTTCTCAGGATTTATCCCTGGAAGGCAAGGTGAGAGTGAGGTCAAGCGCCGTCACTCACTCTCAAGGCCATCAGCTGCACTAATCGCCATTATGTTTCTACACTATTGCCATAAATATTAGGTTCTAATAATTATGTAACAATATATTTTGTCTATTAATATCTGTTTGTGTATAAAGCTTTGTTAGCCATCTATCTATCTATTTATACATATATAAAAAGCAATCGTGAATATGTATGTCCGGAGGAAACTACAAAGAATAGGACCATTAACGACGAAGTAAATATAGGTACACATTCACTATCACCAGATTTTGCTTTTTGAGCAAAAATAATGAAGATTTCATTTTTATTCGTGAAGATAATTAGAAAGTAAAATTTGAACAATAACTTTTTTGCATTTTATATTTTAGATAGGAAACACTGATTTTTAGTATTATCTGCGTTATTCGGACTATTGTCCCCATCTTCATTGTTATTTGTACAACGTTTCGGTCGATATGCCCTCCGGCCTTCTTCAGGTATTTCTTGTCGGAGTCGGGAACCTTCTTGGACTCGGGAACCTTCTTTTCGAACTCGGGAACTTTCTTGTCGTAATCGGGAGCCATCACGGAACTTTGAACCTAAGAAGGTTCCCGAGTCCGAGAAGGTTCCCGACTCCGACAAGAAATACCTGAAGAAGGCCGGAGGGCATATCGGCCGAAACGTTGTACAAATAACAATGAAGATGGGGACAATAGTCCGAATAACGCAGATAATACTAATCTTCAAGCCTCATCTCAAACATTCAGAGAAATATTGTTTGCACTTTTTCTGGCGCCCCAACAGGCCGAATCAAGGTCTTTTTTACGCAAGGATTTAAATGGTGCATTCTGAGAGGATCCAACCTACGATTCAGTAATAATGAATCTGGTAGACGCTTCTTGTACATATATAAAGGGCAGCTGGGGTGTATGTATGTATGTATGTATGTATATATGTCCGGAGAAAACTACGAAAGTAAAACAATTAAAGAACAAAGTAAATATTTATATACACATTCACGATCCGCAGATCTTACTTTTTGAGCAGAAATAATGAAGATTTGATATATATTAAGGACTGGCAAAAAAAATCGGATACTACGAGTTTTAAAAGCGAATTAAGAATAATAAAATATAGTATTTAAGGTTAAACTTTGTCTAAATCGATAAGTAGTAACATAATGACCATAATTAAAAAAAGAAAAATATAATTACATATGAAGTTTATTTTTAAAAGATTTAAAACTATTTGTTTTGGTCATTTCCGACGCGATCCGCCATTTTGGCTGTTTTTCAATGGTTTTAGGCGCTTGTTTACAATTTTAACGTAACATTTGGGATGGAAATTTTTTTACCAAAAATCAGATAATTATCCGATTTTAATGAAAATTTCAGTATTGATTTAACAATTAATGAATTTTATAATGCGTCAGTTGTTTTATTTCAAAACTTTAATTTAGTATTTTTGCTATGAAAAATTAATATATAAAATTCATTTAAATAAAAAATTTCGGATTTTAAGTTTAAAATGTTATATTTTTAGATTCTAAAAATAAATATCTACTTAATGCAAACCTTATTTTTTCGAAAAAAGTATACGTTTTGAAGAAAAACTCGATTGAAAATGAATCCCCTCCCCTTTTTAAGCAGAGAAAACATCGATGTATAATTTGTTCTTTTATAAAATAATAGCCAATTAAATAATTATTGAAATGAGTAAAAAATAAATCTCCAAAAAATAAATTATTTATTAATTTTTTACATTTTATTTTTCGATTTTCGGTACTTATTTTCTCATAGAAGCGCAATCGTAAATATTTTTTTGGTTCTATTCATAAGTTCGGTCTTTTATCTCATTATCTATACTGTAATTAGTACAATATATGACCAACTTGAAAAACATTTTACGCCCCCAAAATAAGGGAGGTCAAAATTAAGTTACCTGAAAAAATTGAGAAAGTTTTGAAATAAAATAAATAATGCATTATAAAGATCATTCATTGATAAATAAACACTGGAAATTTCATTAAAATCCGATAATTCCCTGATTTTTAATAAATTATTTT
>CM042169.1:12975776-12978276 GCA_023376005.1 Doryteuthis pealeii
TATGTGTATATATATACACACACATATATATGTATATATACATACACACACATATATATGTATATATATACACACATGCACACACATATATAAATATATATATACACACGTATATATATGTATACACATAAATATGTATACACACGTATATATATGTATACACACATATATATGTATATATATTCATACACACATACATATAAATATATATACACACGTATATCTATATATATGTATACATATGCATACACACATATATATGTATATATATTCATACACATATATATATGTATATACATACATACACACACACATATATATATTCATACACACACACATATATATATTCATACACACACACATTCATACACACACATATATATATATATACATACACACATATATAAACATTCATATATACATACACACATATATACACATGCATATATATATACATACTCACACACACACACACATATATATATACACACACATACCTATATATATGGATATATATACATACATATATATATATACATATATACATATATATACATATATACATACAAACACACACTTATATATATACACATACATATACATACTCACACACATACTCACACACACATATATATATACACATGCCTACACATACTCACACACATATATATATATACACATACGTATACATATATCTATATATGTGAAGAGAAAAATGGAAGTGAATCCGACAGTATGTAATATAGTGAAAAATTTGAAAAAACACAGGTTCAAATAAAATGGGTGGTATTTATTCAGCGAACGCTGCAGTGTTTCAATCTGTTTAGTAGATCTTCTTCAAGGCCTTTGTTGATTTAAGGAAAATAAGATCACAGAATAATGAGACTGTGATAGATTTGTTGATCAGTTCGTTTAAAAATATTTTGAATGGAAAATTAGCGCTCTTAGAATTGTTCGAAATTTATGAAACGCTGGGAAAAACGGTTTTGAAAGATGACATCGAACATTCCCTTACGTTGTGTGAATGTGATATATATATATATATATATATATATATATATATATATATATATATATATATATATACTCACATACATATGTATATGTATATATATACACATATATACACACATATATATAGACGTACACATATATATATACACATATGCATACGGGGATTTATTACCAACTCAACCTCGGCATTTTTGTCTAATCTTGGACTTTCTCCATCAGACAAAAGGAAATACTTAAAAAGATTCAGGAGAAAGCTCTAACCGCATCAGCGTGGATATGGCAGTCCTATATTGTGACATCAAACCGACAAAGTCTGGTGGTATCGTGAGATACTGCTGGGGCGCTCTGGGTTAGTGGTAATGATGCTTCGGCCCCGAAAGCATGCCTGAATCTAGAGTCATCATTTGATGAAGGCTTTGCTGGTTGCAATGCTACTGTGTAAATAGCAGTCATTGTATGAAGATTAAAATATACATGCATATATATATATATATATATATATATATATATACGTACACACATATATATACTCATATACATGTGTATATATGTACATATATATGTATATATATATATACACATCTATACTTATATATACACATACATACACATATTTATATATATACACACATATATATACACACAAGTATATGAATATATATATATTTATATACACACAAATATATGTATATATATATATACACACAAATATATGTATATATGTATATATATACACAATATATATATATGTATATATACACATATATATATGTATATATGCATATATATATATATATATATATATGTGTGTATAAAAAAATTAAGTCGACGGGGTGGCCTAAAGTCGGTATCAGCCAATCAGCGAGGGAGTCTATCCCCTTTTTAATAGCGCTAGATCAAGGAGATTGTTTTAGCATCTGAGTTGGAGCGCCACACCTATCATCAGCTCCTTACTTTACCGCACAGATCCCTGTGCTACTCATACGCTGAGTTGGCGGGGACCGGTATCGAACTAGGAACCTTGTGGTTTCTAGCCGAACGCTCTACCGACTGAGCTAACCCGGACCAAATATATATATATGTATATATACCCACAAATATATATGTATATATACACATAAATATATATATATATATATATATATATATGTATATATGTATATAGGAAATGTAGACGAACGTTTTCTAAGACACCCCTCACGCTTCTTGAAGCAATTACGTATGTAAATAATATATTCCCGATTTCTCTGAGTAGGTCTTCTTGCCGCTTCTGATAATTTGAATTCCGTTCGTAATCGATAGAAGATCTTTCCTGGGACAATTGCAAAGAGAATCGATTCCTAAGAAGTGAAGCGTTTGAGATAAACAAGAGAAACCCGAACATTTCTTTTCTTCTTCTTCGACCAAATAATTATAATCGTTTGATTGTCCTAGTCTACAGCATTTATTAAGAGTGTAAAATCAGAACCAACACCCACCCGCATTC
>CM042169.1:12983276-12988276 GCA_023376005.1 Doryteuthis pealeii
CCCGAAGAAAGACAGTGGGGACATCGGCCGAAACGTTGTACAGATAACAATGAAGATGAGGACAATAGTCCGAATAACGCAGATAATACTAAATAAGAAGCAGTTTCTCTGTTCCTACTCAATGTTTATTTTCAGTATTTGTCTCCGGTAGGTTTCGTCATAAATTCACTTCTTCTATCGATCCGTGGAAAAGTAACCGAATACTTATAGTTATTCGTCTCGTGTTGATTTCAAATCCTTTATTTAAGCTGAACAATCTGTCGCAGACTGGGGTCGGAGGACAGTGCAAAAGTGCAACAATGAAATTGCATGATCCCTTGACAGGACCCAGATTTCTGGAAGTATCTGCGTTGCGGATGGCCGACTCTTCCGGGTCGATGCAATTGTTTTTCTCTAAACTGCAATCTATCCACTGGGAAAATTATTTTGCATATAACAGGGAATTTTACATTAGTAACCGCGATATGATGTGGGAGTTGAGCTGAAGGATTTGATTGTCGTTCTATTCAAGTGATCATATTTCAAATCGGTTTCTTGGAGACGTGTTTAGCAAATTGTCATTAAACAGACATTTGACTCCAGGAAATGGACATATATTAAATATTTACATTTCTTTATCCAACTCTTTGGTTTGTTTTATAAGCAAAAAAACGACATTTGAAGACATTCCACTTAACTTCTAAGGAAACATGCACACACATAAGTACTGACAGACACAGATATATATATTATATATATATATATATATATATATATTATATATATATATATATATATATATATATATAGTTAAGAATTAATGCAAAATTAACCAACGAATATGATAAAAAATTAATGGAATGAATAGAATAATTGTAAAAGATATTTTACAGGGGAACTCTTCCAAATGAAAATAATAATAATAATAATAATAATAATAATAATAATAATAATAATAATAATAATAATAATAATAATAATAATAATAATAATAATCCAGACCTAGTGTTGATTAACAAAAAAGAAAGAACTTGTCAACTGGTGGATTTTGCAGTGCCAGCGGATCACAGGGTGAAGTTAAAGGAAAATGAAAAAATTGACAAATATCTGGACCTTGCCAGAGAACTGAAAAAGTTATGGAATATGAAAGTGAAAGTTATACCAATTGTAGTTGGTGCACTTGGAACAGTCCCAAAAGGATTAGAAAAAGGTTTGGAAAGTTTGGATATCAGAGGAAGGATTGAAACCATTCAGAACACTGCACTGCTGCAATCTGCCAGAATACTCAGAAGAGTCCTGGAGACCTGAGGAGACTTGCTGTCACTCAGACTCCAGTGAAAGACCATCAGCTAACACTGATGTGAAAACTCAAAAGGAATAATAATAATAATAATAATAATAATAATAATAATAATAATAATAATAACTTTTGAGAGAGGTCATTAATAGAAAAAAAAACCTTTTCCCATTCTATGAGACTCTTTATCGAAGCATTGAATTAATTATCTTATAAAATATTGGAACGGAAAATATAAGGTGTTACCTTTGTAAAGTTGCGTTGAGAGGTAAAATTTATAAAGTTATATTGAGAAGTAAATCGAATTTTTTCTGTTTAATCTTGTCTAGCTTATTTCGGTTGCAATTGGCAACATTGTGACATTGGGAATTTAAGATAAAATAAACGTAAATATTTTTGAATAAATTTTTACAGTTGTAAAATTTTAAAAATAATAAAATAAAATTATTTATTAGATAAATCAATGGATTATTTATTCAGAATATATATATATATATATATATATATATATATATATATATATATATATATAAAGTTAGGAGCTGGTGGTAGGTGTGGCGCTCCACCTCAGATGCTAAAATAATCTCCTTGGTCTAGCGCTAGGTGAGAAGGGATAGACTCCCTCGCTGTTTGACTGATACCGACATTAGGCTGCCCTGATGACTTTACTTATTTATATATATATATATATATATATATATATATATATTTGTGTGTGTGTATGTATATATGTTTGCATCAACATGGGCATGCATTGTGGATGTACAGCTCATCAGCTCAAGAATCAGATTCTTATCCTGATGAGCTACTAAGCGAAACTATTAGTAGGTATATCTGACACATTAGGATTAATTTTATTATTTGCTCTACTTAGGTATCAAGCACTTTTAACATTTTAGCTTTAGATAAACCCACCGGTTTATATATATATATATATGAAATCACATCTTCTTCATTCTAATATACACCGTAACTTTAAACTTAACATAAACTGTAAATACAAACATATACACAACCAAATATGACCAT
The DNA here is from genome assembly GCA_023376005.1 of Doryteuthis pealeii. Taxonomy (NCBI): domain Eukaryota; kingdom Metazoa; phylum Mollusca; class Cephalopoda; order Myopsida; family Loliginidae; genus Doryteuthis; species Doryteuthis pealeii. Next base: position 12,985,582 of record CM042169.1, read on the forward strand.
CTTACGAAAACATTAAAATAAAAAAATAACATAAAAAAAATATCTATGATCAAAGTTAGGTTCTTTTTATGAACGAATACCTTTTTAATGATTTCACCGTTTTTTGCAACACAATAACATACACTAGGTTCCGGGAATTTTCAACATGTTAGGAATAAATAATAACACTTTATTTTTGCAATACAAAACTGTTTCTACCATAACCCCTAGAAAAATCAAATATCCAAATTCTAACGGTCTATTTCCAAATTTGATTTTTTTTAAATTCTCTTCGAACATTTCTAAAAATTCTCCGTTTTTCCCCAACGAATTTTTTCATTCAAAATAAAAATTTCACTCTGATGAAGGTCGAATCTTCTCTGTGTGCGGAATATTTTCACACAGATGAACTGACCGAAACACATGTGTAAGTGATATTGATTAAATTCAACTTTTATTATCCATTCTGTTCTTTCTTTTCTTTATTCATTCTTCCTCATATTGTCGGATTCATTTCCAATTTCCATTTTTACACACACACACATATATATATATTCAATTAATTAAGAACAGACACCGCTATTCAAAAAATGTATTATTTTCAAGACGATGCTTGGCCAAGAAGTTAAATGTTACCAGTAATGAACTGCTCATCCGCCTGGGCTCTATCCTTAAGCGTCACGGGTTGCCACCCACGGCCAACAGGTGGCCCCATTGGGGGAGTGTTACCCCTCTGCAGAGGTGCAGTCGGTGCATTCTAACGCTCCAGCCGACGGGGCGGCCATCTCCTGTGGATGTCCTTATTTTGATGGACGCGTGTCTTCTCAATCTATATTGATCATGTTTCTGTCTTGAGATCTCGAATTACAAACAGAGCAAAAATCGTCAACGTGTGCAGCTTAGTTACATCTTCTTATTATAGATGGAGATTCAGTGTCTGTCTCTAATCGAAACTATATCAGTACCAAAGTCTCAATTCCTTTAGTTAATTACGTCACATTCTCCATGATTTTATTATTATTTAAACCTCAATCTATCTATACATATATAAAGGGAGGTTGTGTATATGTGTATGTCCGGAGGAAACTTCGAAAATAAAACAATTAACGACACAGTAATATATATATATATACATTCACTATAACCAGGGTTTGGTTTTTGAGCAAAAATAATGAAGATTTTATTCATATTTGATAAGATATTTAGAAATTAAAATTTGTATAATAACAGAAGGTAATTGAAATGTGATGTTGATCGATTGACTTAATCGCCTCATTCATAGTGGGTTTTTTTACATTGTAAATTATTGAATTAAAATGTCTTATAAAATGTCCAATAATGCTCACATTAAAAACTCCACATCCCTGGAAAATTATAATACAACATTTTAAAATTGGGTGAAATAAAATTGAACAATTAAGAAATCTGCGATTAAATGACACCAGATAATCTGGATTTACATATTTGCGTATCTTAACTAATTTGAAAGGTCTCATTTTTAACCAGAGGGTGTTGCAGGATGATAAAGGACGGAAGATTTAGGAACAAGCGTATTATTATAATCTTAGATAGATTATTAGATGTGGACTTGGTTAAGTGTGTTAAAATGTGGAGCACTATACATTTGGATTAAGTATATAAAAAAGTAAAGGCAGCGGAGTGGTCTATTGTCGGTATTAGCCGGACAGCTAGAGCTTCTGTCCCCTTTTCACGGGCAAAAAACCCGGGAGATTGTTTTTGCGTCTGAGGTGGAGCAACACACCAAGCATCAGTTACCCACTTTACTGCACAGATACAATCTAGGCTACTCCTTCGCTGAGTTAGTGAGACCTAGTATCGAACGCGAAACCTTGTGATTCAAGGCGGATATTCTACAGACTGAGCCTAATTGGATAAAGTAAGATAACATTTAGCGAAAAAAATGTATATTGAATCATGGATAGACAAATTAAGAGCATTAAGAATTTCCAGTCTGGTGGGTCCTACTTCCTGGACATTAAACTGGAACTGTTACATAATCTATGCGGTTGCATAAGATTATTGTCGGTCCCCTGTAATTCTGAAGGGATGACCCTTTCATACCATGGCCGGTTCCTTCGATGGAAAATTAAAGAAGCCCGCCAAAATACATGAAGTTACGTGGGACCTGTTCGTCCCCAATTTGCAGTTGGACGTCAGGCAGTGAAGATGTACTACCGAACTGTGATTCACTCTGCATACGCGCGCTATGTTAGTTAGCAGATGTCTAGTGGGGATTTAACAATAAAATAAGATCAAAATTAAATCGAAGTCTTGTGTTTATTACCTAAAAACTAACAATGACACAGGGCTTCTGATAAGGAGAAATCCCTAACAGAAAACCAGACCCGAAGTCCCCAAGAAAATTCAGACCTTAGAAGATGCCAGACCAAGTCAAGATGATAGAAGAAATACCAAAGACGATCAGAATACTAAAGACGGCCAAGAAATAGAATTAAAGAAAGCGGTATGCAACATTATAATTATTTAGTGCCAGTAAAGAAAGGGCTATGCAACAGAACCAGAGAAGCATCCTAAGGATTTATTTCAGAGAGAGGAAGTCGCTGTAACGTAGTGGCTAATGTGTTAGACTGCGACATCATAGTAATTGTTCGAACGCCAGTCATGTTATTACGTTCATTTTTGGACTCTTTATTTTGTCATATTTTTAACTCTTTTTTGTCATATTTCTCTTTGT
>CM042169.1:12993276-13000776 GCA_023376005.1 Doryteuthis pealeii
TTTATTTACTTCTCATATATATATATGTATATATATAGTGAGTGAGAGAGAGTGAGAGAGAGAGAGAGAGAGGAGAGAGAAGAGAGAGATGTATGCCTGTCAAGGTGTAAATCCGTCGCTAAAAAATCACTTATTTTTGCGGAATATAGTCGACCGTTTAATCCCATTCTCTGCGTGTCGGTAGTCGAATTCCAAGATCTCTGTTGCATGAAACTACTTTGGTGAATACTTTTTGGTACCATTCCGCCTGTGACTAAAGTAGAATTCTTCATAACGTCTTGGATTCGAATGTCATACTAAACTCCGTTCTGCTGGTCTGTATCCTCTTCTCAATGGAAATTTATAATTACTAGCAGGACCTGTGGATATATCACAGTATGCTAATTTAATTATTATAACTGATGAATCCGGGTGAAGGGATATATTCTGAAGTTGGTATTGGTATATTATCGCAGTAGTAATTGGTACGTCGAATAGCAATACGTCTTCCGAGCAGTCATGGTGTAGTCTAGCGAGTAAGTTTAGCTTGTAGGCTTAGGGGTATTTACATGTGTCCCACTTTCACACAAGGCCGTTTTAAGTTGGCACCACCCACAAGCCGAGACTCATGGGTGGCAGGTAGAAAAATTGCGTCGATCCCGTCGGCATTCCCCCTCAAGGGGGGCGCCTCAGGTGCTGGGCAATGAACCCTGCCCTGCCCCTTTAAATCGAGGGGGCAGGTATTGCCTGGGAGACGGCCCCCTGTGATGGACGCTATTAGCCAAATCAACCTGTCCAGTCGCCGAAGCACACTAGGCTTAGGTATAGGTGCCTGTACCAACACACTGTCGACTATTTATACATGACACTGTCCAATCAGATTATAGCGAGGGGATACCAAGGTATTTACATATTCATTACATCAATGACTTTTTTATATGTTTACTTTCTTAAATAAACCTATTTACTATTGCCAACTAGTATATATATATGAGAAGTCTAATAATCTTGATTTAACTCTCACACTTTTTTTCTTTCTTTCCTTCTTTTCATTATGTTCGATTGAAACAGGTTAGCGTAACTGACCCGGAATGGTAGTACCTGTTAGGGTCCCACTTATGTGTTAAGTAGAAAAACAGGAGTTAAGAAATATGTGTTTTTAATTGAGTTTAAGAAGAAAAAAATTAACCATCAAAGAGAAATACAACAAAACTTTTTCGGCATACAATAACCCGGCAAATACTGGAAACCTAATAATTCTTAAGTACATTTTTTATTCATTTAGATATTCTTATAGGCGTACAATCACCATCATCATTGTCGCGCAATTAGCATGGATAACCATGTCAATCTCTTGCCAACCTTCAATATCATTCATTGTCCCAGGAGGTCCTCTGCTCAGTATCCAGTATCCTCGCAAGAGTTTACATGCCGTAAAATCGAACAAACATACACACCTACTTAAATTTAGGCATCATCCTGCACTGTTACAACGGAAGTGCAATTGATTCAGAGGCCATTTTTTTTTTTTCTGTTTTTCTTTTTTCTTTTAATAAATTTCCAATTTATTTCGTTTCTAAGTGAAAATTGGCGCTGGAATTGTTTGTTAAATAAAATCATTTGTCTTCGTACGACCATATGTTTATAATAGAATTATTTTAGAAAAAAATTATAAGCATATTAGATGTATGCGAGGTTTCAAATTTGAATGACATCTCTTTTCTTGTATAAGTCGACACTTACCACTACATTCCTTTTACTACACACACACACACACACACACACACACATACACACACACACACATATATATATATATATATATTAATATATATATAGATAGATAGATAGATAGATAGATAGATAGATATATCGGTAATTTTTCCTAGATGAAATAAAGGAAAAAAGAATGCTCAATTACAAATGTAAGAGCTGTATTTATTAAATATAACGGTTTATACAGAGGTTTTAGTGAGCATCAACCTAAGGTTTCTAGTTTTTGCCTTCTTCAGGATGCTTATTTCATGCCCTAGTGTGTTTGTAAACACACCGTTTACGATTGAAATAGAAATGCTCATATATATATTATATATATATATATGCTCATATATAATATATAATATATAATATATATATATAAATATGCTCCTATATAATATATATATATATATTCAGAAGAAAACAACATAAATTCATACAAGGGTTTGATATTCGCTAGCATTAAACCCACAGAATTTTGTTATATAGAAAAATGAGTCAAGAAATATGTTGTTTTTTAATTGAATTTAAGAAATAAATGAACCATCAAGAAGGAATAAAACAAAATGTTTTCGACATAAAATATCCCAGCAAGATTTGACATGCCGCAAAATCCAACCAACAAACCTACCTACCTAAATTTAGGCATCATCTTGAAATGTTAAACCAGAAACGCAATTGATTCATTGGTCATTTCTTTCTTTTTTCTTTTTTATTAAATGTCAAATTTATGAATTTAAATATCACGTTTCAGTTGAAAACAACATAAAGTCATACAAGGGTTCGATACTAGTAAAAAAAAAGGGATAGAAGGGCCTGGTTAGCTCAGTCAATACCGGCCCTCACCAACTCAGTGTATGAGTAGCACAGGGATCTGTGCGGTAAAGTAAGGAGCTGATGGTAGGTGTGGTGCTCCACCTCAGACGCAAAAACAATCTCCTTGGTCTAGCGCTAGTGAAAAGAGGACAGACTCGCTGATTGGCTGATACCAATAAATAAGTACACCCCTAACAATTGTTTTATAAAAAGTTAATTTTTTCTAAACCAAAGATACAAGGATTTCTTATTTCTATTTTCTTATTTCTAGTGGAGCATAATATTGATTGGCTGATACCGATATTAGGCCACCCCGACGACTTTACTTACTTTTAAACCCGGAGAAAAAGAACAGATAATGAAAGACTTTTGAACGGTACATTTTGAATATCAGTTTAGTAGACTGAGATACTGATATGAGAACTGAGTGAGTATTGATTTTGTTAGATTCAAAAACTTTATTGTTCTTTGGCAAAAAAGAAAAAAAAGGAAAAATGAAATTTTGTCTATTGAAGAGTTTGTCCAAAACGCAGCATTGTACATCTAATACTACCACACAATAACAAGGAAGTAGACAGCTAAGTACAATTGCATGTTTTTAGCAAAAAAAATATATATTTTATTGTTGAGAATAGGGCAGTAATCGAGATTCTGTCGATTAAGCACTTATATAAAGCACGGAGTCTGACAATCAACTATATTCAATAGGAGATATATATATATATATATATTATATATATATAATATATATATATATATATATATATATCGAGAGAAACTTATAGGCATACAGATATGCAGACAGAAACAAAAGGGACCAAGAAAGTATAAAAAAAGTATAAGAAAACTTTATATTATATATATATATATATATATATATATATATATATACATATGGGTGGGTGTACAATCTTAGTTAGCGTAGACATATATATGTATATAGATAGGGGGTTGCGCACGCACATGCACACACACACACACACACATACACACACACATATATATATGTGTGTGTGTGTGTGTGTGTGCATGTGTGTGTGTGTGTGTGTGGAGAGAGAGACATATAGGCATACAGATATACAGACAGAAACAATGGGTCCAAGAAAGAGAAAAACAAATATAAGAAAACTTATATATAATATATATATATATATATATATATTATATATATATATATATGTTGTGTATGTGTGTGTGTGTGTGTGTGTGTGTGTATAATTATACATATATATACGTGCCTGTATGTGTATGTGTAATCTAAGTTAGCGCAAAATATATATATATATCAATATAGATATGGGGTTAGGTCCATACATACACAAGAAATATATATATATATATATATATATATATATATATATATATATATATATATATATACAGAAACAGTAAGACTAATAGAAAATACATGCATATATAAGACTGAGTTAAGCATTTACAGACGAAATAAAATCGAAACATATGTGAAAACACACACACACATATATATATATGTATAAGTATTTCTAATATATGTGTATTTATATATATATATATATATATATATATATATATATATATATATATATCTGTGCGAGTTAAAATCGGCATTATAAATGCTTGTGTATCTCTTTTCATCACGATTTTGATATGAAGCAAACAGAATGCAACGAGTGTGTGCCAATGCCAGTTTGGCTTTCTTTTAAAGACGAAGACAAAGTTGCCATTTTTTATGGAAGATTTACGATTTAGGATATTCATTACTTACACAAAACTTATGGAGTCGACAAGAATAGCGAATTAAAATCTTTTTTCTAAAACGAAATCTTTATTCACTTTTGTACTGAACTAAGCACATACAGACAGACATATACACACGCACACTCACACAGATAGACATATACACACACATAAATATATATATATATATTTGTGAATAAAAAGGCCTTAAATACCATGGGTATCGTGGTTATGGACCATTTCCACTCGTGGGTATCTAGGGCCCACGAGCTTTTTCAGACCACGTATATCTTTTGAGAAAAGGGCATTCTTCAGACCACGTATATCTTTTGAGAAAAGGCATTCTTCAGACCACGTATATCTTTTGAGAAAAGGGCATTCTTCAGACCACGTATATCTTTTGAGAAAATCTCATGTGCCCTAGATACCCACGAGTGGAAATGGTCCATAACCATGATACCCATGGTATTTAAGGCCTTTTTATTCACAAATAACTTTGCTCTGTTTACAATAATTAAACATTGAGCATTCCACGGAACCTGAACTCTACAACAAACTACTGGTAGAGAATAGGACCAGCCTAGAATCACCTTATACCAAGAAACTTGGTACCACCCAAAGTATATATATATATATATATATATATAATATATAATATATAATATATATATATATATTATATGTGAGTGTGTGTGTGTGTGTGTGTGTGTGTGTGTGTGAAGAAAGGAAGTGAATCCGACGGTATGTAGTATATTAGGAAAAATGAAAAAACACAGGTTTAAATGGGTTAAGTGGCGAGTTTATTGGCCGACGCTACAGTGTTTCGATCTATTAATTAGATCATCTTCAGGGCATTTGTTGGTATATGGAAGGTGATAATAAAATTATTTATCACAGAATAACGAGAAAAGCGAGTGGTAGTTATATGTTATATATAATATATATATATATATATATATATATATATATACTTTTGGACAGACACATACATATAAACACACACACTTACACATACGCTGACAATTTGCAAGATATTACCAGGAATATGACAAAATGGACAAATTCTAACAACAGCGTAACAGCTCCAGAACTTAGCTCTCAGAAATATTTTGTCGAAGAGATCTTTATCACGAAATATTAAGAATAAATAAAAAGTTACCTCATTTTTCTTTAAACTTGCCTTAAAAATCAACAATGAATAAAACATCATCGGCATGAAATGACCCAAAATGGTTGACATGCCGTAAAACCCAACGAACTAACTAACAAAAAAATAATCTCCTTTTTTGGCCGGAAATATGATTACTGACTTGGCTTGAAAAGAAACGACTACCCCAGCCTTAATCCTAGCAACAAGGTAACAGCTCCAGAACTCAGCTTTCAGAAATCTTCTGACGAAGGGATCTTTATCACGAAATATTAAGAATAAATGAAAGGTTACCTCATTTTTTTACATTTGCATTGTGATAGCCTTAAAAACCAAGAATGAATAAAACAAAAATATCTTCGACATAGAATGACCCAGCAAGGGTTGATATGCCGTAAAACCAAACCAGTCAACAAACCATCACGAATATAAATCAAATCTTCATTATTTTTGCTCAAAAACCAAACTCTGGTGATATTTAATGTGTATATATATTTACTTTGTCATTAATTGTTTTATTTTCGAAGTTTCCTCAGGACATACAGATAGACATAACTTCCCTTTATAAATGTACTAGCAGTGGCTACCCGGCGTCGCCTGTGTAGAGGGGGGGGGTAAAAGAAAGTAGGGAGATTTGTTTTTTAGTTAGTCCTGCAGATCCATTATTACTTAATCGTGAGTTGAATTCTCGTGGGATGCCCCATTTAAATCCCTATGTAAAAAATAGACCTTGTATTGATCCAGCTACTCTGAAAAGCCAGGAAAATGTGATTACTGACTTGGTTTGATTTGGTTTGTTTGGTTTGTTTTGTTTTACGGCATATCAACCTCAGTGGGTCATTTAATGCCGATAAAGTTTTGAAATAAATCAATTCTTAATGGATAATACCATTTTTTTATAAATACATTTTTCTATTTAACCCATAGATGGGACCCTAACAGGTACTACCACTCCGGGTCAGAGTGGACCAGGGAGCAATGGTGATGAAGGGATGCTCCACATTCCCCAGACCTCCAAAACTGAAACCTCACCATCAGATAGAGTTTAATGTCATTCCCAGGACATGTAGACCCGCAGCCACCGCCTTCTAGCACCCATATGATAAAAAGGGGTTGGGGCTTGCCATAAGGGCAATAGGGTTTTGGAAAATCATATAGGTGCTAGGGCTTGACGTGACCAGCCGATTGATCGGAGGGGACCTCTCCGACCACCCGTCTAGCCCAAGATAGGGCCAAAGTGGAGTATTGCATGTCATGAACTGCTAATCCACCTGTGTTCTATCCTTTAGCATCACGGGTCGCCACCCACGGCCAACAGGTGGCCCCATTGGGGGAGTCTTACCTCTCTGCAGAGGTTCAGTCTGTGCATTCTAACGCCCCAGCCGACAGGGCGGGACTTGGTTTGAAAAGAAACAACTACCCCAGCCATAATACGAGTTTCTGCATATGAGCGCACGTACGTGTGGGAGTGTATGTTTGATTGAATAATAATTTTCTTTGATGCATGTTGGCTTCTATCTAAAGCCCTGCCCCCACAAAGGTTTTTTATTATTATTACTGGGGGTGAAGGGATGGAACGTTGTCTGCAATTTAAGAAACGATTCGAATCATTTCCCTTTAAAATGAATGAAAAAGTAAAGTTATTCTATTCAGATTTTATGACCTATTTATTCATATAATATTCAGTTCACCCAACTAAACCCTATTTAATGTTCAGTCAATTGCAAATGACTACCCTATCCACCAGAACCAGAAAAGACAACCGCATGAATAAAGACTGTGCGATCTTTTGTAACCTACCGACCCCATGCTGAAGAATCAATATTTTTCACTTTCCACTTTTGAATATATATTTTAATTATCTTGTAAAATCGAATAAAGTTCGATTTTTTTCTCTAATTATATTCTAAGAGTTAACTTATCGTCCATTATGGGGGCAGGAGTAATGGAAGATAACACGACACCTAACGACAATCTGTAGCAACTAAGGGAAGATAATCCTAAGATAATTAAGGAAAGAGTTTTCATTTGTAAAATAAGGAATTTTAGGGTTTTTTTTTCTGTATCATTTTCACGACAGT
>CM042169.1:13005776-13050776 GCA_023376005.1 Doryteuthis pealeii
TACTCAATTCCCGCGGGAGTTTCAAGCAAAATATTGTTTAATACAATTCAAGATGGCGTCTAACCTAATTTGTTATGACTAATGTGCGATACGAAGTAAAATCTTATACATAGATATTTACGTTTTGAGAAAATAATTAAAAGTTGCTCACAGTCTTTTAGATATTCTCAATTCTATTTTCTGCATCGGTAGCTGTTATCTTTGGTTTGTTTTGTTTTTTGTATGGCGTATCAATCACAGTGGATCATTAAATGTCGATAAAGTTTTATATTTCACATTACACATTTCTTGACGTACTTTTCCAAACTCAACACACGAACTTTTACATTTCTTTCGAACATTCGATTTTGTTGATTATTGCAAATTTATACTCTGAATAAATTTATTTGTTATTTTATAATTATACGCATTTAATATATTATTTTTATTTTTATATTTTTATAATTTTTATTTTTATATATTTTTATTTTCATATTTTTATTTTTATATATTTATTTTTTATATTTTTATAATTTTTATTTTTATATTTTTATAATTATATGCATTTAATATATTATATGCATTTGTTTTATCATTTCTCCGTCTTTTCTGTCTAAACTGTGTTATATTTTTATTCGTCATTCCTAATATCATTGAACACATCTCATAACCCCTTACAAATAAAAACTTAGTCCTGTCCCCTCAAATAAAATGTTGCGTCCATTTATTAATTATTAATCAAATAGTTATTTTGAATATTTTGCCCATATATTTTATTCTTAATGGATACTCAATTTTTTTTATAAGCACATTTTTTTATTTAACTAATAGTTGTGGCCCTAACAGGTACTACCACTCCGGTTCAGGGTGGACCTGGGAACAATATCACAATTCTATTTTCTGCATCGGTACCTGTTACATTACGTGGTTTTGTTTTGTTTTACAGCATATCAATTTCGGTGGGTCATTAAATGCTGACAAAGTTTTGAAATAAATTCATTCTTAATGGTAACTCATTTTTTTATAAAGACAGTTTTTATTTAGCCCATAAATGGAACTCTACAAGGTACTACAATTCCGGGTCAGGGTGGAACTGTGCCGTCTTAAATCAGATTACACACTTTGTGCTGCTCATGAGCTGAGTTGCCGGTGACTAGTAACGGATACAGAACCGTGCGATTCCTAGGCGTGTGCTCTTCCGACTGAGCTAGAACGGTCATTTCTCTTTTAGCAGTAAATGAACTAATAATAGATAAGACACAAAACATTTTTATTTAGTAGCTGAACATTTTGGGGTTTATATAATATACCTTAACGCCGGGTGTCCAGTGGCTTCGGCCCTGGAGCTCATAAGTTAACATCGTTGATCCCAGGGGGGCCATCCGCAGGGCAACACCTTCCCTCTTGACTTAAAAGGGACAGGGCTGGATTTATTCAACCAACCAACCAGCCATCCAACCAAACTTTTGTTTGAAACGTTCAATCAAGGCCTAAATTTTTCAGCGAGTAACAGTATTATTGTGACGAATCATAATTCCCCGAGAAAAAATACATCTTCCTCGACCGCTAACATTATCAACCTTCCATAAATTAAATTATTTATTCATTTTTTTTCGCATTGAAAGAGAAAAAAAAACATAATGTATAAAATTAAGATTGATTATACCGTTTTCTCTATTCTATATTTAATGACTCTGAGGGAATAATGTTTTCAGAAAAGACTTATTGTCAAATCTCTGCTGTTGTTGTATATAGTTTATTAAATATTAACAAGGGAAACCCACTTAAAAATACGTGCATACGTTATTTAATGTCTTTTAGAATACAAAGAAAGAATATTTGCAGTGCCAAAGAAACAAACGTCTTTATACTTGGAATTGTTTATTTCAAATAATTAGAGGCACTTGTAGAGCAATGGCTACCGTCGTAGAAAATAATCCTGAGGGAATAATGTTTCAAATAAGACATATTGTATAACCTCTGCTGATTTTTATAGTTTATTTTATTGATTTTCTAATGCCACTGCAATAGAATATGCATATATATATATATATATATATATATATATATATATATATATCTGTGTGTTTGTGTGTGTGTGTGTGTTTTTATATATATATATATATATATATATATATATATATATATATATAATATATATATATATATATATATATATATATATGCTCTGAATACAATTGATCTATTAATTATTTTACATTGAACTTTCTTAGGGATTTGGAGGAAACCTTGTATAAATCTATAGGTGTGCATCTGCATGGGCATACATGGTGGATATACGGAGTTGGAGGAAGATACAAAGGGTGCGCGCGTGGAAGTGATTGCGCTAACCAGTTTTAATCGAACATAATGAAAAGATGAAAAGAGGGACAGAAAGAAAAGAAGTGAGAGAGAAAGTTAAATCAAGGTTATTATACATTTTACACATCGAACTATTTTTCAATAGCTCATAGGTAAACACATCAAACGTTGTAATGTTTAAATTATCATGCTTTGATATATTCACAGAACTTGCTAGTCTCCATATTAACGTAGACAAGATATATATATATTCAACTTTTACAGTCTCGGGAAATGCCGGATTTCTCTGCTAGTTACAAATAAAAACAATACAAATTTGTTGGTGGTGGAGTGGTTTGTTATCGGTATCAGCCAAACAGCGAGGAAGTCCATCCCCTTTTCTCTAGCGCTAGGCCAGGGAGATTGTTTTTGCTGAGATGGGGCGCCACACCAAGCGTCAGTTCCCCATTTACCGCATAGATCGGAATACCCAATCTGTGATACCCCTGCGAGTAGGCGGGGATTGGTATCGAACCAGTAACTTTGCGATTCTTAAGTGGATGCTCTAGCGACTGAGATACAATTCTATTACGACATGAAATCTCCCAAGTTCGAGAAGTTTCCCGGTTTTGATTTTACTATGAAAAATGCATTGGAAATGATTTTTACTATAAAAGTGCATTGGAAATGATTTTTACTATAAAAATGCATTGGAAATAATTTTTACTATAAAAATGCATTGGAAATGATTTTTACTATAAAAATGTATTGGAAATGATTTCGAAGAGAAGGTTTCGAGTTGGAATAGAAGATTCCTGAGTTTGACAAGACACACCTGAAGAAGTTCGGAGAGCTCATCGTCCGAAACTTTGTGTAGATATAACAATAAAGATGAGGATAAAAGACCGGCAAATCTAAATAATAATACCCTTAAACACAAAAGTTTTCCTGATTGAGACAGCCATCGATAAACAAAATGGCAGTTGACAATTCTGCAGATGTTAAGATTCGAATGTTTTACCTGCAGTGAAATCTAATCGATAATTATTTTTATCTTGAGTGAGGTTTATAAAAAAATGTAACTTTGAAATAAATAAAAAGAAGTCCATTTTTTTCATGCGATCAGATCAATACTAAGATACTTATCACACAGCAAGAAGCCACGCCTAGTTACCTATTTGAACACCTGCTACGTTGATGTTTCTTGAAAAGGTTGTGTAATAATACGAGAGGCGTCAGCACCAAAGAAGTAGGTTAAACCTAACGGAACTAGGTCAAACGGAACCTAATTATAATTACCTCCCTTAGTAGTCTATTTTAGAGTTCCCTTCCTGTTATGACCTGTTTAAGGGTCAATAAATAATAACTCAACACGGATATAAAATGTAGGGAACAGATTGTATTCAGCAATATATATCAACGTACAATGAAAGAGTTTCCTTGTTACAGCTTACACGAAGAACAGTATCTGGTACTTCTCCTTTGAGTAGCTTTACTCTGTTAAATATATACCCTTTGAGTAAGTCCATGTTCGTGTCATAGGGGAGTCACCTACAACACTTTCTTAGCAATTTTTTTTATCAACGGGGGACAAAACTCTAAAATCATCATCTATTTCAGTTTTCCCGCCATCGGCGCGTAATTCTTTCCTTTTCAAATCAGTTGCCATTTAGAACAGACACAAGTTCTTCGTGTCCCTTTCTTTACCCAAAGGACTTAAGGTATGTTAATTCTTTTTTCCTTATATATTACTTATGGTGATAAAATTCTTCCCCATTTGTGTCTTGCATTTAGACAATATTATATCAGACACTTTCACGATCATGACAAAATAAAAGGACTGAATCCATCAGAGGTTGGGTCAAAGTTATTATGTAAATATATATCTAAAATATTGAAAAATAATAGATATAGAAAATACAATGAATATTGCATATAATTGAATAATTAAATATTATCTTATAATTTTATTCAACATTTTAAATTTCAACATTCTGATTTTATATTATCTTAAATTAAATAGAAAATATGAAGGTGCTGGATATGTATGTCGAAAAAGGGGGAATTCCCTTTAAATAAAATGTAATATTGTAAAAATTATCTAGTACCCCTAAAAGAGGCGGTTTCATTCCTGAAAAGAGCTAACCAAACGTCACACTACCTAAAATCCCCATAACATAGAATAAATACACTAAAAATTTGAGCATGCAATGTTAGACAGTCCTCATTGTTTTTTTAAACAAGTTTTAATAAATACATACCTGTTATTATCTATCTATATATAGTTTGTTTTATTTTAATATATATTTAAAGTTATCAGAACTAAGTTTCCATTTCAATTTTTAAAATTCTTTACTCCGTTAATAAATTTATTTCATTTTTTACTCCTTTAATAAATTTGATGATTTTACTTTACTTATGATACAAACTCTCTGATATTAAATTTTCAACTCCCATCCCTTCAGGCAATATTTATTTTACGTCGCACAGAGGGCGTTTTTTTATTTTACTAGTCTAGATAATAAATATTGTTACAGAGCTGTACCTACAAATTTAGAAGAAGAAAAAAGCGAGAGATTAGATGTACGAACGCTCGGAAGTTTCGCTCAGAACGAGGACGTATCTACGGTAGATTCCAAGCGATTGGCTGAGATGTTGTGATGTTTTAACAGCTGCGCCTACAATCTCGTGCGCGCTCGTCTCGTCTCGTGCAGTACGAGAAATCGTTACTTTTCCCCAGCAACTAAAGTAGCTGTTAAAATGATATCGCTGACCTACTAAAATGGCCAATGTACGTCAAAAAGAAAATCTATCAAATCTATCAAAACTGCAGGTACATTTACCAAGATAGAAATGGAAAACGCATGAACATTCTCTTCAAAAGTCGTCATTTCGTCATCCAACCTACTTATTCCACACATGTCATATCCTTATCACGTGGTCAGCTTATCAAAACGAAAATCAATATATATATATATATATATATATATATATATATATATATATATATATATATGAAGAAAGGAAGTGAATCCGACGGTATGTAGTATATTAAGAAAAATGAAAAAACAGAGGTTTAAATGGGTTAAGTGGTGAGTTTATTGGCCGACGCTGCAGTGTTTCGATCTATTAATTAGATCATCTTCAAGGCATTTGTTGGTATATGGAAGGTAATAAGAATAACGAATTTGTTTGTCCCCCTTTTTTCAAACCTCAAATTTATTTTTTAAACAGACTGAATAACAAGGACTACCACTCGCCTTTCTCGTTATTCTGTGATAAAAAAATTTCTTATCACCTTCCATATACCAACAAATGCCCTGAAGATGATCTTATTAATAGATCGAAACACTGCTGCGTCGGCCAATAAACTCACCACTTAACCCATCTAAACCTGTATTTTTTCATTTTTCTTAATATACTATATATATATATATATATATATATATATATATATATATATTATATATATATATATATATATATATATATATATATATATATATATATGCTTTTTTAAGTTGGGCGTTATTACGAAGCATTTAAAAATAAATGAATCAACTCGATGTTATGGAGTATTGGATTCACTTATTTTTTTATAACTTGTTATCATTAATTTTCGGGATCGTTAGATTCCCTTTTTCAAATGACTGTTGCTCCTGTTCAACGGATCTTTTGTCTTTGTTGTTATTGATATTTTACAGACGCCGCCGCTGTCAATAACAACAAAGACAAAGGATCCGTTCAACAGGAGCGAGGTTCATTTGAAGAAGGGAATCTAACGATCCCGAAAATTTATGATAACAAATAATAAAAAAATAAGTGAATCCAATACTCTATAACATCGAGTTCATTCATTCATTTTTAGATGCTTGATAATAACGCCCAACTTCAACATAATATATATATATATATATATATTGGTTTAGAGGTTGAATTTAAAGGCTATCACAATGCAGGTGTAAAGAAAAAATAATAATAAGGTAACAATGGTGTGTGTTAACCTGTATTTAATTCTTTAATTTTTGAGATAAAATCTCTTTTTCAAAAGATCACTGGAACTGAAGCAGTCTAGTCATGGCATTTCTTTTTAAATGAATTTTTTTTTTTTTAAATGATGGTATTTTTTTATTACTGTATTCTCATATTGTATGTTTACGTGAATGTATTTTTTTGTTTGTACGTGTGCGTGAAAATGCGTGTAGGCTGTGACGTTATGACTTTATCCACGCGCGGTAGTGCATATGAATAACCGTGCGTATGTGCGTATTAAAGAGCGTGTTTGTGCTTGGTGGCCATGATGATGTATGATATTTCGTTTTGGATGTAATATCCAAAACGCACATACACACGTGGATACGGTTATTCATAAGCACACCCGCGCGTGAATAAAGTCATAACGTCACAGCCAACACGCATTTTACTGGACACGCGCATGACATCAGCTAGTTAGACTATTTCTAAACTCCTCAGGCGTGTGGGGTATCCCTTTATTGATATTACTCCCAGCTTCTACTCTGACCCGGAGTGTTAGTCCCATCTATAGATTAACATGCGAATAATTCGAGACATAAAATGAATAGAACAGCTTGGATGCTAGCTCTTTCCATCACTCCCAGTTTTCATTGCTAAATTTTCCAAATTTAACTATTTTACTAAATTAGATGCTAAATAATAAAATTACATTTTTTTTCTCTTTGTTAATGGATTTCTTTTAAGATTTCTCAACAGGATTTTTGCTCATATTCATTCAAACTAGCAGAACCTGTGGATATAACACAGTATGAAATAAAAAGACGATGGAATGAATTAAAAATAAAGAAAATGAAAGTGAAATACTTACGTAAATGGTAACGACGCGAAGCGGCTTTGTTCCAAAAATGTCCCCTCGGTAACGCGGCACACTGCTAAAATTCTTGTTGATTACAATCCTTTTGTCTCGTGTTTTTGGCCCGCTACGCCAGGTACTGCGCTACGACAAAAGTGACATTTTAAAATACACATCGACAAAATACACATAATATACAAAAAAGGAGAGAGAGAGAGAGAGAGAGAGAGAGAGAGAGAGGGAGAGAGAGTTTAATTTCTGGTAGTGGTGTATTTGGATTGCTAATCTAGTTTGAATTATTAGGATTTTTTGCCTAAAATGGAGATGTTGAAAAAGCCGGTCTACTGTTTATATTTTGTAAGGCTGTTATAGAACTTAAATAAATTCATATATATGTGTGTGTGTGTGTGTGTGTTTGTGTGTGTGTGTTGTGTTGTGTGTGTGTGTGTGTGTGTGTGTGTGTGTTGTGTGTGTGTGTGTGTGTATGTGTATGTGTGTGTATTTGATGTCTTATTGTTATTAAGGATTGTATGGGCCGGGTTAGCTCAGTCGGTAGAGCGTTCGGCTAGAAACCACAAGGTTCCTAGTTCGATACCGGTCCTCGCCAACTCAGCGTATGAGTAGCACAAAGATCTGTTCGGTGAAGTAAGGAGCTGATGGTAGGCGTGGCGCTCCACCTAAGATGCAAAAACAATCTCCTTGGTCTAGAGCTATTGAAAAGGGGATAGACTCTCTCGCTGACTGGCTGATACCGACTTTAGGCCACCCCGACGACTTTACTTTACATACTTGCCTAAAATGACGAGATGTTGAAAAAGCCAGATCTACATTTTGTAAAGCTGTTATAGAACTTAAATAAATATATATATATATATATATATATATGTGTGTGTGTGTGTGTGTGTGTGTCTTTGTGTGTGTGTGTGTGTGTGTGTGTGTGATGTCTTTATATACTGCTAACTCTATTATTAATATAATCTATTCAATAATAATTTATCTAATCTAAATATGGCTGAAGTGCGTCTCTAATTTAGAATAGAAAGATAAGTTTTAAAAGACACTGTATGCATCAAAAGTTTTTTAACTACTTAAATTCATTCTTTTGTGTTGCTCATTTTCCTACCACATTTTAGCTGGTCTATTCTCCAACCTTCTTCATGTGTAGAGTCTATATAATAATACAGGTGTCCTAAAAAATACATCATCTTGCAACACCCTCTGGTTAATAATAAGACCGTCCAAATAAGTGTCATCAGCTCAGCTAAATAATGAACCATTCTGCTTTTATTATAAAGGCAGGATCTAACTCCTGATTCAGTAATAATCTTAGCTGTTATTAGTTTATTTACTGCTAATCTATTATTAATTAATAATAATTTATTTAAACTGAGTTGGCTAAAGTATATGTTATGAAGCATAATATTCAGCTATTAAGTAAAAATGTTTAGCATCTTATCTATTATTAGTTTATTTAGAACAAAATCACAAATGGACGGATATTTATCCATACCATCAATAAAATAGAATAAAAAATACCAATCTATTAATAATAGAGATTCGGTCTTTATTTGTCTGTAACTCAAACTACGTCACTGATTACGTCACAATCATTTCAGGCACTTAGCTTGTCAGTGAGTATTCAATGTATAGTCAGTATCATTACTGCATAGAAATATAAAAATTCTATGAAAAATCAATTGATAGTGAAATGTTCACAAAAAAATATAGATACTTATTCACCTTCAGATAGATTTATGTTTAAAATAGTCTTTTTTCCTAAAATATATTAGGGGAAATAGTTTGTTTTTTTACTAGATCGACCGCTCCCTTATTTGATTTCTTCGAAATCTGAACAAAATACATCTTACTCGTACAATTTTTAAATGATAATAGTCTGAATAATTAAATCAATATTTTTTTAGAAACGTAAGTAAAGTAAAGTCGTCGGGGCGGCCTAATGTCGGTATCAGCCATGCAGCGAGGGAGTCTATCCCCTTTTCACTAGCGCTAGACCAAGGAGATTATTCAAGCGTCTGAGGTGGAGCGCCACACCTACCATCAGTTCCTTACTTTACCGCACAAATCCCTGTGCTACTCATACGCTTAGTTGGCGGGGACCGGTATCGAACTAGGAACCTTGTGGTTTCTAGCCGAACGCTAATCATATCTTCCTTGGCTCATCAATCATGTAGAAGATATCTTCATAAGTTTTTTTTTTTTTAAATCGCACAAGATATCTTCACACGAAAGGTTTTTCAAATCATATGAGATTTCTTTATACGACAGGTTTTTCAAATCGTGTAAAAAAAATTTCATACGAAAGGTTTTTCAAATCATAAAAAATCTAATTTATTAAGCTCTCTTAAGTCTGACACAACACAATGATACAACTTGGGTATTTATTTTACTTTGAATAATTTGGCATAGGACATAAACAAAAAATAACAGTCAAAGGAGTTAAATGACGGAAGAAAGGCCTTTCGCTATTCATAAAAAAGAACTATGTACATACGATAAGCTATCTTTAGAATTTAGAATATTAGGTCAGAACATCAACTTGTATCTTTCTCTGTGGAAAAAAACTTGAAATCTGATTAATACGATAGCCCGATAGTGTCATAAAAGATGCGTTTACTCAACAGCATTTTTTTGTTTTTATGAACCGATGTTATTATGCCGATGCTTAAGTAAAAAAGAAGCGGACCATATATATATATATATATATATATATATATATATATATATATATGTGTGTGTGTGTGTGTGTGTGTGTGTGTGTGTGTATGTGTGTGTGTGTGTGTGTGTGTGTGTTCTTTCATAAACATTCTAGAATGATAATTTTATCGATTATCGATTATGCCCAGCAGGACGAATTCAAAGACTAAAAGATATAAGTAAATCTTTTCTTTTTTCTCTTCTCTTTTCAATTTTGCTTCATATAAAATGACTCACCAGGTGATTGTCTCGAAAGTTAAAACAACTTATCTGTTCTATATTAAAAAAATATGTTAAAAAATCTTGTAATAATAATAATAATAATAATAATAATAATAATAATAATATACACACATATACATACATATATATATATGCATATATACATACATACATATATATACACATATATATATATATATATATATATATACAAATATATACACATACATAAACTTATATACAAATATACATATATACATATACATACATACATATATACATACATAAACATATATACTTATACATACATACATAAGCATATACGCATATATATACATATATACATATACATACATAAGCATATAAGCGTATATATACATATACATATATACATATACATATATACATATACATATATACATATATATACATAAATACATATATATACATACACATACCTACACACACTTATATATACATACACACACACATATATATATGCATACATACACACATATATACATACACACACATACACACATATATATACACACATATACACACACACACACACACACACATATATATATACACACACATATAACAAACACACACATATACACACACATATATATATACAAACACACAAATATATACAACACACCCACACACATACATACACACACACAATACATATATATATATATATATATATATATATATATATACGTATATATATATATATATATATATATATATATATATATATATATATATACGTACATAATTTTCTGCTTTAAATTTATCCTAGTTAACTATGTATTTTTTAGAGCTTGAACTTAATTATAAAAGTGTGTGACTTATCCGATCCGGTTCAAATCGGGAAGTGGATAGTTTTTGTTGGAGTAATAATGCAATTAATGGAAGTCGATAAAATAGAATATTACTGAAAACTATGTTTATGCACAAAGATGATCAGAATACAATTGAATTTCAAATCAAAATATTAACATTTTTCATCCAATCAGAATCTTGATTAGGAACGCTAAGTTCTCCCATCGAAAAAGAGTGTCATTGAGTTCAAAATAGATAAATGAATAAATCAGTTTATACGAGGTATGCCAGAAAAATCTCAGGACTAGTGTCACAAGAAAATTCAAATCCAGACTACAAGTTATCCCCTTCAATGTAATCCCCCTGGAGTCTAATACACTTTGCCATCCTTCTCTGTCAAGTGTATATATATATATATATATATATATATATATATATATATATATATATATTATAATGTTATACACAGGAATAACCTACTCGAGTTTCATCATTTTTTTTTGCAACATCAAGGTTTTCGTTTTGAATTCATATGAGTTTCGTCTCCGCTCTTGATAGTACGGAGTATAAACAAGCTCTGAAGATGATTTTTATAAAATCGAAATATTGTTCAATATTAGCTATGAATATGTTATAAAATGTTTTCACTTTAACAGCATATTGTGTTGTTTTCATATTCTTTTATCTATACTCATACCGTCGGATTCATTTCCTTTCTTCTAACTTATATATATATTTTTTCCTTACTCTTTTCCTCCGCACGAGCAGGATGTGATACAAGGTCAATTTATTTGGTAATGTTGGAATTTGCCAGAGTAATTCAATTGTTTCGAGAATTACGCGAAAATCAATGTCTCTACTCTTGACTCTGCCAATGACCGACCTTGCCAGTCCCTACTGGCACCGGAAGAAGAAGAAGAAGAAGAAGAAGAAGAAGAAGAAGAAGAAGAAGAAGAAGAAGAAGAAGAAGAAGAAGAAGAAGAAGAAGAAGAAGAAGAAGAAGAAGAAGAAGAAGAAGAAGAAGAAGAACAAGAAGAAGAGAAGAAGAAGAAGAAGAAGAAGAAGAAGAAGAAGAAGAGAAGAAGAAGAAGAAGAAGAAGAAGAAGAAGAAGAAGAAGAAGAAGAAGAAGAAGAAGAAGAAGAAGAAGAAGAAGAAGAAGAAGAAGAAGAAGAAGAAGAAGAAGAAGAAGAAGAAGAAGAAGAAGAAAAGAAGAAGAAGAAGAAGAAGAAGAAGAAGAAGAAGAAGAAGAAGAAGAAGAAGAAGAAGAAGAAGAAGAAGAAGAAGAAGAAGAAGAAGAAGAAGAAGAAGAAGAAGAAGAGAAGAAGAAGAAGAAGAAGAAGAAGAAGAAGAAGAAGAAGAAGAAGAAGAAGAAGAAGAGAAGAAAAGAAGAAGAAAAGAAGAAGAAGAAGAAGAAGAAGAAGAAGAGAAGAGAAGAAGAAGAAAGGCGAGAAGAAGAAGAAGAAGAAGAAGAAGAAGAAGAAGAAGAAGAAGAAGAAGAAGAAGAAGAAGTGTATAATAGTAGATTCAAATCAAAGCTAATTAGATGAAAATCTGCACTTAGCCTTTGGGCTGACAACACCCGGAATCAAGTCTAGTGGAATGTTTGTCGCACCAGAGAAGAAAAGGTCATTTTAACAGTACATTAAGATATTCCGTATCGTTTGAAGAAAAGACAGTTTATTCCTGCCAAATCTTGGTGAAGAACAATATCCGCTTTGAAAAGCAACTAATAAAATCGATATACAGCCTCATTTATTCTTTTACATGAGAAAAAAAAGGTTTAATCTGTGGCAAGACATTACCGAGCCATTATGGTGACCACCGAGGATGATAAGCTGTAGAAAGTCTTCTTTACGGGTTTGGTTTCCAACAAAAGAAAGATGCCCAGTGCATCCGTCCTTGTGAACCTGGAAATAGAAAAAAATAGAAAAATAAGAAAACAATTATTAAAAATACTAGCAAACATATACACCCTCCGGGTGCAAGTATTTAAGTTTTAATATAATAAAATATCATATCAAATTAGAAAGACGAACCAAATAAAATTGAAAAAAAAAAAAAAGATTTGAAACAGATGGGGGTATAATGTGTATGCAATTTTTTTCAAACTCAGTTTTTAAAAAATGGCACACTTATTACACTCCTTTTATCTATTTAACGCCCTTATGGCAAGCCCCAACCCCTTTTTATCATATGGGTGCTAGAAGGCGGTGGCTGCGGGTCTACATGTCCTGTGAATGACGTTAATGATGGTGAGGTTCCAGTTTTGGAGGTTTGGGGAATGTGGAGCACCCCTTCATTACCATTGCTCCCTGGTCCACTCTGACCCAGAGTGGTAGTACCTGTTAGGGTCTCATCTATGGGTTAAATATAAAAATGTATTTATAAAAAATTGTATTATCCATTAAGAATTGATTTATTTCAAAACTTTATCGACATTAAATGGCCCACTGAGGTTGATATGCCGTAAAACAAACCAAACCAATTATCTATTTAACTCATCGATGAGACCCTAATAGGGTTAGAGTGGACCTGGGAGTAATGGCGATGAAGGGGTACTCCACACACCCCACAGCTTAAGAATTCTAAAATTAAAAATTAAGAACAATTTTTTGTTGATTCTTTTGACGACATGACTACCCATATTACGTTCATTGTATAATCAAATTTTCATTTTTGTGCAATTATGTCGTTTGCGGTCAAAAAATGAATAGCTTCTTTCTTAAGCGAGAGTTAGTATTTCAGCAGACAGCCGATAAGACGGTCTCGCGTGTAATCGTCTCTTGGTATATGTTTGTACTACTGTTCTTTGTTAATATATTTGTTTAACTTATTTCCTGTCTTTATTCTGGCCCCTAACCAGGCCACATAACCTTTGTGAGTTAAGGTAGCTTGATTCCAAATCCATGCCTGGCTGTTGGGGTAAGTGAGGGAACTTCTGTTTGTTCAAGATATGCAGGGGCTGCAAGAAGGGGAACAGAGTAATTAGCAATAGTTAGATTGAATTACCAAGTCCCAAGAGATTTCGTTTTTCATTTCCAAGTTTTTATCAGATATTATTTACAGGAAAAACAGACGATTCCATTCTCATTATTCAGTTACTATATGACAGTAAGGTATATCAAGGTGGAGAATTATGTTGAGTTTCGACAGGTCCCTTGACATTCATCATCTCATGGCAAGCAAATCAATTTATATTGTCTTAAATATGGGTTAAATAGGAAAAAAATGTTTTAAAAAGATTGAGTTTAAAAAAATTTGAATGCCCATAAAGAATGAATAAAATAAAACATCTTCCGCATAAGATAACCCAACCAGGCTTGACATGCCCATATGATATTAATTATTATATATGCAAAAATTCACCTGAAATAAACAGCAAATTCTATGTTAAAATGACATTTCAAAATCGAGCACTTCAATCGGCCATTAGTTTTGAAACAACCTAATATCACGACACACCGAATTAATGTTCTCAATATTATTACACATGTTTTTTTACTAATATTACTATTTATACACTATAGTGTAATGGTTATCATCTAAGGAAATGTGCACGAAGACACAAGTTCAATTTCTGGACGAGAATTCGTGCATTTCACAATGCACGAATTCTTTTAGGAAAGGTATACATTCAAATAATCTCTCTTCAGATTTCAATCGGCCATTATTTTTGTAACAACCTAATAAAATATCATATTAAATTAGAAAGACGAACCAAATAAAAAGGAAAAGAAAAAAAAAAGATTTGAAACAAACCAAACCAAACCAAACCAAACCAAACCAGATCAAGAATTATCCCCCTTAAATATTTGTTACATTAGTTCACCCTGCTGGAAGTGACTAGTTTGGGAATTTTTTTTGGGGGGAAGGGTTTTTTTTATTTTTTTTATTTTTAGAGTTCGATCAATTATGGGATAGGATGCATTTTTGATAATTAGGCAAATTCTAAAGCTTCCCTGGTCGATCATTGGTTATTTTGGTTTAGAAAATGGTTTTAACTTCGTATTGTTTTCTTGTGGCCTCCAACCAAACAAGAAATTAACACTGGTTGAAAAAAAATGTCCCCCTGTCTCTGTCTCTCTCTGCCTCTGTCTCTCTCTGTCTCTCTCCACCCCTCTCTCCTCTCTGTCTCTCTCTCTCTCTCTGTCTCTCTCTCTCTCTCTCTCTCTCTCTCTCTCTCTCTCTCTCTCTCTCTCTCTCTCTCTCTCTCTCTCTCTCTCTACTGTTCTCTCTCTATATATATTTTGAACTTTTCTTTTACTCTCTCTCTCTCTCTTTCCTTTTATTATTCTTTCTCTTTCAACTTTTCTTTTACTCTCTCTCTCTCTTCTCTCTCTCCTCTCTCTCTCTCTCTCTCTCTCTCTCTCTCTCTCTCTCTCTCTTCTCGAAAAATAAAACAAACTGAAACTTATTCTTCCATCACTAAATTTAAGTAAGTTAACTATTTAGTTAAAATAGGAAGTAAAGAATAAAATTACAGTTTTAGTTAAGTAGACTTAGTATAGAAATGAACACAATATTGGAACCTATAATTAAAAAGGCTAGATTAGATTTGGAAAAAGCAAAAACAATATGAGTCTAGGTAAAAAAAACGTACATAAGTGAATAGGTAGATATTCTACGTAAAACAAAACATCAGGTTTATAAGTTCCCAAAATTCACACTGGATTGTCCGATTAGACACATGGCTAAGTGGGTAAAGGAGTTAGATTTAGACAGATCTAAGAGATAGTTATCTTTAGACTGCAGGTTCAATCGTGGTCAGGGGAAACATTAACATAGAATAATAATAAACACAGGAAAATGAAGAAGGCCAGAAGGCATGTCGGCCAAACCGTTGTACAGATAACAATGAAGATGAGGACAATAGTCCGAATAATAGTAAAAATTACAGTTATTTCTTCTTGTTAATGGGTTAGTTTTAAGACTTATCTGCGGGATTTTTGCTCATATTCATTAAGATAAAACAAACAATCAGAAATCAATAATACCAAGCACATATTTATTAAAATCAAATTTTTAATATCATTATGCAAATTAGCCTTCCCGTTCACACGGAAACCGCTATTTTGTTGTATATATAAATACAATTGCATGTTATTAGTACGTAGATAAGACCAGCAGTATTAATAATGTAAAACAATTTTATTGATAATTGAGGTTTAAAAATTAAATCTCGGAGAATGTTACGTAAATACCTAAGGGAATTGAGACTTGTGAAGTAATATAGTTTCGGGTACAGACAGAAAAACACTTAATTTCCATTATAATAATTCATCGCCATTACTCCCACTTTGCCATCATCAGGTAGGAAACGATGGAATGTTTCGTGTCTCGTTTTTAAGGAGAACGAGTAGTAGCAAGGAATTAGAAGTGGGAGGTAATAACAATTGGTAGTAGGAGGTGTAGGAATGGTAGTGGTTCGAGCGAGCATTGCAATAGTGATATTTATGTGAGAAGGGGGGCACAAGTTGTGAGAAGGGGATGGGTATAGTGGAAGGAGGATAGGCGGGAAATTATAAACATTTGAGAATATGTTGACTTATTTCAAAGTTTATTTTGTTTAAGGTAGGTTTTTTTTGTTTGATATATAAAGCTTCGATTATTTGAAGTTTTTGTTTGTTTTTTTTTCTTTATGTAGTGTGCGTGTATTTTCGGTTAGAATTTTGTGGTAGGTGGAGGGGGGGGCATGAATGTGTTTTAAGGTGTTGATTAATGGAGCTGGAATCAGATATGGGTAGTGTTAATCTGCGTGATAATGTGGTCGTCGTGTGGCCAATATATGTGTTATAATATATATATATATATATATATATATATAAAGGATGCAATTAATTCAAACAATCAATATTATATTTCAAAGCGAAAAAAAATACAAAAAAGATAAACAAAATAAAATGCAAATGACTTTCCCTACTGTTACTTTTCAAATTTTAATTTTAAATATCTTCCCAAATATAAATCAAATCTCTATTATTTTTGCTCAAAACCCAAGATCTGGTGATATTTAATGTGTATATATATATATTTACTTTGTCGTTAATTGTTTTATTTTCGAAGTTTCCTCCGGACATACATATACACACAACTGCCCTTTATACACGTATAGAAGGAAAATATTCTTAATGCAAGTAAGTATGTAGCGATAACCTGTTTTAATGATTGTGAACCGTATTAATATAGTGAATCTTTAAACATTGATACCACAACTAAGAATGAAGTGTTTGCTTTTTTAAAAGGACTGTGTACTGAATTAATACACTACCTTTTAAAATATCGATTTTCCATCTAGGTACGAGGTATTTACCTTTTTCAAATGATTGCGAACTTCATTAACACTGAAGGTCTTAAAATATTGATTTTTCAACTAAGTATAAAATGTTTATCATTTTGAAATTATTGTGAACTACGTTATTAAACTTTCTTTTAAAATATTGATTTTGCAAGTAAGTATGAATGTTTTACCTTTGAAAAATAATTGTTGAGTCAATTAATATATATTCTCTTGAAACACTGACATTGCAACTAACTAAGAAAGTATTTATATTTTTAAAATGATTGTGAACTATATAAATACATAGGCTCTAAAAAAACATTGATATTTCAACTAGATAGGAAGTGTTTAAATGTTTAATATGATTATGAAATTCATAAATACATTGGCTCTAAAAACATTGATATTGCAGATTGGTATGAAGTGTTTAAAATGATTTTGAAGTTTGTCAACACATTGGCTCTTAAGACTGTTTAATATGATTATAAAATTTATCAATGCATTGGTTCTAAAAACATTGATATTGTAACTAAGTTGTTGACATCCTTCCGTCTACGAGAGACGATGGAGTAGTGTCCAACATTTTTTTTCGGAACTACGTAGCCTGGGCGTATTCATATCGAGAATGAGCTGTTGCCCAAGCAGCAAATCATCCCTACCCACACTGCCTCTGTGATCCAAAGGATAGGTAAGAAACCAATGCAGTTTGGTAGTGGTGGTGTCGCAGGAGTTGTTGGGTAGTATATACCACTTTAAGGACTCCAGCTCCTGATTTTTTTCTACTACCATGACCAATAACAACATTTCGACTTGTAACTAAGTATGACGTGTTTAAATATTTAATATGATTATGAACTATATAAATACATTACTAAAAAAGTACAATTGATATTGCAAATAGGTATGAAGTGTTTAAAATGATTTTAAAGTTTATTAATACATTGGCTCTTAAAACTGTTTAATATGATTATACACTTTATAAACGTTTTGGTTCTAAAAAATTGATATTGCAACTAAGTAGAAGTGTTTACATATTCAAAATAATTTTTGAATAGATTGTCTATTAGAATTCACTAAGTACGAAGTGTTTATATATTCAATGATTTTGAAATAGATTGTCTATTAGAAATTGAGTAGGAAGTGTTTACATATTCAAAATGACTCTGAATTTTGAATAGATTGTCTATTAGAAATTGATATTTCAACTAAGTACGAAGTGTTTATATATTCAAAATGATTTTGAATTTTTGAATAGATTGTCTATTAGAAAATTGATATTTCAACTAAGTAGGAAGTGTTTACATATTCAAAATGACTCTGAATTTTTGAATAGATTGTCTATTAGAAAATTGATATTTCAACTAAGTAGGAAGTGTTTTACATATTCAAAATGACTCTGAATTTTTGAATAGATTGTCTATTAGAAAATTGATATTTCAACTAAGTACGAAGTGTTTATATATCAAAATGATTTTGAATTTTTGAATAGATTGTCTATTAGAAAATTGATATTTCAACTAAGTAGGAAGTGTTTACATATTCAAAATGACTCTGAATTTAGATGATTGTCTATTAGAAAATTGATATTTCAACTAAGTATATTTCAACTAAGTATGTTTATATATTCAAAATGATTTGAATTTTTGAATAGATTGTCTATTAGAAAATTGATATTTCAACTAAGTAGGAAAGATCTGAATTTTTGAATAGATTGTCTATTAGAAAATTGATATTTCAACTAAGTAGGAAGTGTTTACATATTCAAAATGACTCTGAATTTTTTGAATAGATTGTCTATTAGAAAATTGATATTTCAAACTAAGTACGAAGTGTTTATATATTCAAAATGATTTTGAATTTTTGAATAGATTGTCTATTAGAAAATTGATATTTCAACTAAGTAGGAAGTGTTTACATATTCAAATGACTCTGAATTTTTGAATAGATTGTCTATTAGAAAATTGATATTTCAACTAAGTAGGAAGTGTTTACATTTCAAAATGACTCTGAATTTTGAATAGATTGTCTATTAGAAAATTGATATTTCACTAAGTATGTTTATATATTCAAAATGATTTTGAATTTTTGAATAGATTGTCTATTAGAAAATTGATATTTCAACTAGTAGGAAGTGTTTATATTCATATTCAAAAATGACTCTGACATATTCAAATGACTCTGAATTTTTGAATAGATTGTCTATTAGAAAATTGATATTTCAACTAAGTAGGAAGTGTTTACATATTCAAAATGACTCTGAATTTTGAATAGATTGTCTATTAGAAAATTGATATTTCAACTAAGTAGGAAGTGTTTACATATTCAAAATGACTCTGAATTTTGAATAGATTGTCTATTAGAAATTGATATTTCAACTAAGTACGAAGTGTTTATATATTCAAAATGATTTTGAATTTTTGAATAGATTGTCTATTAGAAAATTGATATTTCAACTAAGTAGGAAGTGTTTTACATATTCAAAATGACTCTGAATTTTTGAATAGATTGTCTATTAGAAAATTGATATTTCAACTAAGAGAAGTGTTTACATATTCAAAATGACTCTGAATTTTGAATAGATTGTCTATTAGAAAATTGATATTTCAACTAAGTAGGAAGTGTTTACATATTCAAAATGACTCTGAATTTTTGAATAGATTGTCTATTTAGAAAATTGATATTTCAACTAAGTAGGAAGTGTTTACATATTCAAAAATGACTCTGAATTTTTGAATTTGTCCTATTAGAAAATTGATATTTCAACTAAGTAGGAAGTGTTTTACATATTCAAAATGACTCTGAATTTTTGAATAGATTGTCTATTAGAAAATTGATATTTCAACTAAGTAGGAAGTGTTTACATATTCAAATGACTCTGAATTTTTGAATAGATTGTCTATTAGAAAATTGATATTTCAACTAAGTAGGAAGTGTTTTACATATTCAAAATGACTCTGAATTTTTGAATAGATTGTCTATTAGAAATTGATATTTCAACTAAGTAGGAAGTGTTTACATATTCAAAATGACTTCTGAATTTTTGAATAGATTGTCTATTAGAAATTGATATTTCAACTAAGTAGGAAGTGTTTACATATTCAAAATGACTCTGAATTTTTGAATAGATTGTCTATTAGAAAATTGATATTTCAACTAAGTAGGAAGTGTTTACATATTCAAAATGACTCTGAATTTTTGATAGATTGTCTATTAGAAAAATTGATATTTCAACTAAGTTTTTACATATTCAAAAATGACTCTGAATTTTTGAATAGATTGTCTATTAGAAAATTGATATTTCAACTAAGTACGAAGTGTTTATATATTCAAAATGATTTTGAATTTTTGAATAGATTGTCTATTAGAAAATTGATATTTCAACTAAGTAGGAAGTGTTTTACATATTCAAAATGACTCTGAATTTTTGAATAGATTGTCTATTAGAAAAATTGATATTTCAACTAAGTAGGAAGTGTTTATATATTCAAAATGATTTTGAATTTTTGAATAGATTGTCTATTAGAAAATTGATATTTCAACTAAGTAGGAAGTGTTTATATATTCAAAATGACTCTGAATTTTTGAATAGATTGTCTATTAGAAAATTGATATTTCAACTAAGTAGGAAGTGTTTACATATTCAAAATGACTCTGAATTTTTGAATAGATTGTCTATTAGAAAATTGATATTTCAACAAGTACGAAGTGTTTATATATTCAAAATGATTTTGAATTTTTGAATAGATTGTCTATTAGAAAATTGATATTTCAACTAAGTAGGAAGTGTTTACATATTCAAAATGACTCTGAATTTTTGAATAGATTGTCTATTAGAAAATTGATATTTCAACTAAGTACGAAGTGTTTATATATTCAAAATGATTTTGAATTTTTGAATAGATTGTCTATTAGAAAATTGATATTTCAACTAAGTAGGAAGTGTTTATATATTCAAAATGATTTTGAATTTTTGAATAGATTGTCTATTAGAAAATTGATATTTCAACTAAGTAGGAAGTGTTTACATATTCAAAATGACTCGAATTTTTGAATAGATTGTCTATTAGAAAATTGATATTTTCAACTAAGTACGAAGTGTTTTATATTTCAAAATGATTTTGAATTTTGAATAGATTGTCTATTAGAAAATTGATATTTCAACTAAGTAGGAGTGTTTATATATCAAAATGATTTTGAATTTTTGAATAGATTGTCTATTAGAAAATTGATATTCAACTAAGTAGGAAGTGTTTATATATTCAAAATGATTTTGAATTTTTGAATAGATTGTCTATTAGAAAATTGATATTTCAACTAAGTAGGAAGTGTTTATATATTCAAAATGACTCTGAATTTTTGAATAGATTGTCTATTAGAAAATTGATATTGCAACTAAGTACGAAGTGTTTATATATTCAAAATGACTCTGAAATAGATTGTCTATTAGAAAATGATATTTCAACTAGTGGAAGTGTTTTATATATGAATTTTTGAATAGATTGTCTATTAGAAAATTGATATTGCAACTAAGTAGGAAGTGTATATATCAAAATGACTCTGAATTTTTGAATAGATTGTCTATTAGAAAATTGATATTGCAACTAAGTAGGAAGTGTTTATATATTCAAAATGACTCTGAATTTTGAATAGATTGTCTATTAGAAAATTGATATTTCAACTAAGTAGGAAGTGTTTATATATTCAAAATTATTTTGAATTTTTGAATAGATTGTCTATTAGAAAATTGATATTGCAACTAAGTAGGAAGTGTTTACATGTTTAAAATGATTTGAATTTTATTAACACATTAGCTCTTAAAACATTGATATTGCAACTATGTGTAGTTGATAAAGGTGTCGGTTTAAGACGGTTCTAACTGTCAGTTATGTATAGACTGCGGGTTCAATTCTGGTCAAGTGTGACAGTAACATAGAATAATAAACACAGCTTAACACCTATACCCCAGCCATGGTTAGCGGAATTAGAACAGGATACCCCCGTGGATTGAATAAAGTGTTGGATTCAAAGTTCCATGAAGGTTCCCGATTACGAAAAGAATTTTCCCGAGTTCGAGACGGCTCCCGATCCAGACAAGAAATACCTGAAGAAGGCCGGAGGATACATCGGCCGACAAGGTGTAGAGATAACAATAAAGATGAGGACACTAGTCCGAATAATCCAAATAATACTGGTTACTAAGCCTCATCTAAAAGAATTCAGAGAAATAGTGCAAATAACAATAAAGATGAGGATAATAGTTCGAATAATCCAAATAATACTAATTATCAAGCCTCATCTAAGAAGTTCATAGAAATAGTGTAGATAACAATAAAGATGAGGACAATAGTCCGAATAATGCAGATAATACTGATTAACAAGCCTCATCTAAAAGAATTCAGAGAAATAGTGTAGATAACAATAAAGATGAGGACAATAGTCCGAATAATCCAAATAATACTATTATCAAGCCTTCTCAAAAATTCAGAGAAATAGTGTAGATAACAATAAGATGAGGACAATAGTCCGAATAATCCAAATAATACTAATTATCAAGCCTCATCTAAAAATTCAGAGAAATAGTGTAGATAAACAATAAAGATGAGGACAATAGTCCGAATAATCCAAATGATACTAATTATCAAGCCTCATCTCAAAAATTCAGAGAAATAGTGTAGATAACAATAAAGATGAGGACAATAGTCCGAATAATCCAAATAATACTAATTATCAAGCCTCATGTAAAAAATTCAGAGAAATAGTGTAGATAACAATAAAGATGAGGACAATAGTCCGAATAATCCAAATAATACTAATTATCAAGCCTCATCTCAAAAATTCAGAGAAATAGTGTAGATAACAATAAAGATGAGGACAATAGTCCGAATAATCCAAATAATACTAATTATCAAGCCTCATCTCAAAAATTCAGAGAAATAGTGTAGATAACAAAAAAGATGAGGACAATAGTCCGAATAATCGAAATAATACTAATCATCAATCACGTCTAAAACATTCAGAGAAATATTAACAGAAGTGGATGATTTTACAAATTTTCTTTTAGTATAAGAATATTCATAAATAATTAACAAATAGTAATGTCTAAATCCCAAGGGAACCCTGTACAATTAATTGCTAATAAATTATGAAGGAAATTAAATCTATAATTATTATTTGATATTTATGTATTTTGGTTAAATTGTTGGTTTGTTGAGAACGTAATTCTTTCTTTGCTCATGACGTGTCTTGAAATTAATTTTCTTGTAGACATTTAATTTGTTTACGCAGATGAATGGTCGTTTATTGATTTCTTTATATTGTTGAGTTTGCAATAGAAACATTGAATGATTTATCAAAAAACTCTTATTTATCAAATTGAAAACATATTCCAGATGATAGAAAGTGCGAGTGTACGTGTCTGGGGGGGGGTGCATTTACATAATTTAAATATCAAATTCTCTTCTAAGTCAACCTACTGACCCTATAGAAAAATAAAAGTACCATTCCCTACACACCAACCCCACCCACCCCTCACCCATTTACCTTTTCACTATAGAAGCAGAATGTACAAGTACTTATGTCAATCAAGTTCTGAAGAAGCTTCATCCAACGATGAGGCGAAATATCAACTGAATTTAGCTGTCCGTGTTGTTATATCCACACTTTCCTCTATACTCAACCACATAATTTGAATTCATGCTTCATGATTTTATCTAGTAGTTCACAGTAATGTTATATTTTTATTACCCTTACCGCCATCTTCAACTTCCTCTTTGACCTTTAGGGGGTCAGTTTGTCTGAATTTTGGCTAAGTTTTATTTATTTATTTCTTTACTTCTAGTAGTTTTCTTTGTTATTGCTTTATCATCTTTTTACTGTATTATGCCCTTATTGATCAATTTTATCTTATTGGGATTCTAATGCATTGCGTAATCTATGCATACATTTTCCTAGGAATTCATCCATTTTATTAATTAAGTCATTTTTATTTGGGAATCTAATTATTGAGACCCATGGGAGCTGCTTCCTGTGTCTACAGGAAAAGTGAACTACAGTGAACTACTAGATAAAATCATGAAGCACTCATGAATGTCAAAATAGGTGGAGGTCAATCCCAACTACAAAGTAGCAGCCCATTAGGCCCATTAAAATTAAATGTCAGGAGTAATTGAAAGCTATATAGAGTTCAGTAACCGGAAATATCCACTCAGTCCCCCTGATGAAGGTGTAATAGTAACACCGAAACCGCGGTCGGGAGATAACTTTTCTACAACTATATATATATATATATATATATATATATAAAGTCGTCGGGGCGGCCTAAAGTCGGTATCAGCCAATCAGCGAGGGAGTCTATCCCCTTTTAACTTGCGCTAGACCAATGAGATTATTTTTAGCGTCTGAGGTGGAGCACCATCAGCTCCTTACTTTACCGCACAGATCCCTGTGCTACTCATAAGCTGAGTTGGCGAGGACCGGTATCGAACTAGGAATCTTGTGGTTTTTAGCCGAACGCTCTACCGACTGAGCTAACCCGGCCCATCTCTCTCTCTCTCTCTCTCTCTCTCTCTCTATATATATATATATATATATATATTATATATATATATATATATATATATATATATATATATATATATATATATATATATATATATATATATATATATATAATAATTATAATGTGAGATGGTCACTGTTTCAGCTTTTGCTGGAATGGCGTACCAAAGGCAGTATTATTGGTAGAGTGCTCAATATAAATAGAGCTGTTATATAATATAATAACATAGATATATAAAGGTTTTACATATCTATTTATTAGGTGACAAAAATAGATATGTAAACCTTTATATATTTATGTTATTATATATATATATATATATATATATATATAGATAGAGAGAGAGAGAGAGAGAGAGATTGGAAAGCTATCGTTTTTGTATCCACTGTAAAAGTTTCAGAAAAGAAACAAATGGCCGAACATATCCTCTTTTAAATTGTTGATCTTCAGCTCAATTTCCCGCCAGAAAATCTCAACCGCACATCATCCCCAATTAACAGAAATAATGAAGTTATTTCTTTCACTAACCTTACAAACATTTAAAAAAAGAAAGAGAAAACACCTCACTCCTCCGTTTCTGATCGATGAATATATGTTATCTCATGCCACGATTCTCACTTTCAAATTAAATGGTAAGACAACATTACTGTTTACCGAAATACGTTAGCGTAAATCGAGCAATTTTTGGTCTGCGACAGTCACTCACGATTGCCAAATGACTGCGCAAATCGTGCAGGTTCAATTGACTTTGATGATTCTGGAATTCTTTTTTTACCATTTTACTTTTTTTCTTTTTTTTTTTTTTTGTGTGTGGAACTTTCTTTTTGCCCAAAGTCAGACTCGAAAGCTGTTTTGAACGAAAACAAATTATGAAAAGAACATGTCTGTTTTAAACTCTCAAAACGTACACTAAAGAGAGGAGGTCAATTTGGTATAACCAACACAGCAAAATCAGTGTTGAGAGAGAGAGAGAGAGAGAGAGAGAGAGAGAGAGAGAGAGAGAGAAGTGAGAGACCCGGAAAGAAAAAATGAAAATATGAAAGCCAGATGAAAAAATGAAAAATTAAAGAGAGAGAGAGAAGAAAGAGAGAGAGAGGGTGAGAGAGAGAGTGCAAGAAAGAGAGAGAGAGAGAAAGGAGGAAAAATGAAAGAGAAGAGAGAGAGTGCAAGAAAGAGAGAGAGAGAGAGAGAGAAGTGAAAAAAATAGAGAAAAAAGGATAAAGTGAGAAACAGAGACAGAAATATTAACTTTTAGACAAAACACTTCTTTTTTCGCAATTGTTGGATTCTTACTGAATATTTTTTATCCTTACCAACAACTTACTAATCTCTAACATAAAATTACAGTCCCGAAACGAGCGGATTAGTTAATCCAGGATTAGTGAGTTTAATCCTCCATAAGATCAGTTTGTTCTGAAGAATAAACATTGGAGGATTCCAATTGCAATCACAGTATATCGCAGCTTAGTATTCCTGCAGAGTGTGACGTTTTTCACGTAAAAGACACATTGCCACAATCTTGTTACATGCTTTGGTAACTTAAATTACACCAAGCAAAGAATTCTGATACAGTGTCTCCCAGAAAATAAGATGTAGCTGTGTAACACTAAGTGTTATGGGTTGATTGGCGATCTGTTAATTATTTACTAATTAATTAAAACTACCCTAATTATTAATTATGGTGGTTTGTTAAAATATTATTATTAATAATAATAATAATAATAATAATAATAATAATAATAATAATAAATCACTGGGAATTATGCAAAAAATTAAATTTTTGACCACACAACAAAATGGTATATGCATAAACCAGAATCTGTTCTTGAGAACGAAACGCACAAAATTCTCTGGGACTTTGAGATAAAAACGGATCACCTTATCCCAGCAAGAAGGCCAGACCTAGTGTTGATTAACAAAAAAGAAAGAACTTGTCAACTGGTGGATTTTGCAGTGCCAGCAGATGCCAGAGAACTGAAAAAGTTATGGAATATGAAAGTGAAAGTGATACCAATTGTGGTTGGTGCACTTGGAACAGTCCCAAAGGGATTGGAAAAGGGCTTGGAAAGTTTGGATATCAGAGGAAGGATTGAAACCATTCAGAACACTACACTGCTGCAACCTGCCAGAATACTCAGAAGAGTCCTGGAGACCTGAGGAGACTTGCTGTCACTCAGACTCCAGTGAAAGACCATCAGCTAACACTGATGTGAAAACTCAAAAGGAGTAAATAATAATAATAATAATAATAATAATAATAATAATTGTTTATATTAAAAATATAAATTTAGCTAAACGAAAAATCCTCACGTAGGCATAAATACTTTAAATTATGGAATTTAATATAAATAATCGGAATTTAAAATTTTCACAACATAAAATGATAATCTAATAAATAAGATTCCAGTTTTTGACAAGTTGGTCAACAATTTCAAAAACTTAGATAAATACAACAATGTTTGGCCTTGACTCGTGGAAGATGTAAAGATACAAGCTAGGCTGACACAAGGCCATTTAAACACGTAGGCAATAGTATCGAGTGGTTGGCCAATCAGAGACATATGTTAGGGGTGGGGAGGTCTGGATCCCATAAATAACAGACCAGATAGAGACCGAGAGCGATAGAAAAAGAGACCGGGACAGACCGAAGAAAGAGGAGAAGAGAGAAGCGGAGTCAGAGACTCCGAGACCGGGGAGCTCGCCATAGCTTGGGGCCCTTGATACAACTTTACCGATACACTCTGATGCATTGCCACTCGGTACAGAATTGATAACTTAGCCAAAAACTAGCTGTAGATCGCCAATAAGCTGACAAGAAAACACCTCGCTCCTTTGTAAAATAAATGTATATATTTTGTACAAAAGCGTTGTGTTCAATTGTTTTGTTGATCCGTTGACAGCTTTTGGTTATTTAATCTTATTTCAGCCGAGTTGGTAAAAGTAAACGAAACAGCTCTTTTTCAGCCTTTCTGTAAATCAACAGACAACATAAGAACGGGAGGTTGAACGGGCAGTTTCGACGACTGTAATACTGAGCTGGAGCATCGATCTCATACATACATACATACATACATAACGTACATGAACCGAACCCTGCACCCCGGCATGTTATTACATTAGTGCCGTGACCAGGTGCTCTATACATTAGTATTATAGCTGCAAAACTCGTAAGTTATGATTTATAATTTCCCATTTGAATTCAGAGTTTTCCTTCTATGATCAAGTTAAAAGAGCCTAGTCTGCCCTACTATTTATCCATAGCTGGAGGAAGAATAGTTAGATTCATATGTTTTCCAAGGGTATTAGCACTATGTGAAATATAAACAGCTTCATCCAGGATTTTGTAGAAATTTTTTGCCTATCACCCATGAGCTTCGGCTTGTGGTTGGGCCCACATTAAAACGAGGCCTTGTGCCCAG
The DNA here is from genome assembly GCA_023376005.1 of Doryteuthis pealeii. Lineage (NCBI taxonomy): Eukaryota > Metazoa > Mollusca > Cephalopoda > Myopsida > Loliginidae > Doryteuthis > Doryteuthis pealeii. The sequence continues at coordinate 13,033,911 of CM042169.1, forward strand.
CCCATACAAGTGGGGTATGAGGCAAATACCCTGAGACTTCAAGGATTACGGAACCTTTACGCGAACTGTCTACTTCGATGTTTTAGCACTCTGTTGCGAGTAAATATAGTTTAAAATGTGTCGCACGGTGAATACATTATTTATCGAAGAATATTTTTCATATATTTGATTTCCCGACATAATTTTATCAAGACACAAACACAACACACACACACACACATATATATATATATATGTGTGTGTATGTGTGTGTGTGTGTGTGTGTGTGTGTGTTCTGACCAGATAACTCAAACCCATATTACCACGTATTACCCCTATTTACATTTAATAGTGTTGTGAAATTAAGCTAGGTAGATGCAATGGTGGTTTACCGTATTTGGGAGTGGTGTGGGATGGTGTGGTGGTGTCTTCTATATCATCGAATAATTGGTTGTTTGCTCGGTTTTTTGTTTAGTTAATTTTTGTAGTTTTAGAAAATCTTGATTTTTGACAGTTTCTCATTTCCGATACTCTCTCTCTCTCTCTCTCTCTCTCTCTCTCTCTCTCTCTCTCTCTCTCTCTCTTATATTATATATATATATATAAAATGTGTCACGTTTCAAATCATCTCATTTTATATATAAAATCATGAAAATGCAACGAATAAAAAATAACATTTAAGATGATATATTGGCACATATTTTTTTTTTACTTTTCTTATGGAAATTAATATAAGGCAGTACTTTAAAAAGCCCGAGCAATTTCAGAAAAATATTTGTCTGTCAAAATTTAGAATCCGCCAGAAATGTTGCATTAAAGCAGTAGTTGGTTCTTACCAGAAATGAACCCGAAAATACCACGAGACGTTCATATATATATATATATATATATATATATATATATATATATATATATATGGGAGAAATGTGAGGATGTTAATCCGACAATATGTGGAGAAAAGTAGACAAACACGGGATGTTATGGAAACTGGATGTTTATTGTCGACGATGCATTCTGACCAAACACCTGCATCTCCATATAACACTCCCCATTTAGAGGGAAGAAAATCCACTACCAATCCCCCCAGCCACCCCCGACCCTACTGACAACCTACTGTTTTTCACCATTCTGAAAATGTCCTTCATTGAAGCTAGAACTGGGCTTTGGTCCTGATGATGGTCTAAATGGCCGGAAACGTTGCATCGTCGACAATAAACATCCAGTTTCCATAAAATCCCGTATTTGTCTACTTTTCTCCATATATATATATATATTATATATATATATATATAATGTGTGTGTGTGTGTGTGTGTGTGTGTCTGTTTGTGGGCTCGTTCATGACCTTTTTTAATCCTGCAAAAGTCTTGCATATCTTAGGGCATATCTGGCACACATAACGATCGGTGTTAACTAAGTCGATATGTGTTATATACTCATCACCGTCTTCATGTTGGGGATCATGCTGGGTCTTAGATTGTGGCATGGTAGAGATAACAATTGCAGTTAGGTAGTTCCCATATGATTTCATGTGATTGACCAAGCCTTCCTTTGACAACAGGTTCAAATCCTGGATGTGGTAATTGCATTTCACTTAGCGCTAATACCCTTGGAAAAGGTATGAATCCTACTCTCCCTCCAGCTATGGATAAATAGTAGGGTAGACTGGGCTCTTTAACCTTGGTTAGACAACCGGTCTAGGAGAAGGAAAACTCTGAATTCAAACCTGTTAAACTCCGTTTAAGAAATTGACCTTGTGTCGCATCCTGCTCGTGCGGAGGGGTTGGTAAATATATATAACGTGAAGTGTGAAGCGGACGCCTTACCGACTGAGCTAATAATAGTTAAAGATGAATAAAATAAATATGTGTGTGTGTGTATGTGTATGTCTGTGTGTGTGGAGAGAGAGAGAGAGAGGAGAGAGAGAGAGAGAGAGAGAGAGAGAGAGAGAGAGAGAAAGAGAGAGAGAGGGAAAGAAAGAAAGAAAGAGATACTGTTGGTACCGAGCTACATTGTATTTACCTCGTACCCCACTTGTACGGGTTAGGCACAAGGCCCTATTAACGTGGGACCACCCACAAACCGAAGCTCATGGGTGACAGGTGAAAAATTGCGTCGATCCCGTCGGCATTACCCCTCAAGGGGGGTGCCTCAGGCGCTGGACAATAAACCCAGCCCTGCCCCTTTACATCGAGGGGGCAGGTGTTGCCTTGGGGATGGTACCCTGGGATCGACGCCGTTAATTATAGCAATCCCCACCCAACGGGCGGGGCTGCATACACAAACACCTATCTACTCAGAGGCACCACGTTTTAAAGCCATAATTTCACAACAACAACAACCAGTAATGGAATAATTAAAGTTCGACCGAGACGAATTTTATTGTTAAGTTATGAAACGTATTACTGAAATATCCATTAGTTTGCTTGATAAAGCTTATAGAAGTCCGTCAATGACCTGACACTATGTCAGGCGATTTCAAAAGCAAATTTCAAATGGATGTTTTGCTAATAGAGTTAGGTGTGCGCATGGTATCTGTAATATCTTTTTATGATTTGTTCGGCTGTGTAGCGGGACATGAGACTGTTTCTGCCAATTTTTGGCTTTGTCAAAGGTGACATTTTCCGACAATGATAGATCTTCAATAGAAGACTCCAAAATGGGCATGCTCCTAAAATACAAAAACTTACTGATTTCTGCATACTCCTTACATAATAGAGTTATATATTTTTTTTTAAAATTAACTAGTCAGATCGAAAAACATCGATAATGTAAAAAAAAAAAATTTAATTGGATGATTTTTGAAAAAATGGTAAAACATTAATTTAGGATGGCATTTTTGGTAATTATAGGATTAAGTCCCTTACAGAATTTCAATGGTTAAGAATTTTTTTTCACATCAACATTAAAGAAAGATAATATTTGCACAGAACATATACGCTATTAATACAATATATATACAAAAAACTCAGTTTCGGAAGCTAATCATAATGAGCTTTGGCCAAATTCTCTTGGGGGATTATCTTCGCTTGGCAGATTAGCATTTGACGCCATGTCTTCGTCGTTTTCTCTTGCCATGTTTATCATAATCCTCCAATAAATGGATCGACAAGAAACCTAATCGACAAGAATTTCAAGTCAAAACTCGAAAGGCGCGAAAGGTGAAACGAATTTGCTTTTTTCCGTCCATTTTTAAAGGTCATTTTTTTTGGCGCGAAATTCTCGATTTAACGAGAATTTTCTTTCAGCAGATTTTCTTTAAATTTGAAGCCATTAATCCAGATTCCACAAATCCGGTTAATACTTAGGATGTTTGGGGAGGGTAATTTGATTCTAGTGCTCATTTGTTCGTAAGCAGACACGCATATGCACAAATAAAAATCAATGCACACAAACAAGCACACACATGCACACACACACTCATAGATAGATATATTATATATATGATTATGTTATGAATACAATATATGGTGTTGATGATAAAGATACCAATAATATTATAATAGTGTAACGGTAATAATAATAATAATCTTATTATAATGGAGATTGGGTGTTTTTCTGTCTGTAACCGAAACTATATCACTACTCAAGTCATAATTCCCTTAGTTATTGACATCACATTCTCAATGATTTTATTTTTATTTAAACCTCAATTATTAATAAAATTGTTTTACGTTATTAATACTGTTAACCATATCAACATTGATATTTTCCACGTACCCCACTTGTACGGGTCAGGCACAAAGGCCCTATTTATGTGGGACCACCCACAAGCCGATACTCATGGAGTGGCAGGTGAAAAATTGCATCGATCCCGTCGGCATTCCCCCTCAAGGGGGGCACCTCAGACACTGGACAATAAACTCAGCCCTGCCCCTTTAAATCGAGGGGGCAGGTGTTGCCTGGGGGGATGGCCCGCTGGGATCGACGCCGTTAATTATATCAATGGTCCAGAGGCCGAAGCCACTGTTGACCATATCTTTTATTTACCGCTACCCCACATGTACGGGTCAGGCACAAAGTCCCTATTAACGTGGGACCACCACGCCGAAGCTCGTGGAGTGGCATTGAAAATTGCGTCGATCCCGTCGGCATTCCCCCTCAAGGGGGGCGCCTCAGGCACTGGGCAATAAACCCAGCCCTGCCCCTTTAAATCGAGGGGCAGGTGTTGCCTGGGGGGATGGCCCCCTGGGATCGACGCCGTTAATTGTATCAATGGTCCAGAGGCCGAGGCCACTGTAGACCATATCTACATAATAATAACATACAATTATATTTATATATACAACAAAATAGCGGTTTACAGTATGAACGGGAAGGGTAATTTGCATATTGATATTAAAAATGTGATTTTAATAAATATGTGCTTAGTATTATTGATTTCTAATTGTTTGGTTTTATTTTAATGAATATAAGCAAAAATCTCTTCAATGAATCTTAAATAAAATCCATTAACAAGAAAAGATAACTGTCATTTTATTCTTTACTTCCTCTTTTAACTAAATACTTAAATTAGAAAAAATAACAATGAAAGATGAGTGATGTAAGAGTAAGTTTCAGTTGTTCAATTTTCCATTATACCCCCCTCTGTTTCAAATCTTTTTATCTGCATTCTTATTTAGTTTTATTAGCCTTTCTAATTTAATATAATATTTTATTACATTAAAACTTAAATACTTGCACCCGGAGGGTGCATATATTCGCTAGTAATAATAATAATAATAATAACAATAAAGTCGTCGGGGCGACCTAATGTCGGTACTAGCCAATCAGGGAGGGAGTCTATTCCCTTTTCACAAGCGCTAGACTAAGGAGATTGTGTTTGCGTCTGCTATTTCTTGTCGGACTCGGGAACCATCTCGGACTCTCGGGAACATTCTTTTCGAACTCGGGAACTTTCTTGTCGTAATCGGGAGCCATCACGGAACTTTGAACCTAAACCTTTATTTAGTCCACAGGGGTATCTTGTTCTCATTCCGCTAACCATAGCTGAAAAGAAGGTTCCCGAGTCCGACAAGAAATACCTGAAGAAGGCCGGAGGGCATATCGGCCGAAACGTGGTACAAATAACAATGAAGATGGGGACAATACTCCGAATAACGCAGATAATACTAATCATCAAGCCTCATCTCAAACATTCAGAGAAATATTATCTAACAATGGTCTGAAAATCTACCTTGCTAACTATTACACGATGTAAGGGGCCAAAAGTACACACACACACACACACACACACATACATATATATATATATATATATATAATATATATATATATATATATATATATATATCGAGTTCTTTAAATAGGGATTAATTGCAGATTCACCGTTCTGGTGTGTAGCTAAACCTCGCTTTGTTTACAAATGTTTGAGGCCTCTAGTGAATTCATTTCCGCTTTAGAAATGTAAACGATTAAATATTCTCCTATATTTGACAGCTGCCTCTGGCCATACGGGTAAGAGGATTGGTGAACGAAAGTTCAATCCGGGTCTCAAAACCATTTGGCCAGGGGTGCATGATGTGCGGAACGCCTGGCTGGCACCGCCGGCATGTATTATATTAGTCGGCCGGGTGACCAGGTAGCTAGATAGCATTAGTATTACTAGGCTGCAAACTCGAAGTTATGATTTAGTAATTCCCAGTTGAAAATTCAGAGTTTTCCTTCTATGATGCCAGGTTGAAAAGAGCCTAGTCTGCGCCACTGAGTTTATCCCTAGCTGGAGGAAGAATGTTAGATTCATATGTTTTTCCAAAGGTATTAGCGAACTATGTGAAATATAAACAGCTTCATCACCAGGATTTTTGTAGAAGTCTAACGTACCGTCGAGTAGCAGACATGTTCTTCAGCTCAACAGACCAGGAAACTCAAACACCGAATCAGGAACCTAGCAAATGAAGCTGTGGCTGAGTTCATAATCGGAACAATCCAAGAGCTTCAGTATAAGGCCGACCGTACAAACTCTAGTTTTCACGTTTAGTGCAGCTTGTAACAGAGGCTGAACATCTTGAAAAAATCCCAACAGATTTGAACTCTGGTCTGCTACAAGGTGTGAATTTGTCAATTATCGCACGGATTCAAACGAATCCTGTGGGAAGAGTGAGATAGTTTTAGCAGTTATCTGATGTTGGAGGTGCGTGTGTAGAGGTTAAAGTCGCTTAAGGAATTGGGCTCGTCGTCCGAGTCTCGAAAATCCTAATTTGAATATAGCCTGGCACAACTCGTAAGTTATAATTTACCCAAATTAAGAATTACGGGTAGTGAGATTAACTTTTAATTAAAGAATGAATCTCTTAAGGACAACATAGTATTTAGATGACGGAGTTGAATGTACATGTATAATTTTACAAAAATAAAAGACAGCATTGTAGTTGATGTATGACGATTTAAAAAAGTTGTTGCGAGCGTAATGATTCCAGTTATACATTTATTTATTTTTTTAACTTCGAGCGTTGTTATTTTAAGGGATTCGAGATTAAAACTTATGAAGTCCTAATACTGAAATTCAAACTGAAATTAACTATTGCACCGGGAATGTTTGCCGGTATTTAACGTATTTCTATTTTCTGAGTAACAATTTAAAAGAAACAAAATTAAAACGTCCACTGCTGCATATTCTGGAGTTCAAACAATCGCTACTCGTAGCCTTGCAAATTGTTAGCTCGGGCAAGTCAAAGCAAAATTATCGAGCCGATTGACATCCGGTACTCAGAAACTCGTAGTTGGTGCACTTCGTAAGTCAGCGTAAGCTATCTATGTTTCTTGGCGTAAGGCTGAATTTGGAAAAATTAATCGTTTTTGTAATATATGCTTGATTCACATTAGCGTACTGACAGCTCGCTCATACTACAGGAATTTTTAGAAACTCAAGCACAAAGCTTCAAAGTGGTTGGACGGTGCGTGGTGTAATGGTCTAGAGTCGTATGGAATGGGTCTGTCGGACTCGAGTTCAAATCCTAGGACGAAGCTACTAGTTCACAATAGTGGTTAATACCCTTGTGAAAGATATGCATCCATCCAGTCTTCTGCCAGGCTATGGTTAAGATGTGAGGATCAGACTAGGATCTTTAACCTGGTTGGTATCCAGTCCAGAGGGAAGGAAAACTCTAAACTCAACACACCTGGTTATCCATTGGGCGTGGTCAGTACAGAGATAAGTAGTAGTAAGGTAGCTGTCGTCGGGTCCGGCTAAAGCTATACAGCCCAGTCAGTCGAGGGAGTCTATGCCCTTTTTCAAGGTGCGCTGAACCATAGGGAGAGTTGTTTTGGGCAGTCTGAGGGGGCGGCCACACCTAGCCATGGCAGCGTCCTTACTTTAGAACCGCGCACGAGCATCCTGTGCTACTCATGAACCTGAGTTGGGCGGGGACGGTATCGGGAACTAAGAACTCTTGTGGTTTCGTAGGCCGGTACGCTCGTAAGGGGCCGATATACCGATACCGGTAACTGAGTACATCTGGCGCCTTAAACTGCAGCCCTGTAATTAGTGATCTATTTCACTAAAATCAGGATAAGGAGTGAACAATGGTCATGTACGTGTTAGCGCACTATAACTATCCCTGATACTAATAACGTACAGCGGTAGCTAGCCACGACTTGAGTCAAGGCAAATTATGTAACAATGAGTCTGTTCAAAACCACTTATTGTGGGTTTTCAACTTAAGCAACAGTATGTAGAACTGTAAGGAAACCTGAAATCTTTGGTTCATTAAACATGACGTTGATCGGCAGTTAAAGCGATCAAGAAACGGCTTAATATGCCTAAACAAAGAATGTAACCAGCAGCTGCCTGTACTATCATAGTCTAACGAGGTATGTCAGAACCACTTTGATGAGAACGGCATCGTCCTCTGCGAGTTCTCGATTGCAAGGGGCCAGAGCGATGCACAGCTCATGTCTACGAGCAAGATCTCTGGTTGGCGTTTGCTTCGTTCTGGCTGCGCGAGAAGAGGTCGCGAGATGAAGACCAGGACAAGCTCGTGGGTGCTTCCACATGACAATGCAGCTTGCCCACGAACTGCCCTGGGTTGCCGAGAGTTCCTGGCCGCAGAACTCACCCCCTACTCACAAGGCGCGAACCTGGCTCATGGTGATTTTCCGCCCAATGCTCAAGAGGGTCATCAAGGGAATCCCGTTTTGGAGAATGTGGAGCGCATCTAAAAAGGCCGCGGCGACAGATTACGGAGAATCCTAAGAAGATGTCCTTACAGGAAGCCTGGCAAGCGTGACAGAGGAAGGATGCGGGAAGGTGTATGCATTAGAAACTCCAGAGAGGATACTCTTTGAAGGGGATTAAATCTTAAGTAATTGGAGTTGGAGTTAACATATTTTTTGTGGCCACAGTCCTGGTAATTTTTTGAAACATAGACCTCGTACCACCATGCAAAAACTTCTGATACCGTGTTCTCTCAGACAAATAAGATCTACCTGCAGATAAACAGTGTTGATTTTTAGCGATGATTTAATATAGACGGCCTGCTCTTTAGAAAGCCTAGTTGCGGAGTGGCAGATTTATGGAATATAGTAGACTTGCAGAACAATAACTTGCCAGAAGGATTGAATGATATTATTATATTTTGTTACATAATTTATGCGGTGCATAAGATTATGTCATCCCTGTAAATTCTGAGGGATGACCCTTTAAATATCATGGCCGGGTCCTTCCTCCATGGCAATAGTTACAGAAAGCCTGGCCAGAATATGTGAAGTTCACGTGGGACCGTTTTTCGAGAGTCCGCAGTGTTGGCGGGCCCCACAAGTTGGGGAAAAAAGCGTCAGGCAGAGCGGTCGGACCATTTTATGACCTGTCTAACTGGCTAACTCACGCGCAGCTATTTTAGTTAGAGATGTCTGGGTTGGGGATTGAAAATAAAGGTAACATAATATAAATTCAAAGGCTTGTGTTTATTATCTAAACTCACGATGACAAGGGCTTCTGATATGAAGAGAAATGCTAAGAGAAAACAGACCGGGAGTCCCAATGAATCCAGACACTAGGCTTGAGATATCCAAGATATTGAAGATGCAGATCAAGTCAAGATGATTAGAAGAAATATCAAAGACGATAGGAAGCAACCCCGCCGGCCGAGAAAAAATACGACCAGATATGAAGAAGAAAGAGATATATAAATTATAATTACTGCGAATATATGGCAACCTCCGGGTGCAAGTTTGTTGTTAGTTAATTTATTATATATTATTGATATATAAAATTAGAAAGGGAGATGAACTGAATTAAGATGTAGATAAAAGATTTTGAACAGAGGGGGTATGATTGAATATAGAAAACTTTGGAAATAACATTCTGTCCAGTCATTTTCGGTTACTTTTGAACCGTCTTTTCATTGGTAAATTTTCTCTAATAACTGTTTAGTTAAAGTAGGAAGTAAAGAATAATATTAAGTTATTTCTTCTTGTTAAGGATTTCTTTTAAGATTAGTGTGAAAGGAGATTTTTGCTCGCATACTTCAAAAGATAAACAAAAAATTGAATCATAAATAAGCAGGATATTATTAAAATCAATTTTTTTAAGGATAATATCGTTAAATTAGCCTTCCCATTCATAACTGTAAACCTCTATTTGTTGTAATGTAACTACAATTGCGATGTTATTAAGTATGTAGATGCCGTCAACACGGGGGCAGTGGCTTTGTCCTGGATTTACGTTAATAGCGTCCGATACTCCAGGGGACGTACCCGCAGGCAAAACCCTGCGCATTGATTTAAAGGGACAGGGCTGGGTTTATTGCCATGTGCCTGAGGCGCCACCTTGAGGGGAATGCTGAGAGGGATGGAGCAATTTTTCCACCGTAAGATCCGACATGAGCTTGCGGTTTGTGTGGATGTCCCACGTTATAGGGCTTGTGCCTGACCCGTTCAAGTGGGTACGTGGAAAATATCATGTGATATGGTAAACAGTGTGAGTAATGTAAAACAATTTTATTAGTAATTGAGGTTTAAATAAAATAAATTCATGGAGAATATGATGTAAATAACTAAAGGAATTGTGAACTTGTATAGTAAAATAAGTTTCGGTTCAGACAGACAAACCACAATCATTAAAATAGATTAGTGCCAGTGAAGAAGGCGCTATGCAACAATTTGAATGAACTGTCATTAATAAGTTTTTTTAAATAAAATCATGTTAATGGTAAATAAATGTAGATCGTTTTTTCGTAATTTCTGTTTATTTAGAAATTTCGTAATTTTCTACTTCGTGATGTCGTTTTTCGATATTTGAAGAATAAGAGCATCTATTTTGGACTCGCTGGGTACCTTTCGAAGAGAGTGAATGTGTCGTCGAGACTATTACACAACGGCTGTCTGAGACTACGGAGTGATTACTGAAACTGCTTCAGAGCGCTTCGGCCTCTGGAGTGGTGAAGTAATGAAATTAACGGCGTCGATCCAGGGGCTATCCCCCAGGAATACTCCCCCCTTAGGGGCGGGGCTGGGTTTATTGCCCAGCGCTGAGGGGCGCTCTTGAAGGGATGCGAGGGGATCGACGCAATTTTTTGTTCTTTCCACCCTGAGCTTCGGCTTGTGGTTGGGCCACATTAAAACGAGGCTTGTGCCCAGCCATACAAGTGGGGTATGAGGAAATACTCTGAGACTTCAAGGATTACGGACCATACGCGAACTGTCTACTTCGATGTTTTAGCACTCTGTTGCGAGTAAATATAGTTTAAAATGTGTTGCACGGTGAATACATTATTTATCGAAGAATATTTTTCATATATTTGATTTCCGATATAATTTTATCAAGAAACAAACACAACACACAACACACACACACACATATATATATATATATATATTGTTGTATGTGTGTGTGTGTGTGTGTGTGTGTGTGTGTGTGTGTTTCTGACCAGATAACTCAAACCCATATTACCACGTATTACCCCTATTACATTTAATAGTGTTGTGAAATTAAGCTAGGTAGATGCAATGGTGGTTATCCGTATTTGGGAGTGGTGTGGGATGGTGTGGTGTTGTTTCTATATCATCGAATAATTGGTTGTTTGCTCGGTTTTTTGTTTAGTTATTTTTTGTAGTTTTAGAAAATCTTGATTTTTGCCAGTTTCTCATTTCCGATATTCTCTTCTCTCTCTCTCTCTCTCTCTCTCTCTCTCTCTCTCTTCTCTCTCTCTCTCTCTCTCTCTCTTCTCTTTATATTATATATATATATATAAAATGTGTCACGTTCAAATCATCTCATTTTATATATAAAATCATGAAAATGCAACGAATAAAAATAACATTTAAGATGATATATTGGCACATATTTTTTTTTTTACTTTTCTTATGGAAATTAATATAAGGCAGTACTTTAAAAAGCCCGAGCAATTTCAGAAAAATATTTGTCTGTCAAAATTTAGAATCCGCCAGAAAGTGTTGCATTAAAGCAGTAGTTGGTTCTTACCAGAAATGCACCCGAAAATACCACGAGACGTTCATTATATATATATAATATATATATATATATATTATATATATATATGGGAGAAATGTGAGGATGTTATCCGACAATATGTGGAGAAAAGTAGACAAACACGGGATGTTATGGAAACTGGATGTTATTGTCGACGATGCATTCTGACCAAACACCTGCATCTCCACATATACACTCCCATTTAGAGGGAAGAAAATCCACTAACAATCCCCCCAGCCACCCCGACCTACTGACAACCTACTGTTTTTCACCATTCTGAAAATGTCTTCATTGAAGCTAGAACTGGGCGGTGGTCCTGATGATGGTCTAAATGGCCGAAATGTTGCATCGTCGACAATAAACATCCAGTTTCCATAAAATCCGTGTTTGTCTCTATTTCTCCATATATATATATATATATATACATATAGTGTGTGTGTGTGTGTGTGTGTGTGTGTGTGTGTCTGTTTGTGGGCTCGTTCATGACTTTTTAATCCTGCAAATGTCTTGCATATCTTAGGGCATATCTGGCACACATACGATCGGGTTAACTAAGTCGATATGTGTTATATATCATCACCAGTCTTCATGTTGGGGATCATGCTGGGTCTTAGATTGTGGCATGGTAGAGAATAACAATTGCAGTTAGGTAGTTCCCATGTGATTTCATGTGATTGACCAAGCCTTCCTTGACAACAGGTTCAAATCTGGATGTGGTAATTGCATTTCACTTAGCGCTAATACCCTTGGAAAAGGTATGAATCCTACTCTCCCTCCAGCTATGGATAAATAAGTAAGGGTAGACTGGGCTTTTAACCTTGGTTAGACAACCGGTCTAGGAGAAGGAAAACTCTAATTCAAACCTGTTGACTCCGCTTAAGGAAATTGACCTTGTGTCACATCCTGCTCGTGCGGAGGGGTTGGTAATATATATAACTGTGAAGTGTGAAGCGGAGCCTTACCGGCTGAGCTAATAATAGTAAAAGATAAATAAATAAATAATTGTGTGTGTGTGTGTAGTGTTGTGTGTGTGTGGAGAGAGAGAGAGAGGAGAGAGAGAGAGAGAGAGAGAGAGAGAGAGAGAGAAAGAGAGAGAGGGGAAAGAAAGAAGAAAGAGATACTGTTGGTACGGCTACATTGTATTTACCTCGTACCCCACTTGTACGGGTTAGGACAAGGCCCTATTAACGTGGGACCACAAGAAGCTCATGGGTGAAGGTGAAAAATTGCGTCGATCCCGTCGGCATTACCCTCAAGGGGGTGTGCCTCAGGCGCTGGACAATAACCCAGCCTGCCCCTTTACATGAGGGGGCAGGTGTTGCCTTGGGGATGGTACCCTGGGATCGACGCCGTTAATTATAGCAATCCCACCCAACGGGCGGGGCTGCATACACAAACACCTATCTACTCAGAGGCACCACGTTTTAAAGCCATAATTTCACAACAACAACAACCAGTAATGGAATAATTAAAGTTCGACCGAGACGAATTTTATTGTTAAGTTATGAAACGTATTATGAATATATCATTAGTTTGCTTGATAAAGCTTATAGAAGTCCGTCAATGACCTGACACTATGTCAGGCGATTTCAAAGCAAATTTCAAATGGATGTTTTGCTAATAGAGTTAGGTGTGCGCATGGTATCTGTAATATCTTTTTATGATTGTTCGGCTGTGTAGCGGGACATGAGACTGTTTCTGCCAATTTTTGGCTTTGTCAAAGGTGACATTTTCCGACAATGATGATCTTCAATAGAAGACTCCAAAATGGGCATGCTCCTAAATACAAAAACTTACTGATTTCTGCATACTCCTTACATAATAGAGTTATATATTTTTTTTAAATTAACTAGTAGATCAAAAACATCGATAATGTAAAAAAAAAAAATTTAATTGGATGATTTTTGAAAAAATGGTAAAACATTTAATTTAGGATGGCATTTTTGGTAATTATAGGATTAAGTCCTTACAGAATTTCAATGGTTAAGATTTTTTTTTACATCAACATTAAAGAAAGATAATATTTGCACAGAACATATACGCTATTAATACAATATATATACAAAAAACTCAGTTTCGGAAGCTAATCATAATGAGCTTTGGCAAATTCTCTTGGGGGATTATCTTCGCTTGGCAGATTAGCATTTGACGCCATGTCTTCGTCGTTTTTCTTGCCATGTTTATCATTATCCTCACATAAATGGGATCGACAAGAACCTAATTCGACAAGAATTTCAAGTCAAAACTCGAAAGGCGCGAAAGGTGAAACGAATTTGCTTTTTTTCCGTCCATTTTTAAAGGTCATTTTTTTTGGCGCGAAATTCTCGATTTAACGAGAATTTTCTTTCAGCAGATTTTCTTTAAATTTGAAGCCATTAATCCAGATTCCACAAATCCGGTTAATACTTAGGATGTTGGGGAGGGTAATTTGATTCTAGTGCTCATTTGTTCGTAAGCAGCACGCATATGCACAAATAAAAATCAATGCCACAAACAAGCACACACATGCCACACACACTCATAGATAGATATATTATATATATGATTATGTTATGAAATACAATATATGGTGTTGATGATAAAGATACAATAATATTATAATAGTGTAACGGTAATAATAATAATAATCTTATTATATGGAGATTGGGTGTTTTTCTGTCTGTAACCGAAACTATATCACTACTCAATTCATAATTCCTTAGTTATGACATCACATTCGCAATGATTTTATTTTTATTTAAACTCAATTATTAATAAATTCTTTACGTTATTAATACTGTTAACCATATCACCCTGATATTTTCCACGTACCCACACTTGTACGGGTTCAGGCACAAAGGTCCTATTTATGTGGGACCACCCACAAGCCGATACTCATGGAGTGGCAGGTGAAAAATTGCATGCGATCCGTCGGCATTCCCCTCAAGGGGGGCACTCAGACCTGGACAATAAACCAGCCCTGCCCTTTAAATCGAGGGGGCAGGTGTTGCCTGGGGGGATGGCCGCTGGGATCGACGCCGTTAATTATATCAATGGTCCAGAGGCCGAAGCCACTGTTGACCATATCTACATAATAATAACATACAATTTATTTATATATACAACAAAATAGCGGTTTACAGTATGAACGGGAAGGGTAATTTGCATATTGATATTAAAAATGTGATTTAATAAATATGTGCTTAGTATTATTGATTTCTAATTGTTTGGTTTTATTTAATGAATATAAGCAAAAATCTCTTCAATGATCTTAAATAAAATCCATTAACAAGAAAAGAGATAACTGTCATTTTATTCTTTACTTCCTCTTTTAACTAAATAGTTAAATTAGAAAAAATAACAATGAAAGATGAGTGAGTGGAAGAGTAAGTTTCAGTTGTTCAATTTTTCCATTATACCCCCTCGTGTTCAAATCTTTTTATCTGCATTCTATTTAGTTTTATTAGCCTTTTAATTTAATATATATTTTTTACATTAAAACTTAAATACTTGCACCCGGAGGGTGCATATATTCGCTAGTAATAATAATAATAATAATAACAATAAAGTCGTCGGGGCGACCTAATGTCGGTACTAGCCAATCAGGGAGGGAGTCTATCCCTTTTCACAAGCGCTAGACTAAGGAGATTGTGTTTGCGTCTGCTATTTCTTGTCGGACTCGGGAACTTTCTCGGACTCTCGGAACATTCTTTTCGAACTCGGGAACTTTCTTGTCGTAATCGGGAGCCATCACGGAACTTTGAACCTAACCCTTATTTAGTCCACAGTGGTATCTTGTTCTCATTCCGCTAACCATAGTGAAAGAAGGTTCCCGAGTCCGACAAGAAATACCTGAAGAAGGCGCGAGGGCACTACGGCCGAAACGTGGTAACAATAACAATGAAGATGGGGACAATACTCCGAATAACGCAGATAATACTAATCATAGCCTCATCTCAAACATTCAGAGAAATATTATCTACAATGGTCTGAAAATCTACCTTGCTAACTATTTACACGATGTAAGGGGCCAAAAGTACACACACACACAACACAAACACACACATATATATATATATATATATATATATATATATAATATATATAATATAGTTCTTTAAATAGGGATTTAAATTGCAGAGTGTCAACAGNGTAGCTGTTAAGGTATAACCACACTGATGAGAAGTGATACTTCGAAACACGTGTCTGTGGATTACTCATTATATATATATATATATATATATATATATATATATATATATGTGTGTGTGTGTGTGTGTTATGTGTGTGTGTGTATGTTGTGTGTAAACAGTAGCTTATCAGGTAGTTCAACTTCACCTGTGATAGAGCAATTTATATATTAATAATGCATTATTATATAATTAGGCGACGAGAATGTAATGGTAGTTTACAATATCGAGGTGGGGTGGGACTGCTATGTTGTCAAACAATTCCTTGCTCACGTGCTTATTCAAAATCAATTCAAAATTTTACAACTTCCTTCTCTCTCTCTCTCTCTCTTCTCTCTCTCTCTCTCTCTCTCTCTCTCTCTCTCTCTCTCTCTCCTCTCTCTCTTGCCTCCCCACACACACACACACACACACACACACAAACATACAATTCCTTCCTTCCTCGACAGTGAAACAACGACTAAAAGAAGTTCTTGAAGAAATCTCTCTCTCTCTTCTCTCTCTCTCTCTTCTCTCTCCTCTCCTCTCTCTCTCTCTCTCTCTCTCTCTCTTTCCTCGAAAGATTGCCAAAAATAAGTTTATTTTGGATACTTTCAATGTCAGATGTAAGTAAATTATGTTTGCAACGTTTTCTTTGAGTTATTATAGTGTGAAATAATTTCATGTATGTCATTGTTATCAAATTTATATATATATATATATATATATATATATATATATATATATTGAGATTGATTGAAAAATGAAAAAATACGTATGGAAATAAACATAAGTTACTCAATAAATAAAAATACATTGAGTTTTTAGCATTATTCAAATATTAGGCATGTTTTTATCAAATTTATATACATGCATACATATACGTATATATATATATATTTGTGTGTTGTGTGTATTACATATATATATAATATATATGCAACTTTACTATCTATGAATTATATATATGTGCGTATAGATAGGTATGTAATTTTATATATATATTTGTGTATAGATATTATAGATATATATATTATATACATTGTGTATATATTATATACATTTATATACATTTGGTGTATATAATATGCATAAATACTATATATATATTATGTATTATATATAATGTGATATATATTATAAGTGCATATATATAATATATTTGTTTATATATAAAGTGTATATATATATAAGTGTATATATGTATATATATAATATATATAGGTTGTGTATATATATATATATATAAGTTGTGTATATTATAAGCCTTTTGTATATATATATATGTTAATAATAAGGAAATAGTTGCA
>CM042169.1:13060776-13073276 GCA_023376005.1 Doryteuthis pealeii
AAAATACCAGTTTTCAGTGTAAACATAAAGCTAATTTGCATATTGATATTTAAAAAACTGATTTTAATAAAAATGTGCTTGGTATTATTGATTTCTAATTGTTTGGTTTTATCTTAATGAATATGAGTAAAAATCTCTTCAATAAATCCTAAAAGAAATTCATTAACAAGAAGAAATAAATTTTATTCTTTACTTCCTGTTTTAACTAAATAGTTAAATTAGGAAAATTTAGCATTGAAAAACGGAAGTGATGAAAGAGTAAGTTTCAGTTGTTCTATTTTCCGATTATACCCCCTCCGTTTCAAATCTTTTCATTTGAATTCTTAATTAGTTTCATTAGCCTTTCTGATTTAATCTAATATTTTATTACATTTAAACTTAAATACTTGCGCCCGGAGGGTGCATATATTTGCTAATATATATTATATATATATATATATATATATATATATATATATATATATAATTTAATATGCCAAGCGTGTTGGTAAATCCTCGCGGTGAGAAAAAAAACAGCAAATAGTTTGATTGTAAAATATACTACCAAACATCAACCGGGGAGAAAAAAATTTTTGAAAAAAAGAAAAGACAAAGATAGTCGTACCAACAAAAAAATAATCTATTGGTACAGTATTTGGTCAAAAGAAAAAACAATTTATATGTATATATATGTATATAAGATATATATATATATTCACATAACCGCTAGAAGAATAGCTAATAAGTAAAAAGTGCTCAATACCTAAGTAGAGCAAATAATATTTTTTTTTATTTTTTATTTGTTATGATTTTTTTTTATTTATTGTTTATTTTTATATATATATATATATATATATATATATATATGTGTGTGTGTGTGTGTGTGTGTGTGTAAAATATACATTTGAAGGCAATTTACAATGCAATGTAAAAGGTGTTAAATGATGTTTATTTACCTAAATATTTTCGAGAAAAATTCTCATCATCAGAGGTAGAAGTGTTTTTTTAATTTTTTTTTTATAATAATAATTTTTTTAAATAAACTTACCTCATGAATATGATATATATATATATATATATATATATATAATATATATATATAATATAGAGAGAGAGAGAGAGAGAGAGAGAGATAGATACGCTGGAAAGGGTTTGAAATATGACGTCAAATATTCTTCTTTATGGGGTGAGTGAGTGAGTGTATATATCGAGAAAAAAAACATTTTGCAATTTTTTAGGTGTTTTTGTGTGTGTGGTTGCGCGTGTGTGTATAATTCTCTTTTTTTTTGCGATAAACGACATAGATACAAACCTCAAAGTTGTGTGTGTATATATATATAAATGATTTGAAGGCAATTACAATGCGTATAAAAATAAAAACAAAAAGATGTTATTTTATTTTATTTTTTTATTTTTTATATGCATTGTAATTGCCTTCAAATCATTAATATATTATAACATACTTAACAATGCTTCAAGCAAATTACCAATTACTTAAAAAAAACTCTACCCAGGCGATGCCGGGTAGCCGCTGCTAGTATATATATATATATAATATATATATATATATATATATGGGGGTGTAAATAGATAGATAAGACTCTACTGAGATAGATAAATCGATAGTAGATAGTTAGACCTTACTCAACTAAGATAGATAGACTGATAGATAGAATATAAAATAAATAGATAGACATTACTAAACTAAGATAAATTGATAGATAGATAAATATGACTCAACTAAGATAAGTATTTAGGTATGACTCAACTAAAATTGATAGATAGATAGATAGATATTACTCAACTAAGATAGATAGATAGATGTTACTCAACTATGATAGATAAATAGATAGATAGATAGATACGACTCTACTAAAATAGATTGATAGATATGACTCGACTAAGATAGATAGATAGATAATAGATAGATAATAAAGATAGATAGATAGATAAGACTCAACTAAAATAGATAAATAGATAGATACGACTCTACTAAAATAGATAGATAGATAGATAGATAGATAGATATGATCGACTAAGATAGATTAAATAGATAGATAGATAGATACGACTCTACTAAAATAGATAGATAGATACGACTCTACTAAAATAGATAGATAGAAATGACTCTACTAAAATAGATAAATAGATAGATACGACTCTACTAAGCTAGCTAGCTAGATAGATAGATAGATAAGACTCAACTAAAATAGATAAATAGATAGATACGACTCTACTAAAATAGATAGATAGATAGATAGATAGATAGATAGATAGATAGATATGCCTCGACTAAGATAGATAGATAGATAGATAGATACGACTCAACTAAAATAGATAAATAGATAGATACGACTCTACTAAAATAGATAGATAGATAGATAGATAGATAGATATGACTCAACTAAGATAGATAGATAGATAGACAGATAGATAGATACGACTCTACTAAAATAGATAGATAGATATGACTCTACTAAAATAAATAAATAGATAGATACGATTCTACTAAGATAGATAGATAGATAGATAAGACTCAACTAAAATAGATAAATAGAAAGATACGACTCTACTAAAATAGATAGATAGATAGATAGATAGATACGACTCTACTAAAATAGATAGATAGATAGATAGATAGATATGACTCTACTAAAATAGATAAATAGAGTTATTTTAATAGACTTCTCATAATCCATGTTCACTTTCTATCCATTAGTTAGATTCTCTCAAAATCCGCTCATCTTTTCATCACAAACTCTCAATCTTCTTAATTTCTTCAATGTCATTTCTCTTCATTCCAATATATTTAATCCTTTCGTCGCCATCTTGCTAGTCACGTGATTGATATATATATTTACAAAATAAACACCCAATATGTGTGTGTCGATAAAAATCTTAGTAAGCGAGTTCGAAGTCCAATTGCGCTACAACGTTAACGATCGGACGAATACCTTTAGGGAAAGGCATGAACCGCCTCATTCCCTAAGAGTAATACAAGTTAAAAGGCGATAAGTACTTGGATAGTGATCTTTTCGTTACAATATTAGATAAAACACGAAGGTTAATATGCCACTAAACAAAGAAAGCAATAAACAAAGACACTTAGTGCGGTTCAATCTCATATCATATATTTACCAACACCGCCATGCGACATGAGGTCAATTTCTTGAGCGGAGTTTAACAGGTTTGAATTCAGTTTCCTTCGAGTAACCTAGATATGGTTAAAGAGCCCAGTCTGTCTTACTATTTACACATGGCTGGAGGGAGGTTAGTTGGATGCATACCATTCTCAATGGTATTAGCGCTATGTAAAATACAAAGAGCCTCGTCCATGATTTGAACCCGGATCCACGGGTTCATTACCTACGACTCAAATAATTACACCAGGCGTCTCCATATTATATCTAATTTGGTAGATAAATATGGGTATACTTTATATATATATATATATTATATAATATATATATATATATATAATCAATTGTAATATTATGGATTTGGACTCATAACTTAAAGTTTCATGGTTATGCAATCATCAGATGAGTCAAATGGTTGAGATCTTAACAACCAGTAGTCAAATGGTTGAGAGTTTTTTTTTTAATGGTTTGTTAAGATCTCAACCATTTGACTCATCTGATGATTGCATAACCATGAAACTTTAAGTTATGAGTCCAAATCATAATATTACAACTGATTATAAATCTGCTCTGCTTTATTAGCATTGAGCACCTTTTCACGCTAATATTTTCTCATTTTCTAATTCATTCTCTATTCATTATATATCATAATATATATATATATATTATATATATATATATTATATATATATATAGCATAATCTTTACAGATCCCTGCCGTCCCTCACAATCCTATAACCCCCACCACCAGAACCTTTCCTCTCTCGAGCCCTCAAATGATGCATCAAACCCGCTGCAGATCCACAAAGTTTGATGCAAATATGACATAGGAAGGACGTCCTTCCCGTTATATCAGGTGATAAAATTTTATGCTTATGCACCACCATATGTCTCTTAAGACCAGAAGCTGACTTACAGACTTTGTTACAGATTGCACAAGCACATTGTTTGTTCCTGGAGTTTGCATGAATTGTCCATGATGAGATTTCCTATGATTGACATATCCAGCCTTAGAAAGCAGAATTCGACCACATTATTTCTAAGGCTGGCTATGTCAATAGATAGATATAATCAGACTTAGATAGATAGATAGATAGATAGATAGAAAGTAAAAACGAGTAGAAAAAGTATTGCCAGTGTTATACAGAAAAGGAAAAAAAATAGATAGTTAATTAGATAGGAAAAATACGATAAAAATCAGTATGACCAGTTGTACAGAGAAAAGTAAAAATAGATTGATAGATATATGGGAATAGACTAAGAAGAAAAACTGAGATAGATAGATAGATAGATAGATAGATAGAGAGTAAAAACGAGTAGAAAAGTATTGCCAGTGTTATACAGAAAAGGAAAAAAATAGATAGTTAATTAGATGGAAAAAATACGATAAAAATCAGGTATGACCAGTTGTACAGTGAAAAGTAAAAATAGGTTGATAGATATATGGGAATAGACTAAGAAAGAAAAACTGAGATAGATAAATAGATAGATAGATGGATAGATAGATAGATAGAGAGTAAATACGAGTAGAAAAAGTATTGCCAGTGTTATACAGAAAAGGAAAAAAATAGATAGCTATATAGATGTGAAAAAATACGATAAAAATCAGGTATGACCAGTTGTAGAGAGAAAAGTAAAAATAGATTGATAGATATATGGGAATAGACTAAGACTGACAAACTGAGATAGATAGATAGACAGATAGATAGATAGACTGATAAAGCCCATAAAGTAGTGTATGTAAGTTTTACGTCTTTTTTAAATTAAATCATCAATAACAATTGTCATAGATTTCGTTATAAATTCTACATTTAATGCATTTACGGACGGTAAAGTCAATTTAGGGGATCCGATGATTCTTCAATAAAAGAAAATAACAGACACGGTGAATAAAATTTGTATTTGATTGTTCATATCTAAATCTTTTGTTGTCAAAATATCTTATCTGATTCTGAATATTAAATTGTATTCCAGGATTCTTATGCCACGCCAACATTGTTCTGAAAATCAATTTTCTAAATTGGTCGAGTCTCAGACTTTCTAGTGAAGTAATTCGCCTTAGTTTTGCATTGGGAAATATTGCAAAAGCTTGTACTTCCTTCAGGTCTATATCTCGAGTTGCGTTGTGTAATTGCCATTAATAGAAAAGAAAAGAAGAAATATAAGAAGAAATGTAATATCAAATGTTCTTGGTTGGCAGCATTTAAAGTGGAATGGTTAAAATCATAACTGCAGTTTAGTGTCATACACAGGACCCACATTTTGAATATTTGGGAATATTGCAAAAGACTGTACTTCCTCCAGTTCTAAATCTTGAGCCGCGTCCTGTAATGGTTATCGTAATAGCAAATGGATCAACACCACGAGTTCAATTTCTGAACGAGGCTGTTTGCATTTAACAGAGTTGTAATACCATTGGGAAAGGTATGCATTCGCTTTCAGCCAGTAATGTGTATATTGTATGGCAGACTAGCGTTTCACGATTTTTGTGGCTATGTTTAGGCTTCAAGTGAGAGCACTTTATAGTGGAGATCCCTTGTGTTAATCGGGGGCTAATCTTTAGGGAAGAAACCTTTGATTGTCACTCGGTGTTCCTCCAGTGTCTCATTCAACCGAAATCCATTACCAGTTTTCGTTCAGTCTCCTTCTTAATCAATTATAGTGAAGTGTAGGAGGCGCGTGGTATAATGGTTGAAGTCATGGGAAATAGACTCGTCCTCCGAGTTCAAATCCTGGGTGTGGTAATTGTATTTCACTTAGTGCTAATACCCTTGGGAAAGGTATGCATCCTACTCTCCCTCCAGTTATGGGTAAATAGTAGGGCAGACTGGGCTCTTTAACCGTGGTTAGGCAACCGGTCTAGAAGGAAAACTCTGAATTCAAACCTGTTAAACTCCGTTAAGAAATTGACCTTGTGTCGCATCCTGCTCGTGCGGAGGGGTTGGTAAATATATATATATATATACTGACAGCAATAATTCAAATTTTAAAACTAAAGATGACTCAACTCGTTGCATCAGTTGAATGATTCGGCACACGTTTTGGGACTATCAAAGAAGGCCTCGGCACTTCTAGCATAAGGACTGAATAAGAAAGACCTGCTTGAAAAAGGAGCAAGGTATCCTACTTTTGATTATGAGAAATTTGATTTCTGAGGAAGACGATATTCTCAAATACGAGATATTTGGTAGAAATAAATTTATAACTTGACCGATATTTAACCTCTTTATCATATATATATATATATATATATATATATATATATAAACTTAAATAAAAATTCTATCAATGATATTTACTACTGTCTACCCAAAAATTTCCAGACATATTATTTAAAACGTATATGTGTGTGTCTATACATATATATATATAACACATATATATATACACACATATATATACACACACACACATATATATATATATATATATATATATACATTTCATTTCACTTAGCGCTAATACCCTTGGGAAAAGTATGAATCCTACTTTCCCTCCAGCTATGGGTAAATAGCAGGGCAGACTGGGTTCTTTAACCATGGCTAGGTAACCAGTCTAGGAGAAGGAAAACTCTGAATTCAAACCTGTTGAACTCCGCTTAAGAAATTGACCTTGTGTCATATCCTGCTCGTGCGGAGGGGTTGGTAAATATATATATATATATATATATATATATATATATATACACACACACACACACATATATATATATATATATATATATATATATATATATATATTAGCATTTCTTCACGAACACTTTGTAACTTCCCTCATTAATTCAAATCATATTCAATATCACCAATTTTGGACTTAAACAAAGATTACTTCCGCGAGCAGTTCCCTATCACCGCTCAAGCATTCATTTTACGTCATATATTTGGTCACCGATTTAAGTCGCCGGAACTTTTACTGCGGGATTAGGAATAGTTTTAATGACGAAGTTCGTTGTACGGAGGATTTGGTCTTACTTGTGATAATCCTTACGGATTTGTTGCTGTTCGAGTCGAACGAAGAATTTATCACTTGTAATTACTCATGAAAGACACACAGCAATGACATTCGGATGTAAAGGATTTTATATAACACCATCTTTATATGCTACTATCCTTTACTTGAGACTCTTTTCTTATGTTTTTTATTTTTCAGGTTGGCTACCCTCACCAGACACAGTAATGACATTCGGATGTAAAGGGTTTTATATAACACCATCTTTATATGTTACTATCCTGCACTTCAGACTCCTTTTCTTATGTTTTTTATTTTTCAGGTTGGCTAACCTCACCAGACACAGCAATGACATTCGGATGTAAAGGGTTTTATATAACACCATCTTTATATGTTACTATCCCGCACTTGCGATTATTTTCTTATGTTTTTATTTTTCAGGTTGGCTAACCTCATCAGACACAGCAATGACATTTGGATGTGAAGTATTTTATATAACACCATCTTTATATGTTACTATCCTGCACTTGTGACTATTTACTTATGTTTTTTTATTTTTCAGGTTGGCTACCCTCACCTGACACAGTAATGACATTCGGATGTAAAGGATTTTATATACCACCATCATTATATGTTACTATCCTGCACTTGAGATTCTTTTTTTATGTTTTTTATTTTTCAGGTTGGCTACCCTCACCAGACACAATAAAGACATTCGGATGTAAAGAATTTTATATAACACCATCTTTATATGTTACTATCCTGTACTTGAGACTCTTTTCTTATGTTTTTTTATTTTTCAGGTTGGCTACCCTCACCAGACACAATAATGACATTCGGATGTAAAGGATTTTATATAACACCATCTTTATATGTTACTATCCTGCACTTGAGACTATTTTCTTGTGTTTTTTATTTTTCAGGTTGGCTACCTTCACCAGACACAATAATGACATTCGGATGTAAAGGATTTTATATAACACCATCTTTATATGTTACTATCCTGCAATTGAGACTATTTTCTTGTGTTTTTTATTTTTCAGGTTGGCTACCCTCACCAGACACAGCAATGACATTCGGATGTAAAGGATTTTATATAACACCATCTCTATATGTTACTTTCCTGCACTTGAGACTCTTTTCTTATGTTTTTTTTATTTTTCAGGTTGGCTAACCTCACCAGACACAGTAATGACATTCGGATGTAAAGGATTTTATATAACACCATCTTTGATATGTTACTATCCTGCACTTGAGACACTTTTCTTATGTTTTTTTATTTTCAGGTTGGCTACCCTCACCAGACACAGCAATGACATTCGGATGTAAAGGATTTTATATAACACCAACTTTATATGTTAGTATTCTGCACTTGAGACACTTTTCTTATGTTTTTTATTTTTCAGGTTGGCTACCCTCACCAGGCACAGCAATGACATTCGGATGTAAAGGATTTTATATAACACCATCTTTATATGTTACTATCCTGCACTTGAGACACTTTTCTTATGTTTTTTTATTTTTCAGGTTGGCTACCCTCACCAGACACAGCAATGACATTCGGATGTAAAAGGATTTTATATAACACCATCTTTATATGTTAGTATTCTGCACTAGAATAAGATTACTGACTCGGCATTTCTAGCATAAGGACTGAATAAGAAAGACCTGCTTGAAAAAGGAGCGAAGGTATTCTACTTTTGATTATGAGAAATTGGATTTCTGAGGAAGACGATATTCTCAAATACGAGATATTTGGTAGAAATACATTTATAACTTTGAATATGACCGATATTTAACCTCTTTATCAATTCATATATATATATATATATATATATATATATATATATATATATATATATATATATAAACTTAAATATAGATATTCTATCAATGATATTTACTACTACGACACCATTCCTGAAACTTTTCTGACATACCTTGTATGATGCAAATCAGTTGGGGCAATGTTTAAAATTGATATGAATGAGGATAGGCATATTTTGGGGCTTTCTAAACGATTTTAATGTACCGTCAGAACACCTAAAATATAGAACAGGAAATTCAACGCTTTTTGCATTAAAAAAATCGATTCTTAAAATATCTTCCTTCCTATGTATATCTACGGGTCTTGGTTTAGCATTGTTTAAAACGATTAACCCAACATCACTATGGAAGCCAAAGTCTAGAATTTCAAACTAATTAGTCAAACCCCTCATCGAGAAAAACCAACTAAACACAGATATAAGCACCATCTAATACTCCCATGGCAACATCACTATTTTTATTATGTTTTTTTAGTACATAGTTCGTTATTGTGGACCTAAATAGACTTCTGGCAATGTTTTTTTCATTGTTACCTCCTCATCAAATACATGGATGTAGTGTCTTTCTAAATTGATGGCTTCACCAAGATGTCTCTCAGTAATAGAAGCATAAAACTAACACATATAAAAATGTATAGAGTGACCTATAAAGGAGTGAAATAAAAAAAGTTTTGTGTTTTTTTAGTCATAAAATATAGTCTGAGGAAATATATTTTTAGTTATTTGCTAAAAACTATGTCTTGTATATTTGCTCGATTTTCACGGATACAAAGTTACACATTAATACGCCCACTTTTTATGATTGGTTCAAGGCTTCTGGGGTCAATTCTCCAATCTCTTCACGAATATTATTTTTGAACAGTAGGAATGTCTTAATCTTATACAGATACACACACTATGGGGGCGCGTAGTCAAATGGTTAGAGTCGTAGGAAATGGGCTCGTCGACCCGAGTTCAATTCCTGGACGAAGCTGTTTGCATTTCACATAAAGCTAATACCCTTTGGAAAGGTATAAATATAATTCTTCCTCCAGCTTATAAGTGACATTCTCCTATGGAAATCAGAACATGGACACACCAGTGTTGGCCGCCAGCAAAGGCCCACATTGACTAGCTCTGCGCGGATCTTTGAGAAACAGTGTTATACCTCAAAGATATGCGGTTCATAGTTAACTGACCTGAAAAAATGTAAAAGTTTTTAAATAAAATAACTGGTGCATTATATCTTTTATTCATTAATATATCAACACTGAAAATGTCATTAAATTCGGTCAATTCCCTGATTTTTGGTATTTTTTGGGGGTGCGGGTTAACATACGATTGTGGAATTTAGGTCCGTTAAGTTCGATTTAACCTAGCTCTCTATGTGTTGTATACTCTCTTTTCTTACTTTCTTACTTCTATTATTCTTCTTCCAGCGTCTCTTCTAAAGTCTGGACTTCGTCTTGGGGACTTCGTGTCTGGTCTTCCATTGGGGATTTCTCTTTATCAGAAGCCCTGTGTCATTGGTAGTTTTTAGATAATAACACAAGACTTTGATTTAACTTAGATCCTATTTTATTCTGAAATCCCCACCAGACTAAATGCGCAGATTGAGTCGGCACCGTGCATAACACGACTTACCACCGTCGTGGCTTTGGCCGATCTGACTAAAATCTCTTTCAAATCTAAACCGGAGGAGGGTCTTCTCCACCGATTCTCACAGTATCCACCGGAAGGAATCAGGATGAGGTCAAGCCTTGTCATTTAATCCTTCAAGGCCGCCGGCTGAACTTATAACAGCCATTTTGGTTTCTACACTACTGTACATAAATATTAGGAATCTAATAATTATGTAACATATGTCATATTAAGTAATTATGGTCACGTGCTAGGTTTGGTTCAAATAGTTTTTGTTGCCACGTTTATCAATATGAATAACAATCACCTTGGCAGCATTAGACATGAAATAAAGATCTAGTCATTTATATTCAGTTATCTGTTTATATTTATTTAAATTTGAGACGTTCGTTGAGTAACGGTTATCATCGTATGAAGTGGACTCGGGGAACGGAATTCAAATCCGGGAGGAGGAGGGTATATAAAAAAGGAACTGGTTGTTCTCATCATCAAGAAACTATTTTAGAATAGATTTTAATGGCAGTGGAAATTCGTTTCTCTTCATCTGCGGATGTCTTGGTATCAACCAAATAGCAAGGGAGTTTTATATCCGATACTTCCTTCTCTTAGATGGATAAGGGATGCTGCGTAAAAGGACCTCCGAGAGCATGAATGATAGGGACGGTTGGTGAGATAGAGTCATGGATATCAATGCTACTAGTGTGACATGATGATTTTTCCTTCCTTCTTTCCTTCTTTCTTTCTTTCTAGGGCATTTTAACAATCTTTCTTTCTTTCTTTCCGAATTCTTTCTTTCTTTCTTTCTTTTTCTTCTAAATGTTATTTTTTCAATAATTTCAGTCCTTTCTTTTCATTCAGTGTATTTCTTTATATTTTTCTTTCTTTTCTTTCTTCTTTCTCTCGTTTTTTTATTCCGATAATTTGTACGATCAGTCCCTTTCTTTCTTTCTTTCTTTCTTTCTTTCTTTCTTTCTTTATTTCTATTTAGGGATTGTTTAATACCTCTCTTTTTTCTTTCTTTCTTTTTTTTTCTTCTTTCTTTCCTTCTAGAGCATTTTAACGTTATTTCATTCTTTATTTCTTTTCTTTCTTTCTCTTAGAGATTTTTCAATACATTTCCATTCAGATAATGGATGCTGCGTAAAAGGACCTCCGAGAGCAATGAATGATAGGGACGGTTGGCGAGACAGAGTCATGGATATCAATGCTACTAGTGTGACATGATGATGATGATGATGATAATGATGATGATGATGAAATTTGGCTCTCTCCCTCAAATAAGTGTAGCGGTTGTTTAAATATGGATGATGATAATTCAAAAGATCAATATAGTAAAAGTAACTAATTTCATCCTTTCTGATCTCAACGATTAGTAAAAGTGACGATTCTTAAAAGCCGTGGTTGTATCAGTACTAATGTACGGCTGCACCACCTGGACCCTAACGAAGTGTCTAGGGAATAAACTGGATGTGAGTTGCACATGAATGCTGTGCGCAATCTTAAACAAATCGTGGAAACGACACCATACAAGAAAGCAGCTGTACGACCACTTGCCCCCATCACACAGACCATCCGGGTTAGACAAACAAGACATGTTGGAAAAGCAGGGAGGAACTTATAAGTGACATTCTCCTATGGAAATCAGAACATGGGCACGCCAGTGTTGGCCGCCCAGCAAAGGCCACACTGACTAGCTCTGAGCGGATAATGGATGCTGCGTAAAAGGACCTCCCGAGAGCATTGAATGATAGGGACGGTTGGCGAGACAGAGTCATGGATATCAATGCTACTAGTGTGACATGATGATGATGATGATGAGGAGGAGGATGATGATGATGATGTTGATGAAATTTGACTCTCTCTCCCTCAAATAAGTGTAGCGGTTGTTCCTTTTCAAACCGCAACATTCAAAATTAGTTTGTTTTATCATCTTTTAGTTTTTGCAAAGCTTAAATTCCAGCGCGTTCTCTTGAGGAGGTTTTCATTT
>CM042169.1:13075776-13078276 GCA_023376005.1 Doryteuthis pealeii
AGAAATAGAGGGAAGAAAAGGACACGCTACACAGAAAAATATAACCAGAAAGAAAGAAAGAGAATAGGGGGAAGATAGAGATATGGGGTGCAATAACGTTAATTTTACTTATTAGCGCTATGTGAAATGCTTTGTCTGGGAATTCGAACTCGTATAACCGAGTTCATATATATATATATATATATATATATATATATATATATATATATATACTAGCAAATATATGCACCTCCGGGTGCAAGTATTTAAGTTTTAATGTAATAAAATATTGTATTAAATTAGGAAAGGCTAATGAAACTGAAAAGAATAACAGCGAAAAGATTTGAACAGGGGAGTATAATAAAAGATTGAAACAGAGGGAGTATAATAAAAAATGGACAACTGAAACTTACTCTTCATCACTCTCGTCTTCATTGTTATTTTTTCTAATTTAAGCATTTAGTTATAAGAGGCAGTAAAGAAATAGACGTTATTTTTATCTTGTTGATGGATTTCATTTAAGATTCATTGAAGAGATTTTTGCTTATATGCATTAAAAAAAAAACCCAAAACAGTTAGAAATCAATAGATACTAAGCACATATTTATTAAATTCGATTTTTTAATATTAATATGCAAATTAGCCTTCCCGTTCACATTGTAAACCGCTATTTTATTGTTATATATAAATATAATTGCATGTTGCTAGTATGTAGACAATTTTATTAATAATTGAGGTTTAGATAAAAATAAAATCATGGAGAATGTGATTTCAATAACTAAGAGAATTGTGACTTGAGTAGGAATATAGTTTCGGTTACAGACGGAAAAGCACACAATCTCCATTATAATAAGATATAATCCAAAAGTCCAGAGAAGAAATCTTCCTTACGACATAGGGTTTTTTTTTAAACAACTTGTCGCAGTTTGAGAGCTCAATGTGTGCTCTTATTGTTAGAGTCACAGAGCAAATTTATATTTAAATAAATAACAAAAGACTTAGAGATCTTGCATATAGACTATTTCAGGGAGCTTAGACAAAAATGTCTAATTCTCCCGACTCATCAGATGCGAATGATGAATTCTTTATTTTTAAGGCATTTGAAAACAGATTTTTTTCCCTTCCTTTTTTAAATTGTCCTGTCCTGCTCAGCGTAGAGTAATAAAAAATAGGAATAAAAATACAAATAATAGTAAACAATAATAATAAAACCAAAGATATCTGACCGCTTGTCAGTAATTTGTTAGGAGTTACTGTTAATTCAATTAATTCAGAATTCAGGGCCACCCCTGTTCACTTATTTAGTAGTTTATGTTTAACTTAATTTATTTTATTTTCTTTCCATATCACTTCAATCGGAAGGGGAAAAAAATCTGTTTTCAAATGCCTTAAAAATAAAGAATTCATCATTCGCATCTGATGAGTCGGGAGAATTAGACATTTTTGTCTAAGCTCCCTGAAATAGTCTATAATGCAAGATCTCTAAGTCTTTTGTATATATATATATATATATATATATATATATATATATATATATATATATATATATTTTTAAAGTTCATATATATATTATTTTTTTTTCAAAAAAATCTGAAATTCATACTGTCGGATTAACTTCTATTTTCTTTCATACTGTCCTTTAAAAAAACAAAATATCTGGATTTTCACACCAGGACGCATATAATCTACAACACTACGTATGCAAATTCTTTGAAATTTTACACCTTCCTTCAATTGTGCTGTGGACTTTTAACTTACTTTTTGTAGCTGGAATATATCATGAACATTTTTGATACTTATTATACACTTTTTTTATATATTTTTACATCAAATTCTTTTGAGTTTTATTATGGATTATAATGCTTCTGATTTTCAAAAATAAAATTAATTTTATTTTTAACACAGAATACGCATGTTTTTTCAATTCCAGCATCGAACACTAACGTTCGTTTGTACGTCCTATTCTAACGGTTATTTATTCCGTCTTTCGTTCATTTGTTGCTCTTGATGAAGACCGCTCTATTAAAACGGTCGAAACAGATTCTGTCAGCAAACTATTAACATCATTTGTTTTTCAAAAAAGGTTAAATTCATATATATATATATATATACCCAAACCCCCCGCACGAGCAGGATGTGACACAAGGTCAATTTCTTAAACGGAGTTCAACAGGTTTGAATTCAGTGTTTTCCTTCGGCTAGACCGGTTGCCTAACCAAGGTTAAAGAGCCCAGTCTGACCGACTATTTATCCATAGCTGGAGGTAAAGTAGGATTCATACCTTTCCCAAGGGTATTGGGACTAAGTGAAATGCAATTACCGCATCCAGGATTTGAACTCGGGGCGACGAGTCCATTTCCCATGACTTTAACCATCACACCACGCGCTTCCATCGCCGAGTTCATATATGTGTATGTATGAGTAATTAAGTTTGTGTCCATTGCTACGTGTGTGTATATGTCTGTGAATTTTTGTCTGTTCTTATATGTGTGCATGCGTGTCAGTATACGTGTGTATGTAT
>CM042169.1:13085776-13090776 GCA_023376005.1 Doryteuthis pealeii
GCACTGCTTATATACCATTATTTTTTTTATACGGGAAGAGCCAGTTATTCTCAGTTATTTCCTACTAGTCTGACAATTAAACCACACGCATCTGCCATTTAAGAAGGGTCTTGTGTCCAACTGAAGTTTGGAAAGAGGTCTGGAAATTATCAGACATCGACAACAAAAATGGAGCCAATAATCTACTATTTCAATCGATTGTGTTTCTATCATACATGTAAAAGCACTCAAGGAATAGTGCACCATACTTAACCTGATCGGGAGATGTCATCGAACACTTTATTGATCGCTTAGTATTCGTTAAGTCTTTGAATCAAGGATCAAGATAGACATCTTGAAATTCACAGGGTGGAAGATTATTACATTAATGATAAAGTAAGTAAAGGGGCCGGTTTAGCTCAGTCGGCTAAGGATCATTAGGTTCCTGGTTCGATACCGGCCCTAGCCAACTCAACTGTGCGGTAAAGTGAGGAGCTGGGGGTAAGTGTGGCGTTCTGTTGTATACCTCTTTCCTTACTTACTTCTATTCTTCTTCTGGCGTCTTTGATGTCTTAAGTTCTTCTAGCGTCTCTTCTAACATCTTTTCTAGCGTCTAGACTTCGTCTTGGTGGTCGGTCGCACTTAACTCATTTCTTCTTCTAGATCAGTCTTGTTACCAAGACATTCATCAACCACAAAACCATGTTATTTTAGTAAGCTTTTATTTACTTAATTAAACAATTCATGTAACTAAACATAGCGCGTATGCGGGTGAGTTCCGGTTAAGGCAGTACATCTTCTCTGCCTGACGTCCAACTCAAATCTGAAGACCCAACCAGGTCCCACTTTACCTCACGTATTTCGCGGGCTTTCTGTAATATTCCATGGAAATTCCTGCCCGTGATATGAAAAGGGCCATCCCTTTAGAAATACAGGGGATTGACAATAATCTTATGTAACCGTATAGATTATGTAACAGTTCTATCTCAGACGCTAAAAAACAATTTCCTTGGTCTCGCATTAGTGAAAATGGGATATACTCCCTCACTGTCTGGCTGATACCGACAGTAGGCCACCCCGACGACTTCACTTACTCTAATGGTTGGTTGGTTGGTTGGTTAACGCTTTTCGGATCATTCAATGCCGAAAGTCATTTTAATATTCATTTTATTACAGTATCTACTATTGCTTAAATTCTCACCCATCCAAGATTTGAACAGGCTGATCGTGGCTTAACTTCGGTGTTCTAGTGCGAAACGATGCTTTTAATCTGACTTAACCGTAAGCTTTTGATGGTTGGAAAAGTGTAATTGATAATCTCAATTACCTACTCAGAGCTGAATGGGTGACTCAACGGGTCACGTTTTATCTAGTATAAAGAAAAATTAATTTTTTTTATTATTATACCATAGAATGCAGACATGAAACAAATCAATACCATACAACATAATCCACAATAATGCTAACACATTTTTAAAACCAATTAATAAAAAGTATAAATATAAACCACGATATGTATAACTTCCTAACCGTTAGGCATGACATAACCCCAAACGGGTTGATATGCCGTTAAAATCTGTAGATGAGACTGAAAGGAATATAACGAAAAGCAGGTGAGATGTAATAAGGAAGGAATCTGGTAAAAAGAGGAAAAGCTGAATTTACCTAAGTGAAATGTGGAGAGAAGGAAATTTGGTAAAAGTGAAGAAGAATTAATTAATTAAAAAGAAAAATTAAACCCTATCTTCTGAGTAATAGCACTCAATGATACCCTTCCGACATTAGCACACATTATTAAGACTCTCTGGGAAATCCTTAAAAGAAAAACCTAAATTAAGAAATATATTTCTAGTTTTACATAATTATTAGTTACCTAATATTTATGGCAATAGTGTAGAAATCAAAATGGCCGTTATAAACTACAGCCCACGGCCTTGAAGGATGAGTGACGGCGCTTGACCTCATTCTCACCTTGCCTTCCGGGGATAAATCGTGAGAACCGGAAGGCATAGAAGACCCTGTCTTCCGGTTTAAGAATAGTAAGTAAGTCTGTCAGTTAGCAAGTAGGAGCCAAGCTCGTAGGATGTGCGCAGATGTCTGGTTTGGGGATTTACAAATAAAGTAACATCAAAGTGGATCGAAGTCTTGTGTTTATTACCTAAAAACTAACAATGACACAGGGCTTCTGATAAGGAGAAATCCTTAACAGAAACCAGACCCGAAGTCCCCAAGAAAGTCCAGACCTTAGAAGAGACCAGACCAAGATAGACGATCAGAATAGCAAAGCCAGCCAGAAGAAAATACGACCAGAAGTAAGAAGTAAGAAAGGGTATACAACACTAGAACTAGATATGCTTGCATGTTAGGAAGTAACATATTCTTAAACAATATAAAGTTATCTGAAACAAACTTGTGATTGGACAGCAACCATAATCTCCTTATTTTGATTGCCAGTGCAGATCATCATGATACAAGTTATTCTCTTCCATGATTCAGGTAGGTTCCAGTCATCCATTCTGTCATCTCGTATATGAATGAAGAAGGTAGGAAGCGCGTGGTGTAATGGTTAAAGTCATGGGAAATGGACTCGTCGCCCCGAGTTCAAATCCTGGATGTGGTAACTGCATTTCACTTAGCGCTAATACCATTGGGAAAGGTATGAATCCTACTCTACCTCCAGCTATAGATAAATAGTAGGACAGACTGAGCTCTTTAACCTTGGTTAGGCAACCGGTCCAGGAGAAGGAAAACTCTGAATTCAAACCTGTTGAACTCCTCTTAAGAAATTGACCTTGTATCACATCCTACTCGTGCGGAGGGTTGGTAAATATATATATGAATGAAGAAGGGTCAATGCTTTTAAATGATGCTTAGTGTGCGTCAATACCTCCAGCCTACGGAGAAAGATAACCAAATATAAATATGTCAAATTTATTCCGTACACCCTATACATATATATAATGAGCACGGAATTATACTGGACTGGCTTCGAGGATTAGTAGCGTACCTCACTCTTCCTTGTCTGTCTTATTGTATCTCTCTGCAATAAAACCCTCTATCTTAAATCTACGAACGTATTGACGGGTTCTTCTACTCGACTACAACCTTGTCTGATTGTATCCCTTTTAAGGACACAACAGTGGCTTCGAGGATTAGTAGAATTATAATTTTCAACACATATTGCATTCAAAAATCTCAATATATATTATAAAATAATAAAATTCGAAGGCAATACAATGCGTAAAAAATAAAGACAAAAAGATGTTTTATATGTCTAATCGATTTCAAAGCAAAGCTTTATCATCAGATTTCAAAGCAAAGCTTTATCATCAGATTTCAAAGCAAAGCTTTATCATCAGAGTGTATTTTCTGAAAATACACTCTGATGATAAAGCTTTGCTTTGAAATCGATTAGACATATAAAACATCTTTTTGTCTTTATTTTTTACGCATTATATTGCCTTCGAATTTTATTATTTTATAACATACTTAACAATGCTTCAAGCAAATTACCAATTACTTCTATCTCAATATATATATATATATATAATATATATATATATATATATATATATATATATTGAGAACGGCATTATATTTTGTTGGAATCGAGGGTTAGTAGCGTGCCTCACTATTCCTTGTCTGTCTTATTGTATCTCTCTACAATAAAACCCTCCATCTTAAATCTAAGAACGTATTCATTGGTCCTTCCACTCGAACACTTAAGAACACAGCAAAATGAATGTCCTTGTGGCGGACTAGTTTGAAATTATAAAAAAGATCGAAAAGAAATATGTAAATATGTATTAAATGGCAGTGTCGAATGCAAATAGAGTGTGCGTGCAGGAGCGGATTAAGAATTTTTTTAAAAATGTAAATATCTATGTGAGCATGCAAAGATAAATATTTAAATATCCACATGCGAGTTTGGTGGTCGAAATAGTTGCATTTTTCGTAAATAGCATTGGTCGGTGATAAAATCAGAAATTTGAGACAAGAATTTCGAAATCTTATTTTAAAAGTTAAAAGATACTCCTCACTTAGATTACTGGCGCTATACAGTCTTCCATAAATTCTAACATTTTGACTTGATACTGAACTAATTGAAACCTGAAAACATGCACGCTTTGGTTATTTACTCGTTTGGAAAAAAATGGGGTCAAATGTATCTATACTGAAGGTTTTTTTTAGGTTAGAATGTGGTTAAATCGAACATAACGGACCTAAATTCCACCATCGTATGTCATCGCGCCAAAAGAAGAAAAATACCAAAAATTAGGAAATCAACCGAATCTAATTGAATTCTTAGTATTGATACATTAATGAATAAAAGATATAATGCCCCACTTATTTTATTTAAAAACGTTTACATTTTTCAGGTAAGTTAACTTTGAACCACTTATTTTTTTAGGCGTAACGCAGATTCTTTACGATACGTGATCCGACGTTAACTGACCTGAAAAATGTAAAAGTTTTTAAACAAAATAACTGGTGCATTATATTTTTATTCATTATTATATCAATACTGAAAATTTCATTAGATTCGATTAATTCCCTGATTTTTGGTATTTTTTTTCTTTCTGCGGGGGTGACATACGATAGTAGAATTTAGGTCCGTTAAGTTCGATTTAACTTAAAATGTAAAATTTAAATGAAGAAAAGTGCATATGTGAGCAACTTATTCAATAGAGTGATGTATAGACATCTAGACTAATGTCTAGACAAAGTATAGACGAATCCGTAACAGTGTAAAAAAAAACAAGAAGCCAATCTCGATACTTTATGAACATGCAGTTTTTGGCGAAAAACAGGTTTGTGTAAGTGTAGTACCCGCCATACTCACCAGACCAAACCCCGTGTGACTTTTTCTTGTTATGTGCTTAATTGAAGTCGTACCTAATTTTGAAAGTTAATTAATTAATAATTAGATACGACTTCAATTAAGCATATATTCTCCCAAAAATTGTCGGTTTTAAAAAAGCCATATCAAAACATATCGTTTGTTTATTTACTTTCATATA
>CM042169.1:13093276-13095776 GCA_023376005.1 Doryteuthis pealeii
TATATATATATATATATTATATATATATATATATATATATATATATAGATATTATATATATATATATATATATATATATATAATATATATATATATATATATATATAGAGAGAGAGAGAGAGAGAGAGAGAGAGAGAGGGCGAGAGAGAGAGAGCGCGAGAGAGAGAGAGAGCGCGCGTTCGGCTAGAAACCACAAGGTTCCTAGTTCGATACCCGCCCTCGCCAACTCAGCGTTATGAGTAGCACAGGGATCTGTGCGATAAAGTAAGGAGCTGATGGTAGGTGTGGCGCTCCACCTCAGACGCTAAAATAATCTCCTTGGTCTAGCCCTAGTGAAAAGGGGATAGACTCCTTCGCTGCATGGCTGATACCGACTTTAGTCCTCCCCGACGAATTTTATATATATACTATTGTGTATATATATATATATATAGTATTGCGTGTGTTTATATATATAGTATTGTATATATATTATATATATATATATATATATATATATATATTATATATATATATATTGTATGTATATATATATATAGTATATGTATATATATATATATATATATATATATATATAGTATTGTATATATATATAGTATTGTTTGTGTGTATATATATAGTATTGTGTATATATACACACAAACAATACTATATGTATATATACAATACTATATATATATATATAGTATTGTATAATATATATATATATATATATATATATATATATATATATATATATATATATATATATAGGATGGATGTAGTAGAATCCGACAGTATGAGGTTGGTAGAAGGGATGAACAAGAAATGATAACTCAAAAACAATTTAGAGTTGAAACGTTTCGACCGTATTCATACGGACATCATCAGTCAAATGATTTTTATTGAAAACTTTCAATAAAAATCATATAAAGTTTTCAATAAAAATCATTTGACTGATGATGTCCGTATGAATTCGGACGAAACGTTTCAACTCTTAAATTTGTTTTGAGTTTTCATTTCTTGTTCACCATCCTTCTACCTACCTCATATATTTATATATATATATATATATATATATATATATATATATATATATATAGTATTGTTTTTGTGTGTATATAGTATTGTATATATATATATATATATATATATATATATATACATGGGTGCAAAAGTAGGTATACAGGAATAAGACCAAACCTTAAGTGCAAACAATGGGAGGTATACTGCATGTATTATACCATTCATTTTCACAGTCCGAAAAATCAAAATTATTAACCCTACGTTTAGTAAAATGACTACTATAAGAAACAATATTTTAAGCTAACTTAAAATGTCAATGCTAGCAGCATGTAGTTTCCAGGGTGGCAGCTTGAAGATGCCGGATTCAAGTTGGGGCTGCTATCGGAACCGATATGATGCACAAGAACCCGTAATCGGCGATGAAGATGGTGTCTCTCTGACGACCACCCTTTATGCATCCATAATATATATTGTACGACGAGAGGATAACAGTCCGAAAAATCAAAATTCTAACGCTACGTATATTTATATATAGTTTGTTTTATTTTAATATATATTTAAAGTTATCAGAACTAAGTTTCTATTTGAAATTCTGTTTTTTTTTGTTGTTTTTTTTACTCCTTTAATAAATTTGATTTTTCTTATGGTACAGACTCTTTGGTATTGAATTTTTAACTCTTACCTCCCTCAGGCAATATCTTTCAAAAACTTATGTTTAAACCGCCTGGAGGGTGTTTTTTTCTTCTTTTCTTTTTATTTTGCTAGTAGTATTAATAAAAAATACTATAAGCTGTGAAAATATGTGGTCAAGTAAAAAAATAAGATGACAAAAATGTTTAACTCTTACCCTCCTCAGGCAATATCTTTCACAAAATTATTTTTACACCACCTGGAGGGCGTGTTATTTTGTTTGTTTTTTTTTTTTGCTAGTAGTATTAACAAAAATTACTATAAACTAAAATATTTTCTATTGTCGATCTTTGGCTTTTCTGATATTCAATCGATTACTTCAAGTTAACCCTGATATTTTTTAGCGTAGAATAAAATTTTAATTGTGCAGTTTTATAAAATTTTGCAATAAAAATTTATATTTTTTCTTATATCAAAGTTGTCACTTACCTCACACGAATGGTTAAGGTTATCTTTATCTGGTAAGTCCGATTCCACCTTCAAGAAACAGATAAAAAGAAAATGTTCTTTTCATTTTTAGATTCCTGAAGAAACGCCAGGGATATCGAATGATATCGGCAAATTGAAAACACTTCGATTATTTTTAAATTTAATTTTTAAAAGAATCGGAAGAAATAAGTAAAATATAGACTGACGAAACGATACAATTATTTTACTTCTTATTTTTTTAAAATATTTTTAATAAAGATAAAAACTTTTAAAATACGTATTCTATATAAATCTTTCGACGTGACAATCTTTTTTTACTTTATCATTGTCGCTGGAGTCCTACAAGGAGATATATTAGCACCATATATCGGAAGAA
>CM042169.1:13100776-13120776 GCA_023376005.1 Doryteuthis pealeii
ACCACTCATACATTAACGTATATATATATATATATATATATATATATAATCTTGACTGTGAGAAAATGAATTTTTAACTTTGCAAGGGGAAGAATTGATATGTAAACACGAGTAAGCTTAATAGAAATCTAAATTTCATCGGACAATTCCCTTTACTATATACATATTCATTATATATGCCATTATCTATTATCTATTATTGTGACATAAGCAGTGACTTAGTTTCGGTTACAGACAGGGAGATACCGAATGTCTTTTATAATAAGATATGATGTTAAAAAATTTTAGAAACAGCACTGCATTTGATTGACTTGAACAGAACCTTACCTAATACATTTTCTCGTGGAAATATTCTTTTTCTGGTGAGTTGGCTACGGTCTGTATAGGAACACTCTCCAAATCAGACATAGAGAGAAGCTGACAGAAGAGGAGAAAAGAGAAGAGAGAGACACTCAGTGGAGAGACAGAGAGAGAGAGAGTTTAAAAAATAGAGATTATTATATATATATTTTGTAGAAAGATTAGTCATTTTTTAACAATATAATAAATTTTTAAGCAGATTAAAATTTTAATTTATAGCACTGAAAAATTATTATAAGAAGATTATTTTTTGGTGGAAATTAAATTTTTTAATAGGCAGATTCATTATGTAGGCAGATTATTACTTTTTGTGTAACTCAAATAATAATAATAATATTTTTGTAATCGTCCATATTTAAATATGTCTATTTGTTTCCGTAAAGAGCAGCATTTTTCGTGACATTTTCTTGCCAATAATGGCGGGTACAGCTGACAAAATCTATAAATTGATTCTTTTCTCATGAGTCTAGTTAATCGAAATGTTATAAATGAACGGAACAATGTCTTAACACAAACACAAAACACTGACACATCCAGTATTCCTTAACAGGTGTTTTCGATTCACATGTCAAATACAAAATATAAATTCTGATTATTTGCTGTTGCTTATCCGCCGAATTCTTATTTCTTATCAGTGTTGTCAACTGAGCCAAGTAATGGACCATTTCGTTTAATTATAAGTAAAGGAGGGTAGAAAGGACATGCTACAGAGAAAAACATAATTTTTAAAAAAGAGAGTAGGGGAAGTAGATAGACTGATGTGGTGAGCGTGTGGAAACGATAACGATAATCTGTTTCAATAAAACTTAATGAAAAGATGAAAGGAAGAAAAAAAGGGAGTGTTAAATCAAGATTATTATATTTTTACATATTGAACTATTTTGTAATAGCCCATAAGTAGATATATCAAACATCTTATTATAATGGAGATTGTGTTTGTCTGTCTGAAGCCGAAACTAAATCACTACTCAAGTCACAATTCCCTTAGGTATTGACGTCACATTCACCAGGAATTTATTTTTATTTAAACCTCAGTTATTGATAAAATTGTTATACCTTATTAATACTTTTGACTTTATCTACATTCTAATAACATGCAATTGTATTTATATATGCAACAAAATAGCGGTTACAGTATGAACAGGAAAGCTAATTTGCATATTGATATTAAAAGTTTAATTTTATTAAATATGCGCTTGGTATTATTGATTTCTAATTTTTGTTTTTTCTTAATGAATATGAGCAAAAAACTCGGGGATAAATCTTAAAAGAAATCCTTTAATATAAAGAAATAACAGTAATTTTATTCTTTACTTCCTAATTTAACTAAATAGTTAAATTAGGAAAATTCAGCAATAAAAGGAGGGAGTGATGGAAAATGATGGAAGACTTAGTTTCAAAGTTTTCTATTCTTCGATTATACCCCCTCTGTTTCAAATCATTTTATTTGGATTTTTATTTAGTTTCAAAAGTATTTCAAATTTAACATATTTCATTACATTAAAATTCAAATACTTGCACCCGGAGGGTGCATATATTTGCTAGTTGTAATAATTAAATTATCACACTGTGGTATATCCACAGGTTCAAGTTGTTTTGACTCTAATAATTCAATTTTTACCAACTAGATAATCATCGTGATTTCTGTGGCATGAATTCATATATATTTCAGTCGGTTTATTCCCCGATCTTCATCGGGTGACAAGTTTGACTCTTGATATAATGCCTATAATTAAGGGAAAAAACAACGAGTTTTGAATTCTGGTTACGCAGATTCAATCACAAAAACGTACAGGTATCTTAACCCCACACTAGCGCAAAAACAACCACATTATTCTAACATTATTATTTATGTTGTAAACAAAAATTATCATTAAATATTAATATCTACGTAGACACAGAGATAAATATGAAAATGTTAGTTGAGTTATAAACCTAGATAATCACAATACCTAATAAACAGTGTGTGTGTGTGTGTGTGTGTGTGTGTGTGTGAAAGTTGAAAAGTGAAAATGAATCCGAGAATATGTTGAAAGGATAATAAAAGAAGAAAATATTAAATGAATTTTTTTTAAAATACCAATATATATATATATATATATATTACCAACTCCTCTGCACGAGCAGGATATGACACAAGGTCAATTTCTTAAGCGGAGTTTAACAGGTTTGAATTCAGAGTTTTCCTTCTCCTAGACTGGTTACCTGGCCATGTTTAAAGAACCCAGTCTGCCCTGCTATTTACCCATAGCTGGAGGGAGAGTAGGATTCATACCTTTCCCAAGGGTGTTAGCGCTAAGTGAAATGCAATTACACGTCCAGGATTTGAACTCGGGGCGACGAGTCCATTTCCCATGACTTTAACCATTACACCACGCGCTTCCTTAAAAAAAACCAAATAAATACACGTATTTATTAATTTAATACAAAATGTGATTATAAATCAAAAACATAAACTCAACTTTCTACTTCAACTTTCTTTCACAAGTCAATAATATTATTTACGAAATTTAAAAAACCCTTTTTTCAAATGTCTCAAACTGTCATCGAATATTATTAATTCTCCAAACCGCAAGCGTCTCAATTCTTTTTAATTCTTTTTTTTTTTTAACTTGAAATTTCTCTGTATTTTAACCGTTTTAGCTTCAAATATCAGACATTTTACCCTGAAGAAGGCCGTTTTTCTTTGTATACTTAAATATTTATATTTTTTAATTATTTTTCTATTATTTCATATTTAAAATAATAATAGATAGATAGAAAGATAGATAGAAACAGATAAGATAGATAGATAGATAGATAGATAGATAGATAGTGATAGATAGATAGATAGATAGAAACAGACTGATATAGATAGATAGATAGATAGATAGATAGATAGATAATAGAACATAGATAGATAGATAGATAGATAGATAGATAGATAGATAGATAGAAACAGACTGAGATAGATAGATAGATAGATAGATAGGTAGATAGAAACAGACTGAGGTAGATAGATAGATAGATAGAAACAGACTGATATATATATATATATATATATATATATATATATAATATATATATATATAGAGAGAGAGAGAGAGAGAGAGATAGAAACAGACTGAGATAGATAGATAGATAGAAATACGAGAACACTTTTTGTGTAGGGTTTTGTAATAAAGAATTTTTTAAAAAACAACAAAGGCATCTACCACTCTGAATTTGGCTCATAACAAAAGCACGCACCTACAAAACAGAAATATCCCTATACCCAAATCAACCCATCTTGAAATAAATTAGACGTTTCAACCTAAACATTATTTATCATATGGGTGCTAGAAGGCGGTGGCTGCGGGTCTACATGTCCTGGGAATGACGTTAAATTCTATCTGATGGTGAGGTTCCAGCTTTGGAGGTTTGGGGAATGTGGAGCACCCCTTCATCACCATTGCTCCCTGTTCCACTCTGACCCGGAGTGGTAGTACCTGTTAGGGTCCCATCTATGGGTTAAATAGAAAAATGTGTTTATAAAAAAAAATTGTATTATCCATTAAGAATTGATTTATTTCAAAACTTTATCGGCATTAAATGACCCACTGAGGATGATATACCGTAAAACAAAACAAACAAAACAAAAAAAAAACTAAACATTATTCTCGCAATAACTGTTAATAGGGTTTACCCGCAGTCGACTGAATACAGAAAGGTAGAAATAGATTGCAACTAACACCATTGGAACGGTCTGCAACCGAGTAATCTCGGGAACCGAAATTTAGAAAAAAAACGTTGGCTCGCACAACAGTCGAGCAAAACACAAAATGTTACTGCACCGTAGTTATGAGTTACAAACTCTTTCTGCAAAATACATGTTAGTCCGAACAAGACTGATTTCACTACACAGTAGTAACGAGTTACAAACTCTCTTTCCTCCCGACGTCCCAGCAAAATATTTCCTTTTTATTCCTACTGGAGGGGAGGGTCCTAGGAAGATCGAGTCCACTACTGGCACACGGTAGCTACGCCACTACCCGCTCACCTCTATCTTCAAATTAATTCTAACACAATCTTTTACCCCAAATCTCTTTCACAACTTTGAACATATCTCTTCTGATATCTATATGTCCCTACGAAATGCAGCACACTTTTCACCGTTTCACGAAACATCTGATCGTGCTTCAGAACTCATTCCACGCCAGACCGGGTCACATCCATTTCGCTACACAAATTACCATTCTCCATTTTCGTAAGTCATCCAGACAGTCTACATAATTCTGTTGTATACCCTTCTATACTTTCTTCTATTTTCTATTCTTCTGTTCTTTCTGACGTCTTAAGTTCTTCTAGGTCTCTTCTAACGTCTGGACTTCTCTTGGGGACTTCGTGTCTGGTCTTCCATTGGGGATTTCACTTTATCAGAAGCCCTGTGTCAATGTTAGTTTTTAGATAATAACACAAGACTTTATTTACTTAGATCACATTTTATTCTCGAAATCCCGACCAGACTACCTGCGCAATCGAGTCGGCCGCGTGTATACATACCACCGTCGTGGTTTCTCGCCGACTGACTAAAATCTAATCTAAACCGGAAGAGGGTCTCCTCCACCGATTCTCACGTATCCACCGGAAGGTTAGGACTGAGGTCAAGCCTTCGCACTCAGTAACATAACAGCCATTTTTATACACATTTGCACAAATATTATTATCTAATATTATGACAATTCGAGGTCTGTGAGTCAGCAAACCGAAACGTTGTAATTTAATTTTCTTTTGGAATTATTTTTTTCTATTTTACACACACATGTGTCCGTTTGTGTTTTGTGATCTTAAGCACCCTCCTTAAAAAATATTAGTGAAATAGATCATTAATTAGGACTGAGCCTAATAGTGATCCCAAACATAATTTAACAGGTTTGAAGTCAGAGTTTTCCTTCACCTAACTGGTTGCCTAACCAAGGTTATAAGAGCCCAGTCTGTCCTACTATTACCCATAGCTTGAGGAGAGTAGTCAGATTCATACCTTTTCCTATAAGCGCTATTTGAACTGTTTGTCCAGGAAACTCGGATTCGAACATTTCTAACCACAACTAAAACTCCACAACTAATCTATATATATATATATATATATATATATATATATATATGAGAGAGAGAGAGAAGAGAGAGAGAGATTTTTAACTTTTAAATTTTTTAATTCTGGATTAATGTTGAATAAAGGTCGTGAAA
The DNA here is from genome assembly GCA_023376005.1 of Doryteuthis pealeii. Taxonomy (NCBI): domain Eukaryota; kingdom Metazoa; phylum Mollusca; class Cephalopoda; order Myopsida; family Loliginidae; genus Doryteuthis; species Doryteuthis pealeii. The sequence goes on from CM042169.1 coordinate 13,106,342, forward strand.
ATGTTTCATTTAATATATCCATGCTCCTCCCCCTAACCGTGTTTAATTTTTGTCTACATTTTTTAAGTCCTCATTCCACATAAAACTATTTATAGGCCATGTTGTTTCCAGCTACCAGCAACATGGAAGCCATTTTCTATTTTTCGGTAAAATTCTACTTTTGTTCTATTATTTTTTTAAACTCTCATTACAAACAAAAATCTATCGGATAATACTTTAACGCCTCCTGGCCAATCTCAACACAAATTTCTCCAGTTAAGAAAGAAATTAAATTTGAAGTGTTAAAATTGACAATTACTAAGAAAAATTGATTAATATATTTTGTTTTGGTTTCGGTTTCGTTTTTTTTTTTTTTGTTTTTTGTTTTTTGTTTTTTTTTTAAACTTTAACCAGGTCTGAAGTAAGGAAATTGGCTAACGGGAATTTATATGTGCAAAAACAGACGTGTCACTTTCTGCAGAATTACATTCTTTTTTTTTTTTTTTTTTCTTATTCTGCACTTTGCAAGTCTCTAAAATCTTCGTTCGACAAATTTTCTTGTTTTTAAATCTACGAAACAAAAGTCTTTAATAGAAACTTAAAACAAAAAGAAAATGCCGTTTTATTTTTTCGAGACTATTTTTGTCAGTGTGGTATCTTTAATTTGTCTGTCATCATAAAACACTGAAATTTCTCCATTGGCCAACGGCTTTCTTCCTTTCCTTCTTTTTATTTATTTATTTATTTATTTATTTATTGTTGGAGATGCATGGTGTAACGGTTAGTGTCGTAGGAAATAGACTCGTCAACCAGAGTTCAAATCCTGGTCGAAGCTACAGTTCACATAGCGCTAATACCCTTGGGAAAATATGAATTCAACCCCTCTCCCTCCAGCTATGGGTAAATAGTAGGGCAGACTGGGCTTTTTAACCTTGGTTAGGCAATCAGTCTTGGAGAATGAAAACCCTAAATTCAAACCTGCTAAAACTCCGCTTGGGGTAGTCAATACTAGAATAGTAAGTAAAAGTAAAGTCGTCGGGGCGGCCTAATGTCGGTATCAGCCAATCAGCGAGGGAGTCTATTCCCTTTTCACTAGCGCTAGACCAAGGAGATTGTTTTTGCATCTTAGGTGGAGCGCCACACCTACCATCAGCTCCTTACTTTACCGCACATATCCCAGTTCTACTCATACGCTGAGTTGGCGAGGACCGGTATCGAACTAGGAACCTAGTGGTTTCTAGCCGAACACTCTACCGACTGATATTGACGGTGGGAGATACTAAGTATATGTTGAGAGGAGACATGCGGAGACTGTTTGAAAATATATTAAAGGTATTCCTATGAGGGTGTTAACATTTTTAATTAGATTTTTTAAAAAAGATGTTAATATTTCTATGAGAGTACCTGTATATTAGAAAAGTATAGGTATACCCAATTTGTCGAAAAATCAGTGTTTTTACAAAACAAAACACACGGCATCCTCAAAGTGAAAAAAGAAACAAGGGGAGTTTACTCTCATTTAAGTAGCTAATGTTCAAGATTACCAATCTTTTACCATCCCCTTTCCTTTGTGGGTTTTTTTTTGTTAATTTAACAACCGATTAAGTATAAAATCTTTTAAATATCTTTAAAGCTCTAGGCCTGGTGGCTTACCAGATAGAGTTTAGTATCATATACCGATTACCCCCATCAGCGAGAGGTTTTACTCCCTGTAGCACATACAGTCATCGTCATCAAAGTTTGTCTCACAGAGAAAATAAGATAGACAAATCGATCTGCCATATTGTGAAGTGTTTCAGTAATTTGTTAAAGGAATAATATAAGCGCAAAAGAAAAGATTTCTGTTACTAAAGTACGACCCTGGGATATTTTGCATCTCCGCAGGTTTGGAGTAAGCCGTAATGTAACGTCGTCTCCAAATAAAAATCTGTGGTGTGGTGAGCTGCGAACTGTTGTGCCGGTGAGGCTATTTACCAGCTGGGGAGGAAAAACACATAAACAATTCGACTTTTAGCATAAGGACCTTTCCTTTAGTAGCCGATGTCATGAAAGCCGGAAGAAATGGACACAAAACAAGGTCATTGATTTGGTTTGGTTTGTTTTGTTTTACGGCATATCAACCTCAGTGGGTCATTTAATACCGATAAAGTTTTGAAATAAATCATTCATAATGATAATACAATTTTTTTTATAAATACATTTTTCTATTTAACCCATAGATGGGACCCTAACAGGTACTACCACTCCGGGTCAGAGTGACCAGGAGCAATGTGATAGGGGTGCTCCACATTCCCAAACCTCCAAAACTGGAACCTCACCATCAGATAGAGTTTAACGTCATTCCCAGGACATGTAGACCGCAGCCACCGCCTTCTAGCACCATATGATAAAAAGGGGTTGGGGCTTGTCATAAGGGCAATAGGGTTGGGAAAATCATATAGGTGCTAGGGCTTGACGTGACCAGCCGATTGATCGGAGGGGGGGCCTCTCCGACCGCAAAGAGATGGGTTACTTTGTGAGTTAATTGCAAATTACTGCTAATTAAAACGATGAAAATCCATTATTTTCAAACATATATCAATCCCACAAGTAGGAATATTATAGTATTTAATTTCTGTCATTGAACAGGAAAAAAACTTAGGAAAGAAATATAGAATCGCTCAACTTTAGTGTAATATATATATTATATATAATTATATAATATATATATATATATATATAAAGTAAATGAAAGTCGTCGGTGTGGCCTAAAGTCGGTATCAGCCAGACAGCGAAGGAATCTATCCCATTTTCACTAGTGCCTTGCCAAGAAGTTTGCGTCTGAGGTCGAGCATCTACAAGCACCTACCATCAGCTTCTTACTTTACTGCACAGATACTTGTACTACTCGTACGCTGAGATGACGAGGGCCGGTGTCGAACCAGGCACCTCGTGGTTTCTAAGCGCAAGCTCTAACTGAGTTTAACCTGGACTATATATATATACGAACCCCTTCCCACGAGCAGGAAGCGACACACTGTCAATTTCTCAAGCGGAGAAAATCATGTCTGAATTCAGAGTTTTCCTTTTCTTAGACTGGTTACCTAATCAATGTTAAAGACCCCCTGTCTGTCCTACTATTTACCCAGAGCTGAAGGGAGGTTAGTTGGATGCATTGTTTTACCAAGAGTGTCAGAGCTATGGGAAATGTAAACAGCCTCGTGCATGTTTTGAACTCAGTCAACGAGTCTGTAGCGTTGGTTTGTATTCGCCTGGTGGAGTTGTCTGCCCCTTTTAGTTCGTTGGTGCGCTAGCGGGCACCATAGTATTTAAGCGCCGGTTTCAAATCCTTTCGCTCTTTTTCCTGTTTCAGTAACTGCGAGCCACATGGGGTAGATTTTAGCTAACCCCTCTCGTTGGGGCTCCGCCCCCTTACATTACTGTAAGTCTTCACAGCATGGACTATCGCTAGTCTCATGGCTGTACTCTTTTATGTTATATGTACCATTCATGAATGTGTCTTTATCTTTATTTGTCTACCCCTTTATATATGTAACTCTTTTACTATGTACGTTGTATCTACTGTTATCCATGTGCTGTGTATATTAAATGTTTTGTCCGTTAACCTTCGTCGGAGTTATTTGTATCCAAAGTATCTAATAACTTTAAACCATCCTTATAAGTCCATTTCCATACGACTCTAACCATTACACTACATTCCTCCAACATCGTGGTATATATACTGGGGTTTAGATTAAGCGTATCATGTTACAGAAATGTGTTGAACTCAGTCAACTCGTCTTTCCTTCGGCTACGGACTTTCTTTTGATAACCCGGATTTTTTTTCACTTAGAATTCGGCAGTAATTTCTACTGACACCAACGAGAAAATGTTGTAAAGACATCAATTTAAGATAGTTTGGGACTTCACCCACGAAACCGATCATGTGATCCGTACAAGATATTACAATCTTAGACAAGATCTCCAATGAAAGTATCATATATGCTGACATTAAGGAAAAAGACAAAAGATCGACCAAGTGAGATAAGGGAAATATACAAAATTGGAAAGATAATAAAATGGACGCAACTGTTGCACGAAGTTTACAATAATTTGCTACGGTTTTTTTGTCCATCCAGAAATATGCAATTGCTTTACCGCCCTGTCGGATGGGGCTGTAGAATACACTGACCTGTAGAAGGGTTGTCGGAATAACACTGACTGCGCCCGCAGAAGGGTGAAATTAGACCTGACTGCACCCTTGCGGTAAGACCGACCTCGGTTAGGCTGTAGAAACACTGACTGCACCCCTGCAGAAGGGTAAGACCGACCTGTCTTAGGGCTGTAGAATACACTACTGCACCCCTGCAGTAGGGTAAGACCGACCCGTTTAGGGCTGCTAGATACACTGACTGCACCCTGCAGTAAAGACCGACCTGTCTTTAGGGCTGTAGAATACACTGACTGCACCCCTGCAGAAGGGAGACCGACCTGTCTGTTAGGGCTGTAGAATACACTGACTGCACCCCTGCAGTAGGGTAAGACGACCTGTCGGTTAGGGCTGTAGAATACACTGACTGCACCCCTGCAGAAGGGTAAGACCGACCTGTCTGTTAGGCTGTAGAATACACTGACTGCACCCCTGCAGAAGGGTAAGACCGACCTGTCTGTTAGGCTGTAGAATACACTGACTGCACCCCTGCAGTTAGGTAAGACCGACCTGTCGGTTAGGGCTGTAGAATACACTGACTGCACCCTGTATATTAGAATACACTGACTGCACCCCTAGGGTAGACCGACCTGTCTGTAGGCTGTAGAATACACTGACTGTAAGACCACCTGTCTGTTAGGGCTGTAGAATACACTGACTGCACCCCTGCAGTAGGGTAAAGACCGACCTGTCGTTAGGGCTGTAGAATACACTGACTGCACCCCTGCAGTAGGGTAGACCGACCTGTCGGTTAGCTGTAGAATACATGACTGCACCCCTGCAGAAGGGTAAACCGACCTGTCTGTTTAGGGCTGTAGAATACACTGACTGCGCCCCTGCAGAAGGGTAAATCCGACCTGTCGGTTAGGGCTTAGAATACACTGACTGCGCCCCTGCAGAAGGGTAAATCCGACCTGTCGGTTAGGGCTGTAGAATAACACTGACTGCGAAGGGTGAAATCCGACCTGTCGGTTAGGGCTGTAGAATACACTGACTGCGCCCCTGCAGAAGGGTAAATCCGACCTGCGGTTAGGGCTATACACTGACTGCGCCCTGCAGAAGGGTAAATCCGACCTGTCGGTTAGGGCTGTAGAATACACTGACTGCGCCCCTGCAGAAGGGTAAATCCGACCTGTCGGTTAGGGCTGTAGAATACACTGACAGCGCCCCTGTAGAAGGGTAAGACCGACCTGTCTGTTAGGGTTGTAAAAATACACTGACTGCGCCTCTGTAGAAGGGTAAGACCGACCTGTCTGTTTAGGGCTGTAGAATACACTGACTGCACCCCTGCAGAAGGGTAAGACCGACCTGTCTGTTAGGCTGTAGAATACACTGACTGCACCCCTGCAGAAGGGTAAGAACCGACCTGTCTGTTAGGGCTGTAGAATACACTGACTGCACCCCTGCAGTAGGGTAAGACCGACCTGTCTGTTAGGGCTGTAGAATACACTGACTGCACCCTGCAGTAGGGTAAGACCGACCTGTCGGTAGGCTGTAAAACACTGACTGCACCCCTGCAGAAGGTAAGACCGACCTGTCTGTAGGGCTGTAGAATACACTGACTGCGCCCCTGCAGAAGGGTAAATCCGACCTGTCGGTTAGGGGCTGCACACTGCTGCGCCCCTGCAGAAGGGTAAATCCGACCTGTCGGTTAGAGGCTGTTAAATCCACACTGACTGCGCCCCTGCAGAAGGGTAAATCCGACCTGTCGGTTAGGGCTGTAGAATACACTGACTGCGCCCCCTGCAGAAGGGTAAATCCGACCTGTCGGTTAGGGCTGTAGAATACACTGACTGCGCCCCTGCAGAAGGGTAAAATCCGACCTGTCGTTAGGGCTGTAGAAATACACTGACTTGCGCCCCGGCAGAAGTAAATCCGACCTGTCGGTTAGGGCTGTAGAATACACTGACTGCGCCCCTCCAGAAGGTAAATCCCCTGTCGGTTAGGGCTGTAGATACACTGACTGCGCCCCTGCAGAAGGGTAATCCGACCTGTCGGTTAGGGCTGTAGAATACACTGACAGCGCCCCTGTAGAAGGTAAGACCGACCTTGTCGTTAGGGCTGTAGAATACACTGACTGCACCCCTGCAGAAGGGAAATCGACCTGTCGGTTAGCTGTAAATACACTGACAGCGCCCCGTAGAAGGGTAAATCCGACCTGTCGGTAGGGCTGTAGAATACACTGACTGCGCCCCTGCAGAAGGGTAAATCCGACCTGTCGTTAGGGCCTGTAGAATACACTGACAGCGCCCCCTGTAGAAGGGTAAGAACCGACCTGTCTGTTAGGGCTTGTAAAATACACTGACTGCGCCTCTGTAGAAGGTAAGACCGACCTGTCTGTTAGGCTGTAGAATACACTGACTGCACCCCTGCAGAAGGGTAAAATCGACCTGTCGGTTAGGGCTGTAGAATACACTGACTGCACCCCTGCAGAAGGGTAAATCCGACCTGTCGGTTAGGGCTGTAGAATACACTGACTGCCACCCTCAGTAGGGAAGACCGACCTGTCGCTGTAGAATACACTGACTGCGCCTCTGTAGAAGGTAAGACGACCTGTCTGTTAGGGCTGTAGAATACACTGACTGCACCCCTGCAAGAATGGTGAGACCGACCTATCAGTTAGGGCTGTAGAATACACTGACTGCACCCCTGCAGAATGGTGAGACCGACCTATCAGTTAGGGCTGTAGAATACACTGACTGCACCCCAGCAGAAGGGTAGGACCGACCTATCGGTTAGGGTTGTAAAGTACCCTGACTGCACCCCTGCAGAAGAGTAAAACCGACCTGTCGGTTAGGGTTGTAGAATACACTGACTGCACCTCTACAGAGGAGTAAAATCATCTCCTAATGTGGCCAGCCATTGACCGTGTGTTGTGATGCTTAAGGATGGAACCCTGGTGGCTGAGCAATCCATGACAAGCAACACTCCACTTTGGCTCTTACATAGCCTAGATTGGCGGTCGAAGAGACTCCGTTCGACTAATTGGCTTGTCTATCCAAGCATTAGCACCTCCATGATTGTCCCAAACCTATTACAAGCCCCAACCTGTTTTATCATAGATGTGTTAGAAGGAGGTGGCAGAGGGTCTTAAAGTCCAAGATATGACGTTAAACTATCTCATGGTAAAGTTCCAATTCTTGAGCTCTGGGGAATGTGGAGTAAACCTTCATCCCCATTACTCCCAGATCCACTCTGGGTAATATTAGGTTGACCTGCCGTAAAATCAAACCAAACAAACAACCTACCAATTGCTTTAAAACTGTACATGAACTTTCCTTCACGTTTAAAAGACATTTCAATAGATTATTCTTTAAGAAAGGTGTCTAAATTTGCACTCCTATGAGTCTTTCTCTAGAGTCTGAGTGACAACAAGTCTCCTCAGATCTCCAGGACTTTTCTGAGTAATGTAGCCGATTGCAACAGTGCAGTAGTCTGGATTGACTCAATTCTTCCTCTGATTTCTAGATCCTCCAGTCTTTTTTCCAAGCATTTTTTTGGACCATTCCAAGTGCACCAACTACAATTATCCTTTCCCTCTCTCTTTCTCTAATTATCCCCCTCCCTCCCCTCTCTGTCTCGTTCCCCTTTTTCTCTTTTCTCTCTCATATTATCCTTTCCCCCTCTCTCTACTCATTCTCCCTCTCTCTCTCTTCCCATTCTCCCTTCTCTCTCTGTCATTCCCTTTTTCTCTCTCTTATTATCCTTCCCCCCCCCTCTCTCTCTCTCTCTCTCTCTCTCTCTCTCTCTCTCTCTCTCTCTCTCTCTCTCTCTGAATGTCTTTAGTGACGTTTTGAAAAGGAGAGAATCCTTGTTTTTGCCGTCATTCATCTATTTTCATTCCTATCTCAAGTCCTTCCTTTCATTTCCAGATTTCAATCGATATTAATATTTGCTCCTATCAGCGGAGAACTCACTTGCGATTTTATTTAATCCACTTTGGGCTTCCATCCTTTTTCAACCACTTCTCCATCCCCAACACCTCACCCTCATCACTCACCCTCTTCCGTCTCTATTGATATGTCAGACCGCCATATTTGTGCATAAATCTCCAGCATGTTTTACAGTCTTACCTACTGCTCACGCTCAAATCACCGGTTCTCGCTAGATCCCCAAAGTTAAGCAGCGATGAGCCCGTTCAATACTTAGATGGGTGACTATTTAAGCAACAGCAGGTATTTTGAAACTCTCTTCAAGTTTGAATATTTATTTCTTGTACGCGGGTGAATCAAAGTATGATGTCATTTCTTTAGGACAGGTATAATACCAATACAGGAGGAACATGTATAATTACCAACCGGGAGGAAACATGTATAATCACCAACACAGGAGGAACATGTAAATTACCAACACGGAGAACATGTATATTACCACACAGAGGAACATGTATAATTAGCATACAGGAGGACATGTATAATTAGCATACAGGAGGAACATGTATAATTACCAATACGGAGAACATTATAATTACAACAAGGGGGAACATGTATAATTACTAACACAGGGGGGAACATGTATAATTATCAACACAGGATGGAACAAGTTAATTACTAATACAGGAGGAAAAATGTATAATTACCAACACGGGAGGAAAATGTATAATTACCAAACACAGGAGGAACATGTAAAATTACCAATTCAGGAACATGTATCATATATAAAAATGAAGCTGGTTCTATGTGGATCACATCCCTACTTCTCCATAAAGTCCCCGTTTCTCTCAATAGCAATGTTCCACCTTCGAATGAGAGCATGTATCCCCCGACCCGTAAATTCCGTTGACTGTTTATTCACTAAGGTTACTGTAACATCTGATATCAAAATGACTTGATTCGGCATTAAATGACCCGAAAAAGATTGATGTGCCGTAAAACAAAAAAACCACCACCAACCACCAACCAATTTATCTATTTTTCTCTAGCTCATCTATCTTCTTTTTATTTTCATTTGTGCTTTTGTATTTTTCCTTTTTATTTGTTCCTTCCATCTTTTAAATTCTCATATTTAATTTCCTACTTTTTCCCTTTTATTTTCTTCTCTGGATTTTCATTTTTTCCTTTTCCTTCCCCTCTTTTTCTTTCTTCATATTTCTTTTCGTTTTTAATGTTTTCCATCTTCACACTGTTTCTTTTCCCGCGCTTCCTTTCTTTATTTCTCTCTCCCTTTCTTTATTCTAACCAATACATATAACATACATAACACAACATATATATATATATATATATATTTATATATTTTGTTGTGTGAGTTAATATCAAAGGATACAATTTGAACAACAATTTCCGAATAATGATGTGAATTTAATGCGATTATATGGTTCAAATTAAGCATAAATTCGGTATATCATCCTGAACCGTCTTCACCTTCAGGGAATGTGCTCTTGTAATACTGTGATTGTTTTAAGTCAGAGATGAAACTTTTAGAGCGTATTTGACAACGTTATTTAAGGCATATAAAGTTCCGGGGTGTTTTGGCCTAATTAATTCAATAATTGAATTAAATTATATATTAATTCATAATTCAAATGTAAGTAACAAATGGATGCAATCTGAATGTACATTCGACCTATTCAATGACTTCAATTCCGCCAATTTCATTAAATACTAAAATTCTGAATGTAACTTTAGCAAATCTCAAAGCGGCTTAAAAGCCATATGAAAAAAGAACATTTTGTTGTTTTGTTTACTAACACTCAATATTATATATATATATTATATGTAAAATATATTTATAATAATACAAAATAAATCACAGGTTTAAATGGTTAGATGGTGAGTTATTGGCCGACTCTGTAGTGGTTATTCTATAATTAATCATCTTCAGGGCAAACTTCAAAAAAAATTCTTAAAACAGAGCTGAATGACAGGATTACCCGCACTTTTCTCATTATTCTGTGCATAAAATAAATTTCTTGATCTTATCCTGAAGACTACTCTATTCAAAAGACGACCCCACCTGCCGCAGCGTCCGCCAATAAACTCACCACTTAACGCCATTTAAACCTGTGTTTTTTTTCATTTTTCTTGATATATTACTACCGTTGGATATCACTTCCTTTCTTTCAACACACAACACACACACACACACGACACACACAACAAAATATATAATATTATATATATAATATATATACTATATAAAAAGAAAAGAAAAAAGAAAGATAGATAGATAGATAGTAAGGGGGCGCGTCTCATAAGGTTAGGAGTCTAGGAAATGGACTCGTCGACACCGAGTTCAAATCCCAGACGAAGAACTGGTTTGCATGTCACATTAGCCGCTAGTATCTTCGGGAAAGATAAGAATCTCGACTAGACTCCCTCCGTCAGAGTAAAATATTATATTAATTATATATATATGTATATATATATATATACTATATATAACCCATATCTTGTATACTTTTCATATTCTGTTCACCTGTGTTTTCACACACACTATACCTATATATTATATAATATATAATATATTATAGTATAATATATATATAATATTATTCTTTAGATTTACGTTTTTAGCTGTAATGATCTCAATTTTCTTTGCTATCAGCTCTTTATATCAAATCTGTCCTGTCTGCATCTCAATCTGATCTAATTTCCCTTCAACACCAACCTGCACCGGCGCCATACGGCGGGTATTGTATCCCGACTGATTCGCACATTTAACAGGTGCTTACTCTGCTGTCAGTCTTCTTCGATTCAAACCCGCAACGTATCACAATAGCCTACGAAAGCCGTTTATTCCTTGTCTATTTCGATTTCATCTTCACATTCCTTGCTACCCTTGAATCGCGAAGCGCATACAGTCATCTCACGTTGCCGTTGTTTTTTCCTGCTTACTAATCAAAAACGCCATTAATAAACGAAGCAGACGCCTCGCAACAAGTTTGCAATGTCTCATTACGTCACTCAACGACGGTGCCTAGAATATTTGTAGGCAAGTCTCGTTCCAACTGCCAATTAACGTAACGGTACGGTTCGCGTTCTACGTACAGGCCGAGACACTTGGTCTATTATTACATGGACAATGAGGTGTCTGTCTGATTATTAATGTAAGACTAGTGTTTCGTTTAGTGGTTGGTAAACCGACCAGTTAGGCACCAAGATTAAAACATTGGAGTAATAATATATCTTTGATTGGTGTTTGGTAACCACGCTTACAATTTTGGTCTGGTAATTGATAGCTATTTAGTATAGCCCTCTGTATAATCGTCTTGTGCAAATCTTAATACAGGGAAGGATTACCGTTTGTCCAACATTTGAATATCACAGGAAGATCCAACGAATATGATTTGAACTTCTAATTCTAATTCCCTAACATACACTATATATATAGTATATATTATAATATATATATATCTATATATATATTATATATATTATATATAAAGATGGTGATATTTATGGTTCATACTCATAACTTAAAGTTCTTGGTATCCAATCATCATATGAATGCAAGTGGTTGAATGTCAAAACTCAGTCGTGAATTGGTTTGAAGATGTTAAAAAATCAAAATTTTTAGCGTTTAATATGAAGCGTTTTTCACGCGATGGGAAGATGTGAAGCTAAATGTTTTTTTAAAATTGTGGCTTGTATTAAGCGTTTCATGTGACGTGGATTGTTTTCAAGTAATGTAATGTTCAGACGTTAAATTTGTATTAAAAAATACATTATAATCAAACAAACTTGCATTGTGTTAATGCACGCGGTGTTTAGATGATTTTTTTTAACAAAATAAAGGACAGCGAAAATTTAAGGGATCATTAAGGGTCAGGTTAAGATGACACAGATAAAAAATTTGTTCAAATGCTACATTTCGCCAACGAGTTCAACTTCTTTTTTATTTAAACAGTTTATTGCTTGCATTTTTGTAAATATACAGCACAACTTTTCTTTCTAAGGCAAAGATCGCATACGTTGTTGCCTTTGTATGCCTGGGACTTAAAAATTTTGTATCAAATGCCTACCATTTCGAAACTTCAGTGTTCACATATATTATATGGGGAGTAAATATGGAAAATAAATCCGACAATAATTAAGAAATTTGAAAAAAACAGTTCAAGATTTATTTCGGTTTACTTCGGTTTTTAAACTCATTCGAATGAGTCTGGGGAGAATTATGAGTGAATAACTAAAAAAGATTTCTTAGATTTGTTTTCAATCTCCTGTCATCTATAAAACATCCAATCAATTTCTCTTCACTCCAAGATACATTCTGATGAAGTTTAAAAACCGAAACTTTAAACATGCGATAAATTATCATTCCGCTTTTCGGACACTTGTTTTTTTTTTTTTCAAATTTCTCTCTCTCTCTCTCTCTCTCTCTCTCTCTCTCTCTCTCTCTCTCTTCTCTCTCTCTCGCTCTCTCTCTCTCTCTCTCTAATATATATATATATATATAATACTTTTTAAAAGCGAATGATTTAAAAATATTCCGACTGCAGTTTCTCGCAATAGCGAATCTTTAGGGAATTTTATTGCTTTGTCCATCATCAACTGTATTGACTCGCGATCGGAGTTGACAAATAAATGTAGGCATTATAACAAACATAGACTGTGCCTGGTGGATTCAAGGCATTACATAGGGTGGGCGGCACACCCACTTACTTAAGAATGGTATTATTTTTATCATTACTACTACTACAGTATTATTATTATTATTTATATTATTACTATACTACTACTAACTACTACTACTATATTACTTATACTTTCACTCCCTTTGAGTTTTTTTATATCAGCTAACGGCTGATGGTTATTCACTGGAGTCTGAGTTACAAGTCTCCTCAGGTCTCCAGTATTCTGGATGGTCTCAATTGNGTTCTCTGGCACGGTTCAGGTATTCGTCCATCTTTTCGTTTTCCTTCATCTTCACCCTGTGATCTGCTGGGACTGCAAAATCCACCAATTGACTAGTTCTTTCTTTTTTGTTAATCAAGACTAGGTCTGGTCTCCTGGCTGGTATAAGTTGATCCATTTTTATCGTAAATTACTCTTATTATTATTATTTATTTTATCGTAGCTGACTTTCACTGGAGTCTGGGTGACAGCAAGTCTCCTCAGGTCTCTAGGACTCTTCTGAGTATTCTGGCAGATTGCAGCAGTGCAGTGATCTGAATGGTTTCAATTCTTCCTCTGATTTCCAAACTTTCCAAACCCTTTTCCAATCCTTTTGGAACCGTTCCAAGTGCACCAACTACAATTGCTATCACTTTCACTTTCATATTCCATAATTTTTTCAGTCCTCTGGCAAGGTCCAGATATTTGTCCATTTTTTTCATTTTCCTTTAGCTTCACCCTGTGATCTGCTGACACTGCAAAATCCGCCAGTTGACAAGTTCTTTCTTTTTTGTTTATCAACACTAGGTCTGGTCTTCTTGCTGGGATATTATTATTGTTATTGTTATTATTATTATTATTATTATTATTATTATTATTATTATTATTATTATTATTATTATTAATATTTCTTCTTTCACACCAGTTTTAACTGATAGTATTTCGCTGGAGTCTAAGTGAGCGCTAAGTCTCCTTGGTTTTCTTCTAAACATACTTAGCTGATTTTATAAATGCTGGGGTTTCGATAGTTTTGATTTCTCATCTGATCTCCAATTCCTCATGTCTCGTATATAATCGGTGGAGAGCGTTCTCGGGTATATGATAGAGACAGAGACAGAAAGATAGATTATATTAGATACTTCTTTATGAATTCGCTTCTACTTGTTGGTTCTTGCTGACTGCTTCTTCACCTAGGCCATCTAACTTGTCGGTCGCCATTTTCTTTGGGCTGATCTAGAGGTTTTTTGGCTGTGTTGATTTTCTTTGTTACTTCTTCTTACAGGGCTAGGCTTGACTGGTCACTGTCTTAACATTCAATTAATAACAAGACATGGTGTTTCTTGATCAAGTTTTATTTCTTAGCCCATGATTCCGCCGCGGGGAAAGATGGACCCCGGGAGCTAACAATTGCGTCTGCTCTCCTTCAAAATCGGGTCGCATCTCACTAACTAAACTTATTTTAATGGCAACCCAATTTCGCGCCTTTTTTTTAAGCGGTGAAGCTTATTACCTGTCTACTGGGTAATTTTCCATAGGTCCCCATGATTTTAAGTTAACGACCCTAATTCAAATTCTAACGAAGTAAGACGTAAATCATGACTGCTCATAAATTATGTAACACCAGGAGAATGGCGTCACGTATTTTAGGTATACTATAACAGGGAAGGTCACAGAGTGCACGATGAAAGGAAGTGCCTAATGGGCTTTTATCA
>CM042169.1:13128276-13138276 GCA_023376005.1 Doryteuthis pealeii
CAGTGCTTAACTGAGTTCTGCACAAAACCAGACGTCTTATTTATTGGCTGTGCGGAGAGAAGATATTAGTACTCATTGGGACAGAGAACGTTGACACTCTCTCATTGAGTTCTGCACAAAACCAGACTTAGGCCTTGTCTGGGTCAAGACACCACTACTGGCCGGGGAGAAATTTCCTTGCAACGAGGTGGCTATGACCCACGAATAAAGCCTAAATCCTAAAACCACCTTCTGTCTTTGTCTCTTTCTTTTCATCCCTTGAATTCCTTCCTTTTCAGCGCGACCACCAAATTAGATGGGGTTAAAAGCAAACCCTAAGAACACACACTAAGAATAAAAACAAGCCATATTTAAACCTTAAAATACAAAACCTCTTTTAACCCTATATATTCCTATCTTGCTTAAGGATGGAATCCTGGTGCCTGAGCAGTCCATGACATGCAACAGTCCACTTTAGCCCTTACTTAGGCTTGACGGTTGGTTGGAAAGACTCCTTCCGATTAATTGGCTGGTCCCATCAATTCCCTGCACCTATATGATTGTTCCAACCCTATTGCCCTTATGGCAAGCCACAACCCCTTTTTATCCTAAATGTGCTAGAAGGCGGTAGCTACGGGTCTTCGTGTCCTGATAATGAAGTTAAACTGCATCTGGTGGTGTTGTATACTCTCTTTACTTCTATTATTCTTTTGGTATCTTACGTTCTTCTTCTAGCTTGGCTGTGCGGAGAGAAGATATTAGTACTCATTGGGACGGAGAATGTTGACACTCTCTGACATCAAATACTGACCCCTCTTGAACTAAAAATCGCAGAATAGGAATAATGACTCATATATATATGTATATAGTTTTTTTTTTCCATTAATTACCTCTCTCAAAAGTTATCATTATCATTTTATTTTTTTTTTGGGGGGGGAATATTCATTTTTATTATATTCATTAATTCATTGTTGCATTAAAATAATCTAAAAGCAAACGCGAAGACTTATATTATATATATATATATATATATATATATATATATATATATATATATAATATATATATATATATATATATATATATATATATATATATGTGTGTGTGTGTGTGTGTGTGTGTGTGTGTGTAAGTATCACCGACAAGATAAATTTCGCTGGGATTGTTCGGTATGCATCGTGGCCGAGGCAATATGGTCTCTTACTATGCCTGCTGAGGTCCCGGTTTCGATTTCTGTCGGAGGGAAATCGTTAGTATACATCGCTGATGAGACTTAATAAAGTCGGAAAAGTCTGTACGATGTTTTACACACCGAACGATCCTTTACCGGGATTTACTTGTCAAGATTATTTTCTATAAGTATCGAATGTTATGCAATACATGCATTTTAATTGCCTTCAAGCAAAAAATATAAATAATAATATATACTGTATTCAACAATGCTTCTAAAAAACAAACATCCAAAAATCTTATATATATATATATATATATATATATATATATATGGTTAAGAATCTATGATTTTTTTCAAACCTTTTTTCTCAAGGGAAAAAAACTCCTTAAGAGAAATTTATTATGGAAAAATTATTTTTACTGTACTCATTGGAAGCATTAAATTAATATATATGAAAATATTAGGAAATTGAAAATTCAGAAATCAAAACAAACTAGGATTTAATGGATATCTTACCTTTGTAAAATTCTGTTTTACACAAAGAAATGAACGAAGGTAAAATTTTGAAAGAAATAAAGAGAAAAGAAAAAGAACTCATAGGATAATACAAAAAGAAAATGAAAGAAATATTTTAAAGAAAGGTAGGTAGATAGAGAGGAAGAAAGAAAGATAGATAGATAGAAATCTAGATAGAAAGATAAAAAGAAAGAAAGAAAGATAGATAGAAAGATAAAAAGATAGAAAGAAAGATATATAGAAAGATAAAAAGATGGAAAGGGAGAAAGATAGAAAGGAAAAAAGAACACAAGTAGGAAGATACAAAAAGAAAATGAATGAATGAACTATTATAAAAAAGAGAGATAGATAGATAGATAGAAAGAAAGGTAGATAGAAAAATAGATAGATAGATGGAAAGAAAGATAGAAAGAAAGAAATAAAGAAAAATAGATAGAAAGAAAGAAAGAAAGAAAGAAAGAAATATAGATAAATAGATAGATAGATAGAAAGAAAGATAGATAGATAGATAGATAGATGAAAGAAGATAAATAGATAGATAGATAGATAGATAGAAAGAAGAAAGATAGAAAGAAAGAAAGATAGAGAGATAGAAAGAAAGATAGGTAAATAGAAAGAAAGAAAGATAGAAAGATAAATAGAAAGAAAGATAGAAAGATAGGTAGATAGAAAGAAAGATAGAGAGAAATAGAGAAAGGAAAGATATATAGAAAGATAGATAGAAAGAAAGATATGAACAGAATAAATTTGGAAATATTTTGGAAGATAAAAAAGAAAATAAATTAGAAAGAAAAGAATAAGAGAGAAAGTATGAAAATAAATATATAAAAAAAAACTTATTGAAATGATTCATGTGCTTGTGCGTGTGTGTGTATGTGTGTATGTGTATGTGTGTGTGTGTGTGTGTACAAAATTTGAGAATTGCGATCCTAAGCGGATTCATCCTTAACAAGAATTCTTCTTAGTGTTATTTTTTTCATTATTCGGACTATTGTCCTCATCTTTATTGTTATCTGTATAACGTTTAGACCGATGTGCCTTCCTTACGGCCTTCTTCATGCAACTCGGTGGCGGTTCCAGCATGAAGCTACATGATCCTGGGTAATCGCAATAATTCTTTACACTGCCCCCCCCCAACTCATTATGATATTCTTGCGTTTTATATCGTAGTTGCTTACAGTCAAGTTACGTTGAAAGTAGATTACATTGAAAGTTCCTGGTAGATCCCTGAAGTTTAGCAACAATGAACCTACTCAATGCTTAGATGGGTGACCATATAAGCAACAGCAGGTGCTGTAAGCAACCTGGATTCTTTATTTATCAAAATGACTTGAATCGACACTAAATGACTCGAAAAGGGTTAATATGCCATAAAACAAAACTACCAAAACGACCAGCCAACTAAACTTAAAACTTAAGTTAAGCAGCAATGAGCCTGTTCAATACTTAGATGGGTGACCATTTAAGCAACAGCATGTACTGTAAGCAACCTGATATCAAAATGACTTGATTAGGCATTAAATGACCCGAAAGGTGTTGATATGCCGTAAAACAAAAGAACCAGCCAAAGAATCTATAGTTGATTATATATTAGGTTGTTACAAAAATAATGGCCGAATGAAGTGCTCGGTTTTGAAATGTCATTTTAACATAGAATTTGTTGTTTATTTCAGGTGGGTTTTTGCATATATAATAATTAATATGTGCTCAAAAATAAAATTTAATTTATTTTCAGATAGAGAGTATTTTTGAAAAATAGGAGCCTCCAAAGATGAACATGCCTAAACATGACCCTCGCTTTCTTATGTTGCATGAGTTCAAACTTGGGCACAATGCCTCCGAAACTGCTGCCAATATCAACAAAGCATGGGGATATGAATCCACAAATGATCGGACTGTACGAAGGTGGTTCCAGAAATTCCGCAGTGGAGATGAGAGTCTTGAAGATGAAGAAGGTAGAGGACGGACATGCAGTCTTGACAATGAACAATTGCAGGCAGTTGTTGAGCAAAATTCACGACAAAGTGTCAGAGAAATGTCTCAGACACTTGGTGTCAGCATTGCAACAGTTTCCCGCCATTTACAGAGTATTGGAAAGGTGAAAAAAGGCTCGATAAATGGGTTCGTCATGAGCTCAATAAGCACCAAAAACTTAGGCGGTTTGCAGTGTGCTCGATGCTCTGTTTGCGTAACACCAATGACCCCTTTCTTGACCGAACAGTCACTTGTGATACGAGACCTTACCACATCCTCCATATTCTCCCGATCTTTCACCATTTTTAAATGGTAAAACTTTTCGATCTAAAGAAGAGGTGGAATCATCATTTAAAGATTTTGTTGCATCACAGCCAATAACTTTTTACCATCGCTGAATAAATGACCTCGTAGATCGATGGCAGAGATTCATAGCTGCCCAACGCTCATATTTTGACTAATTTTAACATTTCTACTGTTAATGTTTCAACAATAAATGTATGTATTTTAAATTGGCCATTATTTTTGTAACAACCTAATAATATATATTATAATATATATTATACTATTTAATGTTAATTAGCATCTTATTTATTAACACGAGTCTATTAAATTTTAGCTGAATTAGATGTGACAAAACACGTTATTCAATATTCATTATTTAATCTTAATTAACATTTTATTTGTTAACGGAGTCTATTAAAGTTGATTTAAATGCAACAAAACACATTAATGCATTCATAATCCTACAATGTGTGCTATTTGTTATTAATAAAAGGATTGCTTAAAATTGCAAATCGTCGTAAAGTTAAAACGGAAAAATTTGGCTTGCGTATAGATTTTAATGAATTTAATTATTACTAAAGAACACGATTTATATTATTTTTTTATTAAATTTGAACCGTTGTGTTTTTAACCGCTTTTCATTGGATGTTATTTTCTTACAGAGGGCAGCAAGAGAATTAATTTTAAGGGAGATAAACATTGTTCTTCCTGTGGTAATCCTTTGATGAGACACAGGTGGAACCAAAGAATTCTTGTAAAGGATGAATCTGCTTATGATTGGAATTCTCAAAATTTGTACACACAAAAAAAAGAATGTAAAGAGAGTGAAAAGATACAGAACATTATAAACGTTGGCTAAAGATATGAAAACGATAGAACTACAACATGAAATGAGGTGAGGGAAGAGGAGGGTTAAGTTAATGACGTAGTGGTTAACGTGCTGGTCACTGAAATCGTAGTTAGCAAGTTCGAACTCCAGTCGCGCTATTACATTCACTTTCGGACTGTTACCTTTGGGAAAGGTATGAAGCCCCGTTATCCTCCCAGTTATGGGTAAAGTAGTAGCACCACTGTTGTTCTACAAGCTTTGGCATTAAATAACCCATGTAGATTGTTATGCCATTAAAAACAACCAAACCAAACAACATTGAATATATATAACAAAGATTAACATATAAGTTAAGATAAAACGTAATATGTCGACAGTAAGTGTGAAACTCCGCTTAGAAATTCACCTTGTGTCACATCCTACTCGTAGGAGGATTTGGTGAATATATATATTATTAATCGTGAGCAAATAAATAACTGTTAATGAATAAAGGAAATATTTGCTAAAATCAATATAACCGTGTGCAGAGAAATGAGTATTATTTAATATAAATATTACCACCCAGTCGGCTGGGGCGTTAGAATGCACCGACTGCACCTCTGCAGAGGGGTAAGACTCCCCCAATGGGCCACCTGTTGGCCGTGGGTGGCGACCCATGATGCTTAAGGATAGAGCCCGGGTGGATGAGCAGTCAATGACTTGCAATACTCCACTTTTACCCTATCTTGGGCTAGACGGGCGGTCGGAGAGGCCCCCTCCGATCAATCGGCTGGTCACGTCAAGCCCTAGCACCTATATGATTTTCCCAACCCTATTGCCCTCATGGCAAGCCCCAAACTCTTTTTATCATATGGGTGCTAGAAGGCGGTGGCTGCGGGTCTACATGTCCTGGGAATGACGTTAAACTCTATCTGATGGTGAGGTTCCAGTTTTGGAGGTTTGGGGAATGTGGAGCACGCCTTCATCACCATTGCTCCCTGGTACTCTGACCCGGAGTGGTACTACCTGTTAGGGTCCCATCTATGAGTTAAATAGAAAAATGAATTTATAAAAAATTGTATTATCCATTAAGAATTGATTTATTTCAAAACTTTATCGGCATTAAATGACCCACTGAGGTTGATATGCCGTAAAACAAAACAAACCAAACCTAATATAAATATTAACTTAAGACAATATGATTATCAGTATTAGATAGGAATACTTGAAACCATATAACCGTGTACAAATATTCATATACTTGATATCATATAAAAGTTGGCGAAGAGGTCTATTGTCAGTATCAGCCGGACAGCAAGTGAGTCTATCCTCTTTTTGCTAGCGCTAGATCAGAGAGAATGTTTATGCTGAGGCGGAGCGCCAAACCTACTCTCAGCTCCCCACTTTACCGCAGAGATCCGATCAATCGGCTGGTCACGTCAAGCCCTAGCACCTATATGATTTTCCCAACCCTATTGCCCTTATGGCAAGCCCCAACCCCTTTTTTATCATATGGGTGCTAGAAGGCAGTGGCTGCGGGTCTACATGTCCTGGGAATGACGTTAAACTCTATCTGATGGTGAGGTTCCAGTTTTGGAGGTTTGGGGAATGTGGAGCACCCCTTCATCACCATTGCTCCCTGGTCTACTCTGACCCGGAGTGGTAGTACCTGTTAGGGTCCCATCTATGGGTTAAATAGAAAAATGTATTTATAAAAAAATCTATATTACCCATGCGCAGAGTTGACGGGAAGTAGTATCAAACCATGAACTTTGCTATTCTTAGGCGGGTGCTTGACCAACTGACTTAAACTGACCACTCAAATATATCATATAATATCTCATATATAATATAATATATATATATATCATATGGGACAATGTGCAACAAACCTTTAAGAAACACGTAAACAGAAATTGTGAATATAAATATATAATGAAAACGATTCCCTAACCTCTAGGCCTTAAATAACCCTAGATAGGTTGAAATACTGTTAAAATCAATCAAACAAGTGTCCTGGATTTGAAACAAAATCGAACCCAGTGGAGAGGCTCCATTTCTGTTTTTGAAAGGATGCACACCATGGGAGACTTTTGATGAAATGAAAGTAACTTATGGTGATGATGCCCCATCATATGACCTTGTAAAAAGCTGACATCGTGAATTCAAACATGGTCGGAACTCTGTGGAAACAGTTCCCAGATCTGGTCGAAAGGAAATCGTTTCCCAGATGATGCAGCCTTGATTTCTGAAGTCACGTCGTGGTTGGAGGACCAACCTGGGGTGTTCTACAAAAGAGCTGCATCAAACGATGGGAGAAATGCGTAACTTTGGATGGTTCCTATGTAGAAAAAGACTAATAACTGTGCCAAGTTTCGTTGCTTTACTGCTATGGGAAGTGGGTCAGGAGCATTACTTATTGAACGCCCCTCGTATTTACTCATAGCTACAGGGAGAATACCTGGATTCATACCTTTCCCAAGAGTATTAGCGCTATCTGAAATGCAAACAATTCCATCTAGGATTTAAACTCGTCTCGCCGTGTCCATTTTCAACGAGGGTAACCATTACACCACGCACCTTCACTAAATCGATTGATATAGATCGATAAATTGTGTAAATCGATCGGCCCATATATGCACAAGCCAACGGCAATTTCAATCTGGTTCTAGGTATGGCACTCCACCCCAGACGCTAAAACTAAATTAGCAAAGATTGATTGCAAATATACCCTCAACGCAAATTTCACAGTTTAGATTTTTAACAAAGAATGGTGTAAAATTATTCCAGGATTTGAACTTGACTCAACAAGTTCGGTTCCTACGACAATAACCGTTTGACTACGAGTACCTCTAAGCAAATTACATGGTTTTGTAAATTTAGAACTAGAGAGATAGATAAGTCGAGAGTAAGAATTAAGTGGAAAAAGAAAAGACAAGCTTGAGTGTTACAACAGAAACAGACAAAAGAAGAGGGCAATATTTTAAGAGAATTTCGGGAAGTATAAGGAATGAACATGAAAGAGGGATTCGTATTATCTGTGTCATTTGGACTATTGTCCCCATCTTCATTGTTATTTGTACAACGTTTCGGCCGATATGCCCTCCGGCCTTCTTCAGGTATTTCTTGTCGCACTCGAGAACCTTCTCGGACTCGGGAACCTTCTTTTCAACAAATAACAATGAAGATGGGGACAATAGTCCGAATAACGCAGATAATACTAATCTTTAAGCCTCATCTCAAACATTCAGAGAAATATCATGAAAGAGGGATTCGACACAGCGGAAGTGGAATTAAGACACGGCGGAAGAGGAAGTGAGAGGAAAGAGAAGACGAAGGAAAATAAATGGTATGTGTACTGACTTTTAGGCTTCCATTTCTTCTGACGTAAACATTGTTAAAGGCCTGTGATTGAATGAAAAGGCATTTAAATATGGATGATGAACAAATAAAAGAGTGATAAAGAAAAATTTGCTGCGAAATGATTGGCTTGTAAATCGATGAAGGACATGTGGAGGGTGGGGTAATGTGACGTCATAAAAATAAGTCCTGAAATGACAACGAAATCCGACAAAAGATGAAAACGACTGACATTAAGGAAGAGGGGATTAAATCCACAAACTGAAATAAATAGAAAAAACAAAAACAAAATTCAAACCACTTTGCGGACCTTTTTCTCAGATATTATAGATAGTTACAATGTAAATCTTCTTACACATTGTGGACCCTTAGCTCTTTTACATTATTTCCATTAGTACCATTATATATATATATATATATATATATATATATATATATATATATATATATAGGAAGTACAATTAGATCCCTCCACATTAGAATCAAAGAACATATCCACATACGTGCATCCTCATTCCACAAACATTTAATCAAATGCAAAAATAAAGACAATAGTTTTTCCGTTAAGATAATACGAAACATTGGTAATCTCAGAATTAGAGAAAGTTTATTAATAGCCAAATTAGGTCCTAGTATAAACAATAGATTAGAGCTAAACACTGAATACATAATTAATTAAAAATACACGTTCCTCACAGTATATAGTACATAGTATGTACATTTCCTTATACATATATCAAATGAATATTACATAAATATATAAATAGATGAAAATAATAAAATTGAAATTGAATGAACGGCTTAATGTCCATCACGCGAAGTGCGCGTGACGTTTAAAAAAAGAACACACGAGACGCGTGTTTATAACATAAAAAAAAAAAAAAAAAAAAAAAAACGCGTCCATTTCCGAAAATCGTCTCTGAAGATAAAGTTTTACTTTGAAATCGATAAGACAGAAAATAACATATTTTTGTTTTTATTTTTTACTTGCATTGTAATTGCTTTCAAATTAATACATTATAACATACTTAACAATGCTTCAAGCAAATTACCAATTACTTATATATATATATATATATATATATATATATATATATATATATATATATATATAAAATCCAAAAGTCCAGAGAAGAAATCTCCCTTACGAAACAAGAGTTTTATTTAAACAAAACCAAGTCTCAGTTTGAGAGCTCAATGTGTGCTCTTAATGTTAGAGTCACAGAGCAAATATATGAATAAAGAAATAACAAAAGACTTAGAGATTTAGCATTATAGTCTATTTCAGGGAGCTTATATAATATAATAGCTTATAATAGACTATAATGCTAAATCTCTAAGTCTTTTGTTATTTCTTTACTCTTATATATATATATATATATATATATATATATATATATATATATATATATATGTTTAATATACCAAACTTGTTCGTAAATCCTCGCGGTGAGAAAAAAAACCAGCAAATAGTTTGATTGTAAAAATATACTACCAAACATCACCTGGGGAAAAAATTTTGGAAAAAAGAAAAGACCAAGATAATCGTACCAACCAAAAATAATCTATTGGTACAATATTTGGCCAATATATATATATATATATATATATATATATATATATATATATAAGATTTTTATATTCATACAAAACGCCAGGAAACTAAAGCTAATAAGTAAAAAGTGCACAATACCTAAGTAGAGCCAATTATAAAGATAAACCTAATGAGTCAGATAAACCTACAAAAGTTTCGCTAAGTGCTCTACAGGGCTAGGATCCGACTAAAGAATTTGGAGCAAACTCACATTTATACAAACCTACCACCTAGGCACAAACAAATTAGCATATATTAAACTAACCAATAAAAGACAGAACACCCGTGTTCCGTTTTTGTCTTTTTTTTA
>CM042169.1:13143276-13150776 GCA_023376005.1 Doryteuthis pealeii
CTGTCCGATCACTTGCAGCTTCATCTCCCCATGCTTTGTTGATATTGACAGCAGTTTTGGAGGCATTGTGCCCAAGCTTGAACTCAGGCAACATAAGAAGGCGAAGGTCATGTTTAGGCATGTTCATCTTTGAAGGCTCCTATTTTTCAAAAATACTCTCTATCTAAAAATAAATTACATTTTATTTTTGAGAACATAAATTATTATATATGCAAAAACTCCTCTGAAATAAACAACACATTCTATGTTAAAATGACATTTTAAAACCGAGCACTTCAATCGGCCATTAGTTTTGTAACAACCTAATATCACAACACACCGAATTAATGTTCTCAATATTATTACACTTTTTTTACTAATATTACTATTTATACACTATAGTGTAATGGTTATCATCTAAGGAAATGGGCACGACGACACAAGTTCAATTTCTGGACGAGGCTATTTGCATTTCAAATGGCAAGAATTCTTTTAGGAAAGGTATACATTTAAATAATCTCTGTTCAGATTTCAGTAAAAAGTAGAGCAGACAAGGCTCTTCAACATTGGTATGGCTACCGGTCTAGGAGAATGAACATTCTGAATTCAAACCTGTTGAACTCTGCTTAATAAATTGAAATTCTATCGCATCCTGCTTGTGTGGAGAGATTGGTAAATATTACTACACTACATGTCAATCATATATTTCACCAGTCTATTATGTAACATTTGAAAATAAGATTCAGCCTAGAAAATGTTTGAACATATTCCGTATAATTTAATGGAGTATAGTTGTGCTATCGGTGGTGCAATGCGTATGACAGATCAATACTTTTATTTATGGGCTTTCTCAAAAAGCATCCGTGGACACTTCTGTTAAAACGGGTCAATTAAAATGAGCCCAAAAATGCATCTGAAGATTTGACATCCTAAAATCAGTTGCTCATGGGATTTCTTTATTGAAGGAATACTACAACTGGATGCACTGCTATAAGGAGCTAAACTCTACCACTACCTGATTTCAAAGAATAAAACTGGATTCTCTGATACAAGGAGCTGCACTCTTGTTCTATCTAGTATTTCAAGGAATACAACTGGATTATTTGCTACAAGGAGCTACACTCTACCAAGGATTTCAAGGAATACAACTCAATTCTCTGATACACGGAGCTACACTCTTGTTCTACCTAGGGTTAGAGGGAATACAACTCAATTCTCTGATACAAGGAGCTACACTCTTGTTCTACCTAGGATTTCAAGGAATACAACTGAATTCCCTGATACAAGGAGCTACACTCTTGTTCTACCTAGGATTTTAAGGAATACAACTAGATTTCCTGCTACAAGGAGCTACACTCTTGGTTTACCAAGGATTTCAAGGAATACAACTGAATGCTCTGATACAAAGAGCTACACTCTTGTTCTACCTAGGATTTCAAGGAATACAACTATATTCTTTGCTACAAGGAGCTACACTCTTGTTCTACCTAGGATTAGAGGGAATACAGCTGAATTCTCTGATACAAAAAGCTAAAGAATTCAATTTGATTCTCTGCTGAAAGGAGCTACACTTTTGTTCTACCTAGGAGTTTAAGAAATAAAACTGGATTTTCAGCTACAAGCTATCTAGGATTTTAAAGAATCCAATGTGATTCTCTGCTCCAAGGAACAATACTCTTGTTCTACCAAAGATTTCAAGAAATACAATTGAATTTGCAGCTACAAGGAACTAGGCTCTTGTTCTTGTTGAGGCAACTAGACTCTTGGAATACAATTGAATTTCTACAAGGAACTAACTCTTGTTCTGATTTCAAGGAATACAATTGAATTCGCAGCTACAAGGAACTAGACTCTTGTACCAAGAATTTCAAGGAATACAATTGAATTCGCAGCTACAAGGAACTAGACTCTTGTTCTACCAAGAATTTCAGGAATACAATTGAATTCGCAGCTACAAGGAACTAGACTCTTGTTCAAGAATTTCAAGGAATACAATTGAATTCGCTTACAAGGAACTAGACTCTTGTTCTACCAAGAATTTCAGGGAATACAATTGAATTCGCAGCTACAAGGAACTAGACTCTTGTTCTACCAAGGATTTCAAGGAATACAATTGAATTCGCAGCTACAAGAACTAGACTCTTGTTCTACCAAGATTTCAAGGAATACAATTGAATTCGCAGCTACAAGGAACTAGACTCTTGTTCTACCAAGGATTTCAAGGAATACAATTGAATTCGCAGCTACAAGGAACTAGACTCTTGTTCTACCAAGGATTTCAAGGAATACAATTGAATTCGCAGCTACAAGGAACTAGACTCTTGTTCTACCAAGGATTTCAAGGAATACAAGCTACAAGGAACTAGACTCTTGTTCTACCAAGATTTCAAGGAATACAATTGAATTCGCAGCTACAAGGAACTAGACTCTTGTTCTACCAAGGATTTCAAGGAATACAATTGAATTCGCAGCTACAAGGAACTAGACTCTTGTTTACCAAGAATTTCAAGGAATACAATTGAATTCGCTGATACAAGGAACTAGACTCTTGTTCTACCAAGGATTTCAAGGAATACAACAGACTTTCTACAACTGAGACTTCACCCTTTTCTACCAGTGGATTTACAAATAGAACAAAACTTTTAAAATGGCGACCAGATTCGTAACAATTGTTAATCGATAATAATGAGTGAATGGATTATGATGCAATTTTATTGATTAATGGAAATATTTGCGGTTTGTAGTCATTAGTGTCTTGAATAGAATCATGAATGACTTGAGGCGAAAGTTTAAGAATTACAATAAGCCATTAAGGAAATTAATAAATAAATTATCAATTATTTTTTGTACGAATCAAATCTTTTTCATCTTCACAATTCAGTGTTTTTTTTTTTTTGAATAATCATATGACTTTCATTCAAATCCTTCCAGCGTCAATACAAGAGATTCTAAAAATGTTATCATAGTTTACGCTAACCCATTCATATTTTCAATCAGTGAAATATTTCACCTCATTTGCAAACCGTTAAAAAACAAGGGGATAATATATATATATATATATATATATATATATATATATATATATATATATATATATATATATATATATATATATTAGGTGGTCTCCGTATGCTTCTCTCGGTATATATTTTTTAAATAAATGTTTTTTTTTAAGTTGGGCGTTATTACGAAGCATTAAAAATATATAAATGAATGAACTCGATATTATGGAGTATTGGATTCACTTATTTCTTTATTATTATTTTTTGTCATAAATTTTCAGGTTCGTTAGATACCCTTTATCAAATGAATGTTATTCCTGTTTAACGGCTTCCTTGTCTCTGTTATCGACAGTGGCAGCGTCTGTGAAATATTTATAATAACGGAGAATTCCGATGTCTGCGTTCAATCCCTTTGGAAATTTTTATTATATATATATATATATATATATATATATATATATATATATATATATATATGGGGGGTGTGTGCGCGTGTGTGCGTGTGTGTATATGTATATACATGTATGTATAAAAATATAGATATAAAAATCGATTCCCATTGTAAATACTATTTACTATATATATATATATATATATATATATATATATATATATATATATATATATACTCACAAAACCTGGTGGAGCTCTCTAGTAGCGATTTTAATTGACTTTCACCGCCAGTGTAACAAAGCAATGATCGTCTGTTGTTTACAGTATTTTATCTTTCTAGTGATCGTAAAATATATACACCGATGTATGTATTTATCAGTTAAACCACCACTCCCTAATGACAGATGTCGACGGCCGAGAGGATAAGGAACTGATCTGATCAAAAGTTAGTCGGGATTCGCTGCTGGTCAGAAATAGTTGCTGTGTCTAACCACACTGATGAGACGGGAAACGTCGCAATACAATATCTCTGGGTGACTTAAATGGGTTGAGTGGTAAGTTTATTGGCCGACGCTGCAGTGTTTCGATCTATTATTTAGATCATCTTCAGGATATTTGTTGGTATATGGAAGGTGATAAAAATTTTTATCACAGAATAACGAGAAAAGCGAGTAATAGTCCTTGTTTATCAGTTTGTTTAAAATTTGAAATCTGAGAAAAAAGAACGTTGAAAAAAATGGATGGTTTGAAATATGACGTCAAATGTTCTTTTTTTTAACTGTATGAGTATTAGAGTGTGTCATATTTCAAACCGTCCATTTTTTCAACGTTGTTTTTTCTCAGACTTCAAATTTTAAACAAACTAATAAACAAGGACTATTACTCGCCTTTCTCGTTATTCTGTGATAAAAATTTTTTATCACCTTCCATATACTAACAAATGCCGTGAATAATGATCTAATTAATAGATCGAAACACTGCAGCGTCGGCCAATAAACTTACCACTCAACTCATTTAAACCTGTGTTTTTTCAATTTCTCTTAATATACTACATACCGTCGGATTCACTTCCTTTTCTTCACACACACACACACACACACACACACACACACACACACACACACACACACACACACACATATATATATATATATATATATATATATATATATATATATGTTACATCAGTATGTATGCGTTCATTGTGACTTTAATAACTTTATGTATTTCCCCTACAACATTTAGACAATAACGTATATATATATATATGAAAAAGTGAATGGAAGTGAATCCGACAGTATGAAATAAATATTTTTAGAAAAAACAAACACATGATGTTATAATTCGCTGACAAAAATCTGTTTCGACCTTTTATTAAAGCGGTCTTCATCAACAGCGAGATGTGTGTGTGACAGAAAGACGGTGTGGATTATAATGCTTCTGATTTAATAAAATGAAATAAAATTTATTTTATTTTATTTTCAAAACAGAATATGCATTTTCAAAATTTAAAAAAAAAAATAAATAAATAAATTTTTTTTTTTAAATTCCCGCTCCGAACCCGAACGTTTCGTTTGTACCACTTTTGTTTTGTAACGTTTTACTCACGCCGTCTTTCTATCATACACATCTCGCTTTTGATGAAGACCACTTCAATAAAGGGTCGAAACAGATTTCTGTCAGCGAATTATAACATCATGTGTTTATTTATGTCTTAAAATATTCATTTCATATATATATATATATATATATATATATATATATATACGCTCCAAATTTCAGTTGAGCACTTTATTTAGGAGGGATTTAATTGCAAATTCACCGTATTCGGCGTTAAGCTAAATCTCACTTTGTTTACAAAGTTTGAGACCTCTTGGTGAATTCATTTCCGCTTAGAAATGTAGCGATTAAATAGCCTGCTATACTTGGCAGCTTGATTGTGGTCGTATGGGTAAGAGGTTTGGCGAGCGTAAGTTCGTTCGGGTCTCGAACCCGGCCAGAGGTAGCTGCTAAAAATGGTATAACTGCACTGATGAGAGGTGATACCTCAAAACACGTGTCTGTAGTTTACTATATATATATATATATATATATATGAGTAAGAAAAGGTGGAATGAAAACATCACACAATGATAACGTCTTTCGTTCTTTTTTTTTCCAGTATTAAGGCTTTTTTTGGTTTTTTTTGGGTTTTTTTTTTTTTGTAAACTGATTTGACTTTCCTCTCCGACCGAAACAACTACAGGAGTGAATGAGCTCTGATGATGATTTTTGTAAAATCGAAATATTGATCAGTATCAGCTATGATTATATTATAAATTGTTTTCTTCTTTAACAGCATTTTGTGATGTTTTCATTCCACCTTTCTTACTCATATTGTCGGATTCATTTCCTTTCTTTTAACTATATATATATATATATATATATATATATATATATATATATATATATATATATGCGTGTTACATCAGTATGTATGCGTTCATTGTGACTTTAATACCTTCATGTATTTCCCCTACAACATTTAGACAATATATTGGTTAGGAGGTTGATTTAGAAGGCTATCACAATGCAGTTTGGAATAAATAAAAAATAATAATACGGTAACAATGGTGTTGTGTGTTGACCTGTATTTTTTATTATTTCTTGAATTTTCGAGGTAATAAAGGTTGATAAAGAGGTATTACCTCGAAAATTCAAGAAATAATTAAAAAAATACAGGTCAACACACAACACCATTGTTACCGTATTATTATTTTTTTATTTATTCCAAACTGCATTGTGATAGCCTTCTAAATCAACCTCCTAACCAATACATACACAATGCTTCAAGCAAATTATGAAACACTCTATATATATATATATATATATATATATATATATATATATATATATATATATATGGGTTCATTGTGACTTTAATACCTTCATGTATTTCCCCTACAACATTTAGACAATAACGTACTACAATATACTGTACTAATATATAGATGTAGAAGATGCGCTTACCGTCTCTTCAACGAGTGACAAGGAAGTTGACGATACCATCCCTGACGACAATGTTCGATTGTCCTCGACTTCTAATAAGTGCATGGAAAGGAGGAATGCGTCGTGGAGTATGGCGTTGGCCAGCGTCACATCTTTGGTGGGCAAGTTACAAGAGGTGGAATTTGGATCGACCATGAGTTGGAGGAGAGTTAAATTGGGATGCGCTTCAATTAGATCATCCAAGTCTACTTGCTCCAAACCCTGACAAGAAAAAGACAAAGAAATAACAAGTCATTATATATATGAGACACATACGGAAATAGACGTTACAGCATTTAATAAATAAATTAGGAAATTATATATACTAGTAAATTTTAAAATAAATATTTTTACACAATTCTACAATTTGTATTTTAATTAAATGAATGGGTAAAAAAAACTTCTTATAACTTAATAACTCTATTAAACAAAAATGTTTGTTTTACCGTATTTTTACGGTAACGAAAACGGAAGCAGTCACGGGAAAAATACCTTAAGTAATAATTTAACGTAAGACATGAATAATTAGCTGTATCTTGTTTATAGATAAATTTCTTGCAAAACTTTATACATTAAATAATTATAAATACAAATAAAAATAAAAATAACTATGTAAAATGTATATAACTAAACATGCATTTATTGAAAGATTCGTTAAAAAACGGCCTAGACCATCAAATGTTACAACGACAATTTCATAATGTATATAAAGTAATGTTCTACTATTTATTTTATGTATAGATTATATTGATTATATATTAGGTTCTCATTAATAAATGCTTAAGATTATTGTTGAATCTGTGACGTAAGCCGTGACGTAGTTTCGGCTTCAGACAAAAATGCATTCTATCTCCATTATATATACTAGCAAATATATGCACCCTCCGGTGCAAGTATTTAAGTTTTAATGAAATAAAATATCATGTTAACTTAGAAAGGGTAATGGAACTAAATAAGATGCCGATAAAAAGATTTGAAACAGAGGGGGGAACAACTAAAACTTGTTTTTTCTTCCCTCCCATCTTTCATTGCTAAATTTTCATAGTTTAACTATTTAGTTAAATTAGGAAGTAAAGAATAGAATTGCTGTTAATATTGT
>CM042169.1:13160776-13198276 GCA_023376005.1 Doryteuthis pealeii
GTGGTTATTGTCGTAGGAAGTGGAAACGGCGACAGGAGTTCAAACCCTAGACGAGACTGTTTAAATTTCACATACAACTAACGGAAAGGTATGCATCCAACTACTCTACCTCCAGCTATGTGCAAATATTAGGATGGACTGGGCTCTTTAACCTTGGCTAGGTAACCAGTCTAGGTAAAGGAAAACTCTGAATTCAAACCTAAACTCCGCTTTAAAAATTGACCTTGTGTCACATCCTGCTCGTGTGGAGTGGTTTGGCAAATATATATATAAAGTAAAAGTAAAGTCGACGCGGCGGCCTAAAGTCGGTATCAGCCAGTCAGCGAGGGAGTCTATCCCCTTTTCAATAGCGCTAGACCAAGGAGATTGTTTTTTAGCATCTGAGGTGGAGCGCCACACCTACCATCAGCTCCTCACTTTACCGCACAGATCCCCGTGCTACTCATACGCTGAGTTGGCGAGGACCGGTATCGAACTAGGAATCTTGTGGTTTCTAGCCGAAAGCTGCTCTACCGACTGAGCTAACCCGGCCTCTATACAAAAATCAAGATTTGCTATTAAATAGTCCACAAGGATTGAAATAGACACGACACGACGAGTTCAAATCCTGGACGAGACTGCTTGCATTTCACATAAAGCTAATACCCTTGGGAAAGGTATGCATATAACTATTCTCCCTTCAGCAATGGATAAATAGTTGGGCAGTCTGGGCTCTTTAACCTTTGTATGGCAAGAGAAGGAGAAGGAAATATTTGATATGAAAGCTGCTAAACTCCACTTAAAACTAATCTGGTGTAACATCCTGATCTGATCCTGTGGAGGTATTAATGGAGGTATTAGTGGAGGTATTAGTGGAGGTATTAGTGAAAACATACTTAAGCTTAGTAAATTTCGAATAGAGATCCCGCGTCAAAAGTTTGGCTTAAATCCAGCCGCAGACAAAATAGTGTTCGGCCACTGGACCGGCTGAGTTGGTTGATAGCGTCGATCCCAGGGGGCCGTCCCTCCCCCCAGGCAATACCTGCCCTCTCGATTTAAAGGGGCAGGGCTGGGTTTATTGCCCAGCGCCTGAGGTGCCCCCTTGAGGGGGGACGCCGACGGGATCGACGCAATTCTTCTACCTACCACCCATGAGTCTCGACTTGTGGGTGGGCCCACGTAAAAAGGCCTTGTGCCGTATCGTATACAAGTGGGGTACATGTAAATACCCCTAAGCATACAAGCTAAACTTACTCGCCAGACTACCCCACGACTGCTCGGGAGAGGAATTGCTATTCGACGCACCAACTACTACTGCGATAATATACCAAATACCAACTTCATAATATATCCCTTAACCCGGATATATCAGTTTAAATCCTAGACGTGGCTGTTTGCATATAATAATAAATTAATCAGTCATGCTTTATCGTAAATTTTTCTCCGTGCAGATCAAATGTCTAGTCTAGTCTTAATCTTTACAACACAATACCGCTGTAGGGGATTATCTTCGTTTTGCCGGAAGAGTTATCTTCTCGCTGCGCTGCTGTTTGTTCCCACTAGGGGACCTCTGGTAGTTAAGCGCGTTCATTGGAACTTGTCTTCCTCTTTTAGCTGGATCTTCTCAAGAACTGCTATGGGCTGGAGTCTATCTACCCCACTTCTCGCTGGGGCTTTTGTAAGGGGGGCCCTTACATTACTGTAAGTCCTTTATACAGCATGGACTATCCTTTAGTTCCATGTCTGTAACATTTATATGTTAGGTACATTTGGGTATCTTGTTTATACCTAAATATTGTATATGTATTTACATGTTCTATTCTCCTGTACATTATGTATCTTATCGTTTCCATGCGCTGTTATATATATTAAATGTTTTGTCTCACAGCGTGTCGGAATTGTATGTTCATTAATTTAACCTTGAACCTTACACCGCCAAGTTCTCAATTCATATCTAATATCAAACTAAACATTTCAGTGTTTTACATTGTTTCAAAGTTCTTATATACATATATTACTCTTGACTTATAGAATTTGATAAATTATGTTGCTATGGTAGCTCGAAGAATTGTAATGTTGTGGAGAATTTTTTGTGACGTCAACAATCCCGTTCAAAATTTAACAGTGTCTGTGTTTAATATTTCATGTTAATATTCACGTTCAGGATCCAACAACATCGTGTTTGACATTCATCTTTCGAAATGACGCAATAGCGTTCATTCACTGCTAAACTATTTTCAACGGTCATAATTCAATATTCACTAGCGCAATTAGCTGTAATTAATCAATGTCTTGATTAATTCATTGGAATTAACCCTGAAGATCCTCATGTTGAAATTCGAGTAGATTATTTCAGTACACATTGTAATAGTAAATCCGCTCTACTAACGGATTGAGCACTTTATATTCGTTATAACACTGACTTATCCTGTTAATACTTGAATCAACCATCAATATTGCGATTAACCAATATTTATTCCGCTAAGTCATTTTTATATCATATATATATATATATATATATATATATATATATATATTGGCTGGTTGGTTGGCCACCTTCCGTCTACGAGAGACGATGGAGTAGTGTCAAAGTGTTTTTCCTCCTTCCATCCTTTTCTTTTTTTCTTTGAACTACATAGCTTGAGCAGGTTCATATGGAGGATAAGATGTTGCCCATGCAGCAAATCCCCACTCTCCACACTGCCGCTGTGATCCAAAGGAAAGGTAAGGTACCAATGCGGTTTGGCAACGGCAGTGTCGCATATATATATATATATATATATATCACTAAAAGTGGAGGAATCATATGTAATTAGGGTGATAATATTTTATTATGGAATAAAATATAAAATAAAGGGGGGGGATACACGAAGGACTTTTCGATCGGTACTTTTCAAGTGATACACCGGCGACGAATAAAAGTCAGAGTGTATAGGAAATTTATAAGAAACGATTAGGGGTGAGCTAGAGGGGGACAAATAAAAAAAAAGGAAAAAGGGGAAAGAGGAGGGGGTATGTATGAACCCTACGTTGAAACAGGGTTAGAAGTGTCTCCCAATAAATAAATATATATATATATATCCTTGTGCAGAAGACCGTACGACCTGGCGCCTCCGCGTCAAACAAGGAACGAAAAGGAGTGAAAAAGAGAGGAAAGAAGCCGCTGCAGAAAACAGAGTTAAAATGAAGGAGAGACAACAGCATCTCCAGCAAGCATCACCGTTTGTTTGTTTTTGTTTTTTTGTTGTTGTGTTTTTTTTTTTTTGCAATCACTGTCCTTTAAATGCACCGGAGTCTGGTAGAACCAGGTACCTTGTGGTTCCTAGGCTGAAGCTCTACCGACTGAGCTAAGCCGGCCCTTCATAACAAATCTCATTGGAGTCATCTAGAAGCAGATGTGGAATGTGGTGACCTGAACAAGACCCTTATGTCGCCGGGTGCATACTGACCTAAAAATCTGATCAACACTGTCCTTTAAATGCATCGGAGTTTGGTAGAAGGTCAAATTAGACATTTAATGAAAAACTAACTCACTATCAATAGATTTCTTTGCATTCCATCTTGTTGTTGTTGAAATACAGAGATTCGCTTTTATACTTTCTTCTTTTTGTTGAGAGAAAATGGAAGAGACTAAAGAGAGAGAGAGAGAGAGAGAGAGAGAGAGAGAAATAAACGCGTACGACACGCGGAAGTGTCAAGATGAGAGAGAGAGAGAGAGCAGAAGGTAACAATTCCTGCAATGTTTTTGTCCGTAGATCCAAGAGAGCGCGCTACGATCGTCAGGCGGAGTCAGCAGAAACCCCATTCTGGGGGGGGAGACATTTTACACGTTCGATTGGGGCGTACTAATTTGTTTTTGTCCCCGATTTGTGACATGATGACGTGTTCTCCGAATCTATTATCATATAAATATATATATATATATATATATATATATATATTTATATTGGTTTGTGGTTGGTTTTGAAGGCTGTCACAATGCGAGTGTAAAGAAAAAAGAAGGTAACTATGATGTTTTTTGTTAACCTGTCATTTATTTCTCAATATTTCGGGAAGAGATTCCCATCCTCAGAAGAATACTGGAACTGAAGTTGTCTAGCGCCTGCTACATTCGTTCTGCCTTGGTCTTCCAAATTCAGTGTGTGTATGTGTATGGTTGGGGTGCTTGCTTATGTGTGTGTTTGTGTGTGTAAGTGGTGTGTGCGCGTGCTTGTGTGTGTAAATGTAAGCGTATGTGTGTGTGCGTGGTGCTTATGTATGTGTGTCTGATCATTTCTTTTTATTTATTTTATTACTATTCCAGATTTGTTTCGCCTCTAAGCAAGGTTTATTTTTATTTTATTTTATTTATTTATTTATTTATTTTTTTTTTTGTTTGTTTGCTTATTAACAGGATCATCTGATCTCTTTTTTATTGTTATGTGTCTGAGACTAACATTCCAGATATTGCTTGATTGTTTATGGGTGCGTGTGTGTGGATTTACTGCCTATCAGGCGGCGTATCTGGTCAGTCCTAACACCATGAGTGTGTTGTGTGTGTGTGTGTGTGTGTGTGTGTGTGTGTGTGTGTTATATGTGGGCGTGTATGCCTATTTCCTGTACATTAATGTATGTGTGTGTTATTTATAGTGTGTGTGCTTTGTACATGTACATTAATATATATATATATATGTGTGTGTGTGTGTGTGTGTGTGTGTGTGTGTGTGTGTTGGTTTTAGGAGCTTAGAATGAACTTAATTTTATTAAAAATTGCGATTAAAGGGTCAGCTAGATTCTATTCTGCTTTGTTTTTTATTTTTTAGCATTATATTTATCTTATTTCATTTCAAATTATTTTGTTTTATTTACTTTTTATTTTACTGTTTATTTATTTATTTATATTATTAGTTATTATTATATATATTATATATATTCTCTTCCCGAAATATTGAGAAATAAATGACAGGTTAACAAAAAACATCATAGTTACCTTCTTTTTTCTTTACACTCGCATTGTGACAGCCTTCAAACCAACAACAAACCAATATATACACAATGCTTCAAGCAAATTACAAAACCCTTTTATATATATATTATATATATATATATATATATATATATATATATATATATCCTTGTGCAGAAGACCGTGCGACCTTGCGCCTCCTCATCAAATAAGGAACGAAAAGGAGTGAAAAAGAGAGTAAAGAAGCTGCCGCAGAAAAGAGAGTTAAAAGGAAGGAGAGACAACAGCATCTCCAGCAAGCATCACCGTTTTTTTGCAATCACTGTACCAGAGATTGGGTATTTGCCTCACACCCCACTTGTATGGGCTGGGCACAAGGCCTCATTTTAACGTGGGCCCACCCATAAGCCGAAGCTCATGGGTGGTAAAGAACAAAAATTGCGTCGATCCCGTCGGCATTCCCCACAAGGGGGGCGCCTCAGGCGCTGGGCAATAAACCCAGCCCTGCCCTTTAAATCAAGGGGGCAGGTATTGTCTGGGGGGATAGCCCCCTGGGACCGACGCTACTAATTGAACACACCGGTCCAGTGGCCGAAGGACACCGGACCCCCGTCCCAAAGGACGGGTTGGACATGCCTCTGTACCAGAGATTGACGTTTTTCTCCGAATCTATTATGTGGTATAAGTGGCTTTGGTTAGATGTTCAGATGTCAAATCGTTCTTGTTATGAGGTGGGTACATTCAGACGTTGTTAATGCTTGTTTTGCCGAGCACACGAATCTGTCACGTCATTGCCCGCAATGATCTTGATGAAAATAATTACAGAAAATTCAGAGGATATTAATAAGACACATCTAGTCAATCCAATGTCTATTTACTTCTAAACTGTAGGAAGAGCGTGGTGTAATGGTTAAAGTCATGGGAAATGGACTCGTCGCCCCGAGTTCAAATCCTGGACTTAGCTGTCTACATTTCACATAGCGCTAATACCCTTGGGAAAGGTATGCATCCTACTCTCCCTCCAGCTATGGGTAAATAGTAGGGAGGACTGGGCTTTTCAGCCTTGGTTAGGCAACCTGTCTAGGAGGAGGAAAACTCTGAAGTCAAACCTGTTTAACTTCGCTTAAGAAATTGACCTTGTGTCGCATCCTACTCGTGCGGAGAGGTTGGTAAATATATATATTTACTTCTAAACAAGGGACTAATAACAATGGTAATTTCAGGTAATAAGGAACAAGAGATACAGAGATAGAGCGAGAGAGGGTGGGCAAAAGAGAAGGGGCATCCTGACTAACTACAGAATATAAAGTTTTGTTTCCCTTGTAGTGGTGTAGATATCGCGTCGGCGTCAACACTTGTAAGGTTCAAGGTTATAACAACGTTACAACTAGTTGAAACATAACAAACTCCGACACGTTTGTGGGACAAAACATTTTATATTTATATCAGCACAGGAATGTGAGAAGATACAGAAAATAATAACATACATGTACATAACATACAGAGTAGAGATACACGGACTGGAGAGTCCGTTACATACAAAATCACTTACTAACTTATTCCCCTCGTGGGGACCAGAGGCCCCACGAGGGTGGGGTGTAGTCACAAAATATCTAACCCATGTGGTTCAGCCGAGAAGATGTAGCTAAGAGAGAAAGAAGCGTTTGAATCAGCCGCTTAAATACCATAGCCCCTGGTGAGAACCAGCGACAACCAGCGGGAAGATAACTCCTCCAGGCAAATGTGAAGATAATCCTCACACCCCGAAGTATTTTTAGAGTTTAAAGAATTATATAATGCAACCCGAAATTCTAGAAAATAATTTAATTTTTAACGATATCTAATAGAATTTTATTTAGTTTGGTAGACACTACCTCTTATTCATGACTGCATCAACTATCTGTTGACTAATCGCTACTTAACTTTGGTGTTCGGGTGGGTAGCGGTGCTTTCAGCGTGACTTGACTATAAGTCAACACTGTTAACTTACATATGTACTAGCAGCGGCTACCCAGCGTCGCCTGGGTAGAGGGGAATTTTTTTTAAGTTAGTCGCGCAGATCCAATATTACTGAATCGTGAGTTGAATCCTTGTGGGATGCCCCCTTTAAATCCCTATGTAAATAAATAGACATTGCATTGATCCAGCTACCCTGAAAAGAAATGTTAATATCAACTATCTAAAATATCAAATGAAAAAAAATCCATGCTGTTATCATTTAAATTTTATTTTTCAATTATCTTGTATTGTTTGGCGTAACCTGCCGATTGAACAGCGGGGCCTCTCCGACTACCCCTCAAGCTTAAGTAAGGCCCAA
Organism: Doryteuthis pealeii; assembly: GCA_023376005.1. Lineage (NCBI taxonomy): Eukaryota > Metazoa > Mollusca > Cephalopoda > Myopsida > Loliginidae > Doryteuthis > Doryteuthis pealeii. The sequence goes on from CM042169.1 coordinate 13,168,018, forward strand.
AGTGGAGAGGTGCATGTCATGGTCTGCTCATTCACCAGGATTCTGTCCTTAAGCATCACGAGTCGTTTCCCACGGGGAGCGTACCCGTCTGCAGAGGTGCAGTCAGTGTATGCTTCTGTCCCAGTCGACAGAGCAAGATGTTAGTTTGAAAGAACACCGGAATAAATGTAACGTTATGATATATCCCATGAATCCCAATCCCCATTGGTGAATGAGATGAAGGATGGGATCTATAATGAAATATGTGTCAGTGTTCATCTACTAAGATGATTAAATCAAAAAGTCAATTATTCATCTCAGTTTCTCAGGGACCAAATATTGGTCATTATCAAATTGAAACTTATTTCCAACTTATTTAACTAGCAAATATATGCACCCTCCACCGGGTGCAAGTATTTAAGTTGTAATGTAATAAAATATTCCATCAAATTAGCAAGTCTGGATCAAGTCACCAATAGGCACCGCGAAAATATTTTATAAATAAAAATCATTTACTTAAATAAAAATATCTGCATTTCTCTTCTGATTAAATAAAAACTATTTTAATATAAAAACGCGTCTTTCGTTTAAAGTTTCATCATTAAAAAAAATGCTATCAAATTAACAACAACAACATGAAATAACTAATTTTCTAAAGTTAAAATCAAAAACTATTTTAATATGAAAACGTGTGTTTCGTTTGTTAATAAATATGAACTATCTTTTTAAAAATGATACAGTAAAATTCTGATGTCGAAAATTCGTCTGTTGTTAACAAACAACCGGAGGTTTACGGTAGAAAAGCAAAACCTGGTCATTTGAATCTAAACATAGAACAACGGAAACATACTTCTCCACCACTCCCGTCTTTCATTGCTAAATTTTCCTAATTTAATATTTAGTTAAAATAGGAAGTAAAAAAATAAGTTATTTCTTCTTGTTAATCGGTTTCTTTTAAGATCTATCCACGAGATTTTTGTTTATATTCCTTAAGATAAAACCAAACAATTACAAACCAATAATACCAAGCACATATTAATTAAAGGGCCGAGTTAGCTCAGTCGGTAGAGCGTTCAGCTAGAAACCACAAGGGTCCTAGTTCAATACCGGCCCTCGCCAACTCAGCGTATGAGTAGCACAGGGATCTGTGCGGTAAAGTAAGGAGCTGATGGTAGGTGTGGCGCTCCACCTCACACGCTAAAATAATCTCCTTGGTCTAGCGCTTGTGAAAAGGGGATAGACTCCCTCGCTGTATGGCTCATACCGACATTAGGCCGGCCGACGACTTTACTTACTACATTAATTAAATGACCTCCCCGCCCGCCCGTCTAGCCTATGTAAGAGACTAATGAGTGTTGCATGTCATGGACAGCTCATCTATTAGGATTCCGTCCTTAGGCGTTCCCATCAATAGGTGGCCCCATTGAGGGGGTCTTATCTCACAGAAGAGGCGCAGTCGGCGTATCCTAAAGCCCCAGACGGCAGGGCTCATCTAATGTAGGAATAACCTCTATTAGATCGTACTGAAAAAGGTAGTTAATATTGATAATAAACTTACCATGTTCACCACAAGCCAGTTATAAGGATATGACATCATACTAAGCAGTAATGCCTGAAAATAGAAACAATAAATCATAAAAAACAACAGTATACAACAACAGATATATATATATATATATATATATATATATATATATATATGTCTTTTTTATGTTGAAGTTGGGCGTTATTATGAAGCATTTAAAAATAAATGAAGGAACTCGATGTTATGGAGTACTAGATTCACTTATTTTTTTATCATTATTTGTTATCATAAATTTTCGGGTATTCTATTTACTAATAGTTTTAAATAATAATAATAATAATAATAATAATAATAATAATAATAATAATAATAATAGAAAACAAAATTTAAGTATACGAGAAAAAAATGACCCACAAACGATCATCTCCAGGTCAAGATATTTTGATATTTAAATTTTTTGTATACTTAAATTTTTTCTCTATTGTCATTTTTTATTTATTTTATATCTAAAATAATAGTAAATAGAAATTCAATGTATACAAGGACAAACTCTTGGTCTAAACATGTGTCGACATTCCAATAAATAATTTTTATTCATACAACATTTTCTCTCCATTCATCTTTCAACACACACACACACACACACACACACACTATATATATATATATATATATATATATATATATATATATTATAATATATTAGTAATTTGAAGGCAAATGCAATGAGTATGAAAAATAAAAACAAAAAGATGTTATTTTTGTCTTATCGATTTCGAAGCAGAAACTTCATCATGAGAGATTCGTATCAGAAATGGACGTGCTTACGTTTTTCTTTGTGTAGTTATAATTTCTCTTCTTATTTCTTTTTCCTCTCCTTTTTTTTCTTTCTTCTTCTCCTCCTTTCTTTTTTTCCTCATGTTATGAATGAAATGGGCGAATAACTGTAATTTGTTTCTTTTTTTGAATGTCTGTTGAGAACGAATGTATCCAATATTGTCTGTTTATGCTTCGAAATCGATAAGACAAAAATAACAGCTTTTTGTTTTTATTTTTCATACGCATTGTATTTGCCTTCAAATTACTAATATATTGTAACATACTTAACAATGCTTCAAGCAAATTACCAATTACTTTTATATATATATATATATATATATATATATATATATATATATATATGTATATATGTGTGTGTGTGCGTGCTGCGTGTGTGTGGTGTGTGTGTATATATATAAAGAAAAGAAGTAAGTCATAGAAGAGTAATTTATATGTACTTACCTGACGTAGTACTCGGGTTACGGTCTTTGCATCACACAATACAATATATTGGTGAAAGAATTGTGACCTCATTACTTTGAGATAATTAATAATCTCTGTAACACCGTGTTTGTCAGAAGACACCTTTGCTGCTTTCACATCAAGTTGATAATTCTGAATCAATTTCTCGACCACCATAAACCCTAAGGAAGAAAAAGAAAAGGGAGACAACTCTTAATAAAAACTTATGAATTATTTAGATTTTTGTTTTCTTCTGTTTCTTTGACTTCCTTTTTTTTTCTTTTTCTTTGTTTTTTTTTTTTTTTGTTGATTATTTAAAATTGTCTTGAACACCGAAACCACCGTTGAGAGAAAACCTTTTTTTACAACTATATATACAAGGTGTGTCAAAAAGGTATCGAGATGTTTTGTACTTTTTGACACATCTTGTATTCTGAAAAAGAAAAAAAAGAACGGTTCATTCATTAATTTTTATGAATGGTTTTGCTTTTAGTTTTGTTCTGTTTCTTTTACTTGATTTCTTTCTTTTTCTGTTTTTTTTTTTTAATTTGTCTTAAACACTGAAGCCACAATTGAGAGAAAACCTTTTTCTACAACTCTTGACAAAGGAAGGTAGAACTTCCGAAATATAGAATGAAATGAAATGAAACTTAACACTTAAAAAACTACTGAGTTACTTATTCATTTCACAGCCCATGCTTCACACATAATCTCAAAAATAAATATTATAAGTATATATAAGATACATATATACAAATATAATATATTCACACGGAGAACCAGATTGACCAGATATACCAACAAAGAAGCATGCGTGGACTTTACGACCACGACAACAAATATATATATATATATATATGAAATATAAATGAAGTAAACAAAAAATGTGTTTATTTTTATATGGCCTTTTTAGCCGACAATTTTTGGAGGATATGTGTTTAATTGAAGTCATACCTAATTTTGAAAATTGATTAGTTAATAATTAATGAATTTGAACATATATTCCCGCCTAAATTCATTAATCATTAACTAATTAATTTTCAAAATTAGGTATGACTTCAATTAAGCACATATCCTCAAAATATATATATATATCACTGATGAGCCGTGAAACGACGAACAGGTCTGTATATGAATGACAGTACTTATGCTCTCCACCCTCGGTGGGTTGAGCCCTTTGGAATTTTGTTATGACCGCTAAAGAATTCATAGCTCTTCTTAAAACGGATAGAAACTCCTAGCCTGAAGGAGCCTGCTTTGTCTAGTCACAGTTAAGCCGGGAAACAGCGAAACGGGACTGTATGTGAATTACAATTAAAAATATAACAAACACAGGGAAACAATTTTATGTGTGTGTCAATACTTAAGCATTTCGGTATATTGTACCATCTTCAGACACTGCTAAGTAATGTTTATGTGAGGGACAAAATGAAAGATGTTAAGTGTATAGTGAATGTGTGAATACGATGTTATAAACCGTTAATTTTTATATGCATGTTTGTTTACGAAAGCCAATGACATGATCATTGCATGTGCAAAAATGGAAGGTGAAGATCATAAGACGACGCATGCATGAACGTGAATAGGCGGAGAACGAAAAGTTAACAAAGATATGACGTATTTTATATGGAATATTAATGTTAGAAAAGTAAAACGGTTATTAGCATCACTGGTATTAGTACGAAAATAAATGTAATAGCCTCATTAGAGTTCGAACTCGCTCACTACGATGTCGCAGCCGAGCACGTTAGCCACTATGCCACACTTTCTGTGTCTGACGATTGTGTCTTATTCTTGCATGAGTGTAGCTTTTACCAGCGAATCCTACATACTCCATTATTAGCATTTTGCCCCCCCCCCCCTCCATACGCGTTCAATTGAAAATCTATCTCCTTAAAATTATTTCTTGAGGGTCTTTCTTCATCATTTGCATTCGCATCATTTAGACTTCTGGCCAATCAATCGCGTCTTCCTATTAATGTTTTTTTTATTTTTTTATTTATCTATTTAGTTTTTCGTGTTTTTGTTTTTGTTTGTCGATAATCAATTTCATTTTCCTGAAAAGCGAGGGAAAATGTTGTTGCATTCCAAATTAAAATTTACACAAAAAAATGAAAGAAAATTGATTTTTTTTCTAAAATAATCATTTACATTTAATTAAACATTAATAATTAGGTTTCTAGATAGCTCTTCTTTGTACTGGTGATGTAAAATAATTATACACAGAATAATTCTTGATTTATAAGGACTAACATTATAAACAAAAAAAATAATGTTAAAACCAATAAATTTCTTACGTTTCACTCTTTTAAATCTAAAAATAACCAAATCACCTTACTTGATGTAGACAAGAATATATATATATATATATATATATATATATATATATAAGAAGAAGGTCCGCAAAATGTATTATGTTCTCAGAAAAAATGTTTTATTCTTTTTATCTTTCTTATATACGCGACACGTGTTTCTGATCTGTTGTCTTCTTCAGGTATTGAGTTATTAATTTGGCAGAATATGTCCGATATTTGATAAGTTGTGTGTGTTTCTTCAATTTTTCTATTGTAATGGTTGTTTTATATATATATATATATATATATATATATATATATATACTTTATTTTTTAAATAAGTTTTGGCAATATTTTCTCTTTGGTGCATTTTTTGTTGAACTCAACGGACAATTCTTGTCTGTCAAGTTTTTTTTTTCACAATCCTTTCTAATTGTCTGGCCATTCTTTTTAGAAAAGATTGAGAAAAAAAAAACTCGTCAGACAAGAATTGTCCGTTGAGTTCAACAAAACATGCATAAAAAAGAAAATTTTGCCAAAATACATACATATTTACCAACCCCTCCGCACGAGCAGGATGTGACACAAGGTCATTTTTTAAGCGAGTTTAACAGGTTTGAATTCAGAGTTTTCCTCTCCTAGGCCGGTTGCCTAACCAAGGTTAAAGAGTCCAGTCTGCCCTACTATTTATCCATAGCTGGAGGGAGATTATGATTCATATCTTTCCCAATGGTATTAGCGCTAAGTGAAATGCAATTACCATGTCCAGGATTTGAACTCGGGGTGACAAGTCCATTTCCCATGACTTTAACCATTACACCACGCGCTTGCCAAAAGATATATGATCTGTGCAAAGAGTTTAGATCGGTCTAACTGACAAGAGGGAAAGAAAGAAAAGGAAATAGTGAGAGAGAGTTCAATCAAAATTATTATACTTTTTACATATTGAACTATTTGGCAATAACTCTGAAGTAAACATATCAAACGTTGTAATAATTTTATTATCATACTATGATATATACACAGGTCCTGCTAGTACATATTAATTGTGTATAAAAAAAAATAAAGAGTAGCTGAAAATAAAGAGAGAGGCGGTGAGCCCATGGAAGCGATAACGCTAATCTGTTTCAATCGAACATAATGGAAAGATTACATGAAAGAAAGAGAGAAAAGGAAAAAGTGAGAGAGACTTAAATCAAGATTATACTTTTTACATATTGAACTATTTGGCAATAACTCTTAAGTAAACATATCAAACGTTGTAATAATTTCATTATCATACTGTCATATATTCACAGGTCCTGCTTGTACGTTTTAATTGTGTATAAAAGAAAAAAAAGAAAGAAAGAGTAACAGAAAGATATATAGAGAGGTGAGAGCATGGAAGCGAAACGCTAATCTATTTCATAACGGAAGATTACAAGAAGGAAACAAAGAAAAAAGAATGAGAGAGAGTGTGTGTGTGTGTGTGTTAAATCAAGATTATTATGCTTTTTACATATTGAACTATTTGGCAATAGCTCCTAAGTAAACATTTCAAACGTTTTAATAATTAAATCATCATACTGTGATACATTCATGTGTCGTACAAATCAAGATTATTATACCTTTTACATATTGAACTATTTAGCAATAGCTATTAAGTAAATATATCAAACCTTGTAATAATTAAATTATCATACTGTGGTAAATTCACGTGTCGTACAAGTCAAGATTATTATACTTTTTACATATTGAACTATGTAGCCATAGCTCTTAAGTAAACATATCAAACCTTGTAATAATTAAATTATCTCTGAATGTTTGAGATGAGGATTGAAGATTAGTATTATCTGCGTTATTCGGACTATTGTCCCCATCTTCATTGTTATTTGTACAACGTTTCGGCCGATATACCCTCCGGCCTTCTTTATTTAAAAGATATGTAATCCCCATGACATCAGGAGAACATTCAGGAGTGACTCAACTCTTCGTAAACATCTCGTCCGAGTCAAGCCCTCAACAGAATATAACATAATTGTGTGTATTCCATCCCATGCAGCTGTGGCAAAGAATACAAAGGTGAAACATGCCGCCCACTGAAAGTAAGACTAGAAGAACATCGTAAAGCAGTGGTGCGAGGAGAAATAGAAAAGTCGGGTATGCTGACCCTATATGGAATGAAAAGGGAAACCATCTGCCCTTATGGGACGAAGTTAGAATAATAGATAGAGAAGAACATTGGAAGAGAAGACGCCTCAAAGAATCAGCACATATGATAGGCTGTACTGGGCTGTTAAGTAGACCTAGCATAGAAATGAATACAATATGGGAACCCATAATTAAGAAGGCCAGATCAGATTGAGAGAAAAAACAAAAAAACAAAAAAACAATATGAGTCTAGGTAAAAAATCATATATATAAGTAAAATAGGTAGATATTCTAGCCAAATCAAGACATTAGGTTTATAAGTTCCCAAAATTCACACTCAATTGTCCAATTGGACACATGGCCGAGTGGATTAGGCAGTTAGGTTTTAAAAAAACAGTTGTAAGTGACAGTTATCTCTGGTACACGAGTTCAATCCTGAGTGAAAGCTTCTACCCCAGCTATGGTTAGCGGAATGAGAACAGGATACCCCCGTGGACTAAATAAAGGGTTAGGTTCAAAGTTCCGTGATGGCTCCCGATTACGACAAGAAAGTTCCCGAGTTAAAAAGAAGGTTCCCGAGTCCGACAAGAAATACCTGAAGAAGGCCGGAGGGTATATCGGCCGAAACGTTGTACAAATAACAATGAATATGAGGACAATAGTCCGAATAACGGAGATAATACTAATTAAATTATCATACTGTGGTAAATCCACAGGTCCTGCTAATCTAGCCATATTATCTTACTGAGCGGTAAGCTGCAGTAAAAGTCTTTCGTATCAAAATAAGTAATCTAACAGTCATTACGTGGTAGTTTTCCTTGTTCTTAAGATAACGCCTGGATTACACTTATAGAGACTCCTGTAATTATAGAAGCTTTTATTAGATACTTCTGACAGCGCACATACCAATGATCCCTTTATCCGGAGAAACCTCTAAAAATTCCAATGTTCTGTAAATGTGATTTCTACAAACTTAGTCGTTACAATGGGAAGATTTGTGTAAATGCTGACAAGAAAATTGAAGACGTTTCGTAATGCGGGCAATTTTGAAGGCCGGGTTCTAATTAGGTGTTTGCTAATCGAGTATGCGGACCAGATTATGCAAAATCCTGTGTTGAATTTCAATGATGGATTGATGGGTTTCGGGCACGTGAACCATACGGAAAACGAGAGAGAGAGAGGGGGGGAGAGAGAGAGAGAGAGACGGTGTAATTAGATAGTGTGGCAAGAGAAGAGAGTTGACAAGTTTAAAGAGAGAGGGGTGGCAATGCAAGTTTTTTTCCTTTAATTTTCTATTACAAGTGAAAGAGAGAGTAAGAGAGAGGGTGTGTGTGTGAGAGCGATCGAGAGAGAGAGAGAGAGAGAAGGGAGTGGGGGAGAAAGAGTGAGGAGAGCCGACAATGTAACTTTTTTCGCTCTAATCTCTATTTCAAATGGGAGAGAGAGAGAAGAGAGAGAGAGAGAAGAGAGAGAGAGAGAGAGAGACGGGGTGGTAATTTAGATAGTGAGACAAGAGAAGAAGTTGACAAGTTAAAGAGAGAGGGGGTGGCAATGCAAGTTTTTTTCCCTTTAATTTTCTATTACAAGTGAAAGAGAGGGTGAGAGAGAGAGGGTGTGAGAGAGAGCGATCGAGAGAGAGAGAGAGAGAGAGAGTGAAGGAGAGAGAGAGAGAGAAGGAGTGGGAGGGGAGAAAGAGTGAGGAGAGCCGACAATATAACTTCTTCGCTCTAATCTTCTATTTCAAATGAGAGAGAGCGAGAGAGAGAGAGATAGTGAGTGAGCAAAATAGAGAGAGGGAGTATGTAAGGGAAAGAGAGGGGATGTTAGAGGGAGAGAGAGAGTGGATGTGTGAGAGAGAGAGGTCGACGATGGTTTTTCCTTATTCTAATCTTCTATTCCAAATAAAGTGAGTGAGAGAGAGAGAGAGAGAGCAAGAGAGGAAAGAGAAAGAAAGAGAGAGGGTGGCTAGAGAGAACAAGCAAGAGAGATAAAGAGCAAGAGAGAGTGAGCAAGAGAGAGAGTGGGCAAGATAGATAGAGAGAGAGACGTTGATAATGCAACTTTCCCCCTTCTAATCTTCTATTCCAAGTGAAAGATAGAGAGAGAGAGTGAAAGAGAAAGAGAGAAAGAGAGAGGGGGGCGAAAGAGAGAGGGAGGGAGAGAGAAAGGGGGAAGGAAGAGAGAAAGAGAGGGAGGGCTAGAGAGAGAGTGGGGAAAACCGACAATGCAATTTTCTCCCGCTAATATTCTATTCCCAATTAAATAGAGAGAGTGAGAGTTAGAGAGAGCAAAAGAGAGAAAGAGAGAGAGAGAGGGAGGGAGGGGGAGCAAGAGAGAGAGAGAATGAGAAAGAGAGCGTTAAGAGAGAGAGAGAAAGCGAGAGAGAGAGAGTGAGAGAAAAGAGGGAGAGTTAGAGAGTGAGCAAGAAAAAGGAGAGAGTGAGCAGAAAGAGAGAGAAAGAGAGCGAGCAGAGAGAGAGAGAGAGAGAGAGAGGAGGAGAGATAAAGGAGAGAGAGAATGAGAGAGAGAGAGAGAGAATGAAAGAGAGAAAAAGAGGATCAACAATACAACTCATTCCCCCCCCCCTCTCATCTAAATCTTTCATTGCAAGTGAATCTAAAAGCAATTTGAACTGAAATCCTTTTCTTTCTCTTCACGTGGATTTACTAATTGCCAAATTTGAAACTTGATCTTCTCAAATCGATCGCCATATTTAAAACTCTCCTTCCCGTAAACCTCGCGACATCGTTTCATTTCTCGCGTTTTGTGGAGGCGCCTGGTGTAATGGTTATCGTCGAAGGAAACGGACACGCCAAGACGAGTTGAAATCCTGGACGCGGCTTTTGGCAATTCATATAGAGCAAATATTTTTCGGGAAAGGTACGAATGCAATAATCCCTTCAGCTATAGGTAAATTGTAAGTATACATCGCTGATGAGAAATTAATAAAGTTGAAACAGCTGCTGTACGATGTTCTACGTAGGGGGCAATATTTGCCGAGGTTTGCTTGTCATGATTATTTTCATTAATTATCGAATTTTATACGATATACACATTGTAACTGCCTTCAAGCATATATATTATATATATATATATATATATATATATTATATATATATATGTGTGTGTGTGTGTGTGTGTGTGTGTGTGTGTGTGTGAAAATAAATGGAAATTAATCCGAAATTATGAATTTAACATTTATGAAAATGATGTTTATAATTGCTGACAGAAATCTGTTTCGACCGCTTTAATAGATCGGTTATCATCAAGAGCAACATTTGAGAGAAAGACGGGATGAATAACCGTTAGAAGAAAGGGTACAAACAAAACGCTATTATTATGAACAATTTTGATACTCATTATACACTTTTATATAATTTAGGAAACTTCTCTCCGAACTCGGGCAACCTCTCTTCAAACTTTGGGAAACGTCTCTCCAAACTTTGAAACCTTCACTTTGAACTCGGAAACCTTCTCTTCGAAATTATGACATAATAGAATTCTTTTAAATGTCTACATTTGGAAACCAGTTCGCTTCTCTTGTTCAACAAGAGAGGTGATCTGGTTTCCAAAAGTAGACATTTAAACAAATATAAAATTATATAAAAGTGTATAATGAGTATCAAAATTGTTCATCTTTTGAGTTTTATTATGAACTATAATGCTTCTGATTTTTTAAAATAAAATTTATTTTATTTTTAACACAGAACACGCATTTTAAAAAATTCCAGCATTGAATAATAGCGTTTTGTTTGTACCCTTTCTTCTAACGGTTGTTCATTCCCGTCTTTGTCACATATGTTGCTCTTGATGATGGCCGATCTATTAAAACGGTCGAAACTGATTTCTGTCAGCAATTATAACATCATTTGTTTTTTTCATAAATATTAAATTCATATATATATATATATATATATATATATTATATAATTTTTTTTTTTTTTTTTTTTCTTAATTTCAATCAAGATTTGAATTTCAGACGTATCTTTTTTTTTTTAAATTCACTTGTCAGTTGATATTTTATTGTGTGGTTTTATAAAAATGCAATAATGATCGGAAAAGTGATATGAAATTTTGAGAAATGAAATTTTTCTGAATGTTAACAGACACCCAAATAAAAGTCACAGTAAAATAATCTTCGCTTCTAATTAAAATGTTTATTTTACATGTTCATCTCAGACATTCTTTTATTATTTTTGCAAAAAATTATTTTCAAATTGCAATTTGCAAAATATTCCTAACGCCGGTTTTTTTTTTGTTGTAATTTTAGACATATTGACATGAGGCGATGTCTCATATTTCATTTTAGTTTCTTTCTCATTTTACATTAATGACAGCATTTCTTATTATATATAATTAATATAATATAAATATATATATATATATATATATATATATATATATATAATATTTAGAGAGAGAGATAGACATAAATATATTGTCCATAATCCAATTCTTATACATATTTCTCTCTCTACAAACAACACACACACACACACATATATATATATATATATGTATGTGTGTGTGCATGGTGTGTGTTTGTAGAGAGAGAGAATATGTATAAGAAATTGAATTATTGCATATTATGCTTAAGTCCTCTCTCTCTCTCTCTCTCTTCTCTCTCTCTAATATATATATATATATATATATATATATATATATATATATATATATATACCGTTGGATTGACATTATAAGTATAAATTGAATTACTGGCATATATATTTTTATAGTGTATATATACATATATATATATATATATATATATATATATATACGCAATATTTAAATATGTATGCCAGTAATTCAATTTCTTCTTATAATGTCTATCCAACGGTATATATATATATATAGTATATATATTTATATATAATATATATATATATATATATATATTATATATATATATAAATAAGTATATATATGCCAATAATTTATTTTTAAAAATCTATTTTTACATCACCCGGAGGGTGTTTTTTTTTATTGTGCTAATAAGTATAATTTACAAATTACAAAAGACCGATTTCAATAATAAAGAGTTGACATGACATAAAAGTAACAAAGAAACTAACTAAACGAACTTTTCTGTTATGACACGCATTAATAAATGTAATAAAATGTCTATTCCTTTTGTATAAGGAGGTTGCCTCTTTTTATTTAAGAAAAAAAGGTTCCATAACAATAGATTGATATCGAAAGAGAATTTGAAAGCGAAAAAACAATTGGACACATAGCCTAGTGGATAAGGTAGTTAGGTTAAGACAGTTCTAAGTGACAGTTATCCTTGAATCCCGAGTTCAATCCTGAGTAGAAGCAGTAACATAGAAAAATAATTAACACAACTCCTACCCCAGCTATGGTTAGCGGAATGAGAACAGGATACCCCCGTGGAATAAATAAAGGGTTAGGTTCAAAGTTCTGTGATGGCTCTCGATTACGACAAGAAAGTTTCCGAGTTCGCAAAGAAGGTTCCTGATTTCGAGAAGGTCCCTGAGTCCGACAAGGAATACCTGAAGAAGACCGGAGGGCATATCGGCCGAAACGTTGTATAAATAACAATGAAGATGGGGACAATAGTCCGAATAAAGCAGATAATACTAATCATCAAACCTCATCTCAAACATTCATTTTTAAAATATCTTTTTTAATGAACTCATTGCACGCTCGGTTTTCCGGTAAACGCCGGGGGTCCAGCGAGCTTCGGCCGCTGGACTCGTCGAGAGTTTAATAATAGCGTCGATTCCTGAGGGCGCCCCCCCCTGTGGGGTAATGCCGTAGGGATCGACGCAATTTTTGTTCTTTCCCACCCATGAGCTTCCCACACTGTCGGCTGGGGCGTTAGAATGCACCGACTGCACCTCTGCAGAGGGGTAAGACTCCCCCAATGGGGCCACCTGTTGGCCGTGGGTGGCGACCCGTGATGCTTAAGGATAGAGCCCAGGTGGATGAGCAGTTCATGACATGAAATACTCCACTTTGGCCCTATCTTGGGCTAGATGGGCGGTCGGAGAGGCCCCCCTCCGATCAATCCAGCTGGTCACGTCAAGCCCTAGCACCTATATGATTTTCCCAACACTAATTGGCCCTTATCGCAAGCCCCAACCCCTTTTTATCATATGGGTGCTAGAAGGCGGTGGCTGCGGGTCTACATGTCCTGGGAATGACATTAAACTCTATCTGATGGTGAGGTTCTAGTTTTGGAGGTTTTGGGGAATGTGGAGCACCCTTCATCACCATTGCTCCCTGGTCCACTCTGACCCGGAGTCGTAGTACCTGTTAGGGTCCCATCTATGGGTTAAATAGAAAAATGTATTTATAAAAAAAATTGTATTATGCATTAAGAATTGATTAATTTAAAAACTTTATCAGCATTAAATGACCCACTGAGGTTGATATGCCGTAAAACAAAACAAAACAAACCAAACCCATGAGATTCGGCTTGTGGGTGGGCCCACGTTAAAACGAGGCCTTGTGCCTAGTCCATACAAGTGGGTTATGAGACAAATATACCCATCTCAAACATTCAGAGAAATAGGAAAAACAAACTAAAAGCCAAATGTTTTATATGACATGTTTGGTCCTAAACAATAATCATCTTTTTGTGATTTTCATATAAATTTAGACAACTCCTAAAATGATTTCTTTCTCATTCGAAGAATTGTCAGCGGATAAAGATCAACAATCAAATCTGAAATGGAAACGAGCGATTTATGTTCGGGTTTTTTTAGTGTTGGGTTGGGTTGGGGGTGGGGGTGAAAGTTATTGGAATTATTGAATTTCTTGTTTTTTTTTTCTCACCAGTTTCAACTTGGTCATGAAGCGTTACATGTGATAAAAGGCGATAAATATGTCAGGATATTTACACTATTTTGTAATGTTAATGGGTAGGAATCTCCCATCTCTCAACCTTACTGCTCTCTCTCTCTTCTCATCTCTCTCTCTCTCTCTCTCTCTCTCTCTCTCTCTCTCTCTCTCTCTCTAAAACGTACACAATCTCACACACATTATCCCTCTCGCTCTTTGACATACACACCATAACCTCTGCCTCTCTCTCTCTCTCTCCCCTCTCTCTCTATCTCTCTCACTCTCTCTCTCTCTCACTACACACACACACACACACAAGATGTGTCTTCTCTCATACCTATCCCACACTCTCCCCCCTCTCTCTCTCTCTTCTCTATCACACACACACACACACACAAGCTGTGTCTTCCTCTCATACCTATCACACACACACACTCCCTCTCTCACACACATTCTCTTTCTCCTCCTTCGCATGAATGTACATTTCTTTAGTTCTCTCTACGTACCCATCCCATTACGTGTGTGTGTGTGTGTGTTGTGTGTGTGTGTGTGTTGTGTGTGTGTGCGTGTGTGTGTGTGTGTGCAAGCGGTCGTGTGTGTGTGTTTTCACCGTTTGGCCGCAATTCAGTTCCGACAATAAAACAGCAGTGTAAATGAAGAAAGAGAAATAAAGAAAGAAGGAAATAAAGAAAAGAAAGAGAAAGAAGAAAGAAAGAAAGAAAGAAAGAAAGAAATGTTTTAAAAGAGCGAAGAAAAAAAAGAAAGAAAAGAAAGAAAAGAAAGGAAAGAAAGAAAGAGAAGAAAAGAAAGAAAGAAAGAAGAAAGAAAGAGAAAGAAAGAAAGAAAAGAGAGAGAAGAAAGAAAAAGAAAGAAAGATAGAAGGAGAAAGAAAAAAGAAGGAAAGAAAGAAAGAAGAAGAAAGAGAAATAAAAGAAAGAAAAGGAAAGTAAGAAAGAGAAGAAAGAGAGAGAAAGCAGAAGGAGAAAGAAAGAAAAAAGAAGGAAAGAAAGAAAGAAAGAAAGAGAAATAAAGAAAGAAAAGGAAGAAAGAAAGAGAAAAGAAAGAAGAAAGCAAAGAAAAAAGAAAGAAAGACAGAAGGAGAAAGAAGAAAAGGGAAAGAAAGAAAGAAAAAGAAAGAAAGAAGAAAAAGAGAAAGAAAGAAAGAAAGAAAAGAAAAAGAAAGCAAGAAAGAGAAAGAAAGAAAAAAAGAAAGAAAAAAAGAAAAAAGAAAGAAAGAGAAAGAAAGAACGAAAAAAAAGAAAGAAAAAAAGCAAGAAAGAGAAAGGAAAGAAAGAAAGAAAGAAAAAGAAGGAAAGAAAGAAAAGAAGAGAAGCAAGAAAAAAAAAAAAAAAAAAAAGAAAAAAAGAAAAAGCAAGAAAGAGAAGAGAAAAGAAAGAAGAGAAAGAAGAAAAAAAAGAAAGAAAAAAAAAGAAAGAAAAAAAAGAAAGAAAAGAAAGGAAAGAAAGAAAGAAAGAAAAGAAGGAAAGAAAGAAAGCAAGAAAGAGAAGGAAGAAAGAAAGAAAGAAAGAAGGAAAGAAAGCAGAAGAGAAAGCAAGAAAGAAAAAAAAATGAAGAAAGAAAAAGAAAGGAAAAAGAAAAAAAAAAAAAACAACGGATAAATGATATCAGGTTTCTATTATAACGTCAGTCCATGATGATATTGATGCTTCTATTAAGGAAGAAGTGAAATTTTTAAATTAAAATTCCATAAGTATAGCGAGAATTTGGATGGCTAAAATCACTTTATTCTGAAAGCATTTTAACTCAATGGCTCTAATATAAATCTCACCATAATGTACACACACACACACACACCACACACATGCTTACGTAAACATACTATGTAGCAAACTTATGAAATCAGATATGAGAGCCTGATTTATCGAATTTTGCACGTTCCATTTTAAATTGTTTTCATAGCGACTCGGCAAATGTACATGGACACTGTCTTAGTCGATAAAATAAATAAAATTAGCATTTGAACATCGAGAAATAATTTAACGCTTTTAGCAACTTCCGTTGGTTGGTTGGTTGGTTGGTTGGTTTCGTATTACGACATGTCAGTGCTGTGGGTTATTTTATGTCGAAGATGTTCACCAATCTCTATGTTGTATACCCTTTCTTACTTCTTACTTCTTTGGTCGTATTTTCTTCTGGCCGGCTTTGGTTCTTCTATCATCTATCTTGGTCTGGTCTCTTCTAAGGTCTGGTCTTTCTTGGGAACTTCGGGTCTGGTCTTCTATGGGGATTTCTCGTTATCAGAAGCCCTGTGTCATTGTTAGTTTTTAGATAATAAACACAAGACTTCGATTTACTTTTGATCTTATTTTATTGTTAATCCCCAAACCAGACATCTGCGCATATCCTTACATCCTACGAGCTCGGCTCCTACTTGCTAACTGACTGAGTTGCTTACTATCCTTAAACCGGAAGACAGGGTCTTCTATGCCTTCCGGTTCTTACGATTTATCCCCGGAAGGCAAGGTGAGAGTGAGGTCAAGCGCTGTCACCCACTCTCAAGGCCATCAACTGCACTAATCGCCATTATGTTTCTACACTACCTTATATAAGTATTATGGATCCAATAATTATGTAACATCTACAATCATACCAATTTTTTTATTCATTCTTGGTGGGTACTGAATTTTTTTAGTTCAATTTTTCAAAAACATTTTTAAACCCATCTTTTTTCTATTTAACCCATAGATGGGACCCTAACTGGTACTACCATCGCCGATCAGAGTGGACCTGGAAGTAAAATGGTGATAAAAGGGAGTAGCCTAAGTAAGGAGCAAAGTGGAATGTTGTATGTCATGGACTGTTCAGTCACCAAGCTTCCATCCTTAAGCATCAGCGGTCACCACACACGTCCAATAACTGGCCCATGTGGGAGTGGTTCTTATCCCTCTGCAGAGCTGCAGTCGGTGTATTCTGAAGCCACATTGACAGGGATATGAAACTTCCGTAACAAAAATATTGTTCTATGAAAAACCACGATCAAAAAGAAAAATAGGCGGATGTGAACTTTCAGAACCCTACAATCAAAATTTTTTTTTCTTCTTTCAATGGATTATTATCGATTGTACACCAATCTATCAGACTGTGAAAAAAAATTCAAAAAAGTAATTTATTTTTCAAGTTTTCAGGAGTGCTCAGCACCCCGTATAAGTTTATAGTAAATCGATCCCCCATATTGGAACCGCTCGAAAGGAAAATGGCACAAAGGTGTCAAAGTTAGGGTGAAAAAACAGAACCCAAATTATTTATTATCGAGCGGTTCCGATATGGGGGATCGATTTACTATAATAATACGTTGAAAAAAAAAAGAAATTACAAAGAAAAAATATTTTTCAGCGGTTCCGATATGGGGGATCGGTTTACGATAAACTTATACGGGGATCTGAGCACCCCTGAAAACTTGAAAAATAAATAACTTTTTAGAATTTTTTTTTTACAATCGGATAGATTGGTGTGCAATCGATAATAATACGTTGAAAAAAAAAAAAGATTAAAAACAAAAATTTTAGATGGGGGGGGTCTGAAAGTTCAGGTCCGCCAAAAAATAAATACATAAAATCATGCTACTTTTTCCACTCTCAGTCATATTAGTTTATGTTGACTTTTTTCTGTTATATATATATATATATATATATATATATACCAACCCCTCCGCACGAGCAGGATGCGACACAAGGTCAGTTTCTTAAGCGGAGTTCAACAGGTTTGAATTCGGAGTTTTTCCCTTCTCTTAGACCGGTTGCCAAACCAAGGTTAAAGAGCCCAGTCTGCCCTGCTATTTATCCATAGCTGGAGGGAGAGTAGGATTCATACCTTTCCCAAGGGTATTAGCGCTATGTGAAATGCCAACGGCTTCGTCCAAGAAATGAACTCGCGTTGACGAGTCCATTTCCTACGACTCTAACCATTAGACCACGCGCCTTTTTTCTGTTATAGTTATTTACTAAGCTGAGCTTAGATGTGGCACAAGGCCAGAAGTGTTACATAATTATTAGATACCTAATGATTATGGCAATAGTGTAGAAATCATAATGGCGATTAGTGCAGCTGATGGCCTTGAGAGTGAGTGACAGCGCTTGACCTCCCTCTCACCTTGCCTTGCGGGGATGAATCGTGAGAACCGGAACCCCCATAGAAGGCCCTGTTCCGGTTTAAGGATACTAAGTAACTCAGTTAGTTAGAGGTAGCAGCGAGCTCGAAGGGGTAAGTCGTGTTATACACGCGGTCCCTCAACTGCGCAGGTGTTTGGAAATCCATTTGGAAATAAAGTAACATCAACGTAAATCGAAGTCTTGTGTTTATTACCTAAAAACTAACAATGACACAGGGCTTCTGATTAGCGTCTGAGGCGAAGAGTCACACCTACCATCAGCTCCTCACTTCAACGCACAGATCTCTGTGCTACTCATACGCTGCATTGGCAAGGGGCAGTATCGAACCAGGAACCTTCCGGTTCCCAGTGGAACACTCTACCGACTGAGCTAACCCTTTTTAATTGTTTTTTTTTAAAATAACACAAGGCATTTGTATAAATACTTTGTCTTTCTTTTCTAAAATGGTAAACAAAATGTATTTTTCGATGGAACTATCTTATTTAATAAATGTAAAGATCGTTCTGTTGAAAGTTGATTAACTGTGGTAAATTAACTCAAATGTTAGAAGGAGCTTTGACACATGACAAAAAAAAAACGATGTACATAAAATGTGTTGAATTTTAAGTTAAACCTTTTTTTTTTTAGAAACGTCATATTTTATTATCCAATTAACGAGAATTTCATTAAATCAAATAATTAGCTAGGTTTGTGGATTTCTTTTTCAAGGATGATTTCAGCAGTTATATATATATATATATATATATATATATATATATATATATATATATATATATATATATGTCTGTGTGCCTGTGTACATATATATATGTGTGTGTATGTGTATATATATATGGATGTGTGTGTATATATATATGTATATACATATATGTATAAACATATATGTATATACATATATGTATATGCATATATGTATATATACATATATATGTATATACATATATGTATATACATATATGTATATACATATATGTATAAACATATATTTATATATATATACACATATATGCATAAACATATGTGTATTTATAAACATATATGTATAAACATATATGTATATATATATAAACATATATGAATAAATATATATATATATATAAACATATATGTATAAACATATATGTATATATATATATATAAACATATATGTATAACATATATGTATATATATAAACATATATGAATAAATATATATGTATATATATATAAACATATATGTATATATATACACATATATGTATAAACATTTATGTGTATACATATATGTATATATATATAAACATATATATATAAACATATAAACATATATGTATAAACATATATGTATATATATAAACATATATGTATATATATACACATATATATAAAGATATATGTATAAACATATAAACATATATGTATAAACATATATGTATATATATACACATATATGTATAAATATATATGCATATACATATATGTATATATATATACATATATGTATATCTATGTGTGTGTCTGTGTGAATATATATGTGTGTGTATGTATATAAATATAGATATGTCTCTCTCTATATATATACATATGTGTGCGCATATATAGATATGTTTCTCTATAAATATGCGTGTACACAGGTGTGTATATATATATATATATATGAGTCGAGGTAGTGTGGACATGGAGTCAACAGCACCTGATTAATAACACTTTCTTCCCTATACAATCATAATACCAAAGAACATATATATATATATATATATATATATATATATATATATATATATATATATATAAGTGTTTGTGTGTTTGTGTGTGTATGTATATGTATATATATATAGGCGGGGAGGCACATGTAATGGTTAGAGACCTAGAAAATGGACACGTCGACGTGAGTTCAAATCCTGGACGAGACTATTTACATTTCAATGAACAGATTAAGATAGATGGATGGATAATGAACAGATTGAAGAATTAACAGAGATAGATAGAATAGATAGATAGATAGATAGATAGATAGTTATTACTAGAGATAGATAGATAGATAGATAGGTATTAATAGAGATAGATGGATAGGTATTAACATATATATATATATATATATATATATTATATATATAATATATATATATATAATATATAATATATATATATAAATATATGCATATATAGGTATTAACAGAGATAGATAGATAGATAGATAGGTATTAACAGAGATAGATAGGTATTATCATAGATAGATAGATAGATAGATAGATAGATATTAACAGAGATAGATAGATAGGTAGGTAGGTAGGTATTAACAGAGATAGATAGATAGGTATTAATAGATATAGATAGATAGATAAGTATTAATAGTGATAGATAGATAGGTATTAACAGAGATAGATAGATAGATATGTATTAAGATAGATAGATAGGTATTAACAGAGATAGATATATAGATAGATAGGTAGGTATTAATAGAGATAGATAGATAGATAGGTATTAACAGAGATAGATAGATAGAAAAATAGATAGGTATTAACAGAGATAGATAGATAGATAGATGGGTATTAACAGAGATAGATAGATAGATAGATAGTTATTAACAGAGATTGATATATAGATAGGTATTAACAGTTTGCTATATAGATAGATAGATACGTATTAACAGAGATAGATAGATAGCTAATGACAGAGATAAAAAGATTGATAACGAGAGAGAGATACATACAGAGACATATGAACAGATCTAGACAGAGAGAACGGGATTAGATAGATAGATAAATAGATAGATAGATAAATAGATAGAAGTAGAAAGTGATATATATATCAATATATCTATATATGAACAGACAGTGATTTTCTTCTTAATAATGAATTGGCACAGGTGAGATAATTTTCTTCGGCTTCAATCGATTTTCCTATTTAATTATGTTTCGTCCTAGTTTCCCGATTTTTTTTACAAATCGATCCATTTTCTTTGTTTACACTCACATGTCTGTCTGTGTGTCCCTCGCGTCTGTAAAAGGTGAGCATGTGCGTTTGTTTTTCGTCCATATACGATGAGGAAAGGACATCTATCTGCAGACACATCCTCTATCTGTTCATCTACTGTAGAACCCCATGGCTATGTTGTTGTGTTCGAATAGTTCGATAGATAGATAGATAGATAGATAGATTCATACATATGAACAGGTTTAGACAGACAGATAGAAAGGGATCAGACAGCGTGGGATTATTTTGATATATATAAGGTGCGCTGTGATCCACCACTTAAACTTATCGACTCGGCGTGGTCACGTGGATTAAACCCCAGCCAATCAACAGCTCGAATACGTGGTCAGTCAACTATTCAATCGCCGATATTGAAAACCGTTCATTTGCACGTTATTCGACATTGACGAACTAAACTGCAACCAAGGACTTTGTTCAACGCAAGGATCATACCCAATACCAAAGAACAACCAAAGGATCATAACCAACACTAAGTAACAAACCAAAGGATCATACCCAACACTAAAGAACAACCAAAGGATCATACCCAATACCAAAGACAACCAAAGGATCATACCCAACACTAAGTAACAACCAAAGGATCATACCCACACTAAGAAACAACCAAAGGATCATACCCAACACTAAGGAACAACCAAAGGATCATACCCAAACCTAAGTAAGGCAACCAAAGGATCATACCCAAACTAAGTAACAACCAAAGGATCATACCCAACACTAAAATAACAACCAAAAGGATCATACAACCCAAACTAAGTAACAACCAAAGGATCATACCCAACACTAAAGAACAACCAAAGGATCATACCTAACACTAAAGAACAACCAAAGGATCATACCCAACACTAAGGAACAACCAAAGGATCATACCCAATAACAAAGAACAACCAAAGGATCATACCCAATACCAAAGAACAACCAAAGGATCATGCCCAATACTAAGGAACAACCAAAGGATCATACCCAATACCAAAGAACAACCAAAGGATCATACCCAATACCAAAGAACAACCAAAAGGATCATAAACCAACACTAAGGAACAACCAAAGGATCATACCCAACACTAAAGGAAAAACCAAAGGATCCATACCCAATAACAAAGAACAACCAAGGATCATACCCAAATACCAAAGAACAACCAAAGGATCATGCCCAATACTAAGGAACAACCAAAGGATCATACCCAATACCAAAGAACAACAAGGATCATACGCCAATACCAAAGAAACAACCAAAAGGATCACTAAGAACAACCAAAGGTCATACCCAACACTAAAGAACAACCAAAGGATCATACCCAATACCAAAGAACAACCAAAGGATCATACCACACTAAAGAACAACCAAAGATCATACCCAATACCAAAGAACAAACCAAAGGATCATGCCCAATATTAAGGAACAACCAAAAGGATCCATACCCAATACAAAGAACAACCAAAGGATTCATAACCCAATACCAAATAACACCAAAGGATCATGCCCCAATACTAAGGAACAACCAAAGATCAAATACCCAACACCTAAGGAACAACCAAAGGATCATACCAATACCAAAGAACAACTAAAGGATTATACCCACACTAAGGAACAACCAAAGGATCATAACCCAACCTAAGAGCAACCAAAGGATCATCCCAACACTAGTAAACAACCAAAGGATATCATACCCACACTAAAAAAGCAACCAAAGGATCATACCCAACACTAAGTAACAACCAAAGGATCATACCAACACTAAAGAACAACCAAAGGATCAATACCCAATACCAAAGACACCAAAGGAATCATGCAAATACTAAGGACAAACAAAGGATCATACCCAATCCAAAGGACAACTAAAGGATTATACCCAACACTAAGGAACAAACCAAAAGGATCATACCCAAACCTAAGTAGCAAACCAGGATCATACCCACACTAAGTACAACCAAAGGATCATACCCAACCTATAAAACACCAAAGGATCATACCCAACACTAAGTTGTCTGTGTGCGCCTGTGTACATATATATATGTGTGTGTATGTGTATATATATATGGATGTGTGTGTATATATATATGTATATACATATATGTATAACATATATGTATATACATATATGTATATGCATATATGTATATATACATATATATGTATATACATATATGTATATACATATATGTATATACATATATGTATAAACATATATTTATATATATATACACATATATGCATAACCATATGTGTATTTATAAACATATATGTATAACATATATGTATATATATATAAACATATATGAATAAATATATATATATATATAACATATATGTATAAACATATATGTATATATATATATAAACATATATGTTAAATAACATATATGTATATATATAAACATATATGAATAAATATATATGTATATATATATAACATATATGTATATATATACACATATATGTATAAACATTTATGTGTATACATATATGTATATATATATAAACATATATATATACATATAAACATATATGTATAAACATATATGTATATATAATATAACATATAATGTTATATATACACATATATATAAGATATATGTATAAACATATAAACATATATGTATAAACATATATGTATATATATACACATATATGTATAAATATATATGCAATATACATATATGTATATATATATACATATATGTATATCTATGTGTGTGTCTGTGTGAATATATATGTGTGTGTATGTATATAAATTAGATATGTCCTCTCTATATATATACATATGTGTGCGCATATATAGATATGTTTCTCTATAAATATGCGTGTACACAGGTGTGTATTATATATATATATATATGAGTCGAGGTAGTGTGGACATGGAGTCAACAGCACCTGATTAATAACACTTTCTTCCCTATACAATCATAATACCAAAGAACATATTATATAATATATATATATATATATAATTATATATATTATATATATATATAGTGTTTGGTGTTTTGTGTGTGTATGTATATATATATATATAGGCGGGGAGGCACATGTAATGGTTAGAGACCTAGAAAATGGACACGTCGACGTGAGTTCAAATCCTGGACGAGACTATTTACATTTCAATGAACAGATTAAGATAGATGGATGGATAATGAACAGATTGAAGAATTAACAGAGATAGAATAGAATAGATAGATAGATAGATAGATAGATAGTTATTACTAGAGATAGATAGATAGATAGATAGGTATTAATAGAGATAGATGGATAGGTATTAACATATAATATATATTATATATATATATATATATATATATATATATATATACATATATAATATATATATATATAAATATATGCATATATAGGTATAACAGAGATAGATAGATAGATAGATAGGTATTAACAGAGATAGATAGGTATTATCATAAGATGATAGATAGATAGATAGATAGATATTAACAGAGATAGATAGATAGGTAGGTAGGTAGGTATTAACAGAGATAGATAGATAGGTATTATAGATATGATAGATAGATAAGTATTAATAGTGATAGATAGATAGGTATTAACAAGATAGATAGATAGATATGTATTAAGATAGATAGATAGGTATTAACGAGATAGATATATAGATAGATAGGTAGGTATTAATAGAGATAGATAGATAGATAGGTAGAAAAATAAGATAGGTATATATATATATATATATATATATATATATTATATATATATATATAACAAGTTTAAATATTGTAATATACCTATGATAATTATATTTATCTTTACATATAGTTAATTCTTTAAAACGTAATACCTCTTAAAATTACGGTCTTAAGATAAGCAAAATTAACACTTTGTCTTTTGCAATTTAAGTATTTAATTATAATATTTAATCTATTTTGAAATTTAAAAATACTCATAAAATATAGTTTCTAAAATTTCATCAATCTTTTCTAATATATAATTAAAGATAATCTTTTTTTATTTACTGATTTATCTAATTAATCTAATATATTTTATTTTATTTTACAAGTAAAAAAAAGCTAAGTAAATAAATTCTTCTATTTGAGCGTTTTTTATTTTGAATTCAAGATAGATACAATGTAGGAATATTCACCGGATGTTAACCAGACAGATTATATATATATAATATATATATATATATATATATATATATATTATGGGAGTAAATATGGAAAATAAATCCGACAATAAAGAATTTGAAAAACAAGTGTTCAAAAATGAGATGAATTTATTCATCAACGCTTAAACGTTTCGGTTTATTTAAACCTTCATCAGGATGTATTAAAGGGTGAAGAAATTGATTGATGTTTTATAGATGACAGGAGATAAAAATCTTTATAAATTTTGTTGTGTAACTGTATTTGTTCAGTGTTATATTTTTGAAAGACGAGTTGCGACCCGCACACGCGAGATGTCATGATGCGTTACGTAACTGGAAGAATGCATTCAACAACAACAAAATCCTTAATGGACTGATTCATAGTGCCGTGCATTTTAGGCACTGTGAGAGACGGAAATGCTATAACAGTAAGGATTTAAATTAGGTATTGCAATTGTTATTGTAACACAATTCAACTCGCTATTAGTTGGATCTGAGAGACTATTGCTAAAATTTCCAATATTAGTCAAATAAATACAACACTGACTAAAAACATTTGTTTTTTCACATTTATTTTCTGATATTCACTGCCATGTAGAAGAGAATACCAAGTTCTATCTACACTGTCATGGTCTAGGAAGAAAAATTCTCGTTTACTTTTGATCCGATTTCGTACAGCAACAAGGATTGCAGCAGTGGAAGAAAAACGGTGACCTTTCTTCAACAGCTTATTAAGTTTTCGAAAGTGACCAAAAGTCTGGTGGTGCCAAATTGGTTTAACAAGTATGAATCAAATGAAGTGTGAACGGGGGTGCAGGTGAGAAGTCTGCAAACGTTCTCTTGTTTGCGCACCAATTCCAACTGTGCCAAGTCGGCATGATGGCCAGCAGATTTGAAACTGAAAGGAATAAAGAGGAGATTCAAATTGCTGACACAATTGGATCCCCCCCCCTCCCTCATCCTCCTCCTCATCATCATCATGTCGTTCCGACAGCACGGATATCCATGATGACAATCTCTCGCAAACACCTCTATCGGTCATCGCCCCTGGAACGTCCTCAGTGCAGCATCCAGAATCCGCTGATAGAGCTGATCGATATATGTCATTGCTGGCCAGTCCAAATCGGCATAATGGCCAACAGCTTCCGGCTGGTCTTGAAATTGAAAGACATAAAGAGAAAATTCAATTCGCTGAACACAATTTCTCTGAATTTCGAGATGAGACTTGATAATTTGTATTATTTGTATTATTCGGCCCTTTATTGTTATACACACAACGTTTAAGCGATGAGGCCTCCAGTATTCTTTAGGTATTCTTAGCATCCTTCTCGAACTTTGGAACCTTATTTTCGAAATATGAACCTTCTCTCTAGGTTGCAGTTTCAATCTGGCCAAGGGATAATAACTTAGAATACTTATTTTTCATCATTCACTGCTTAGGCATTGATAATGATCTTTATCCAAATTGAAATATTGCAATTTTATCGGAGTTTATATCAGAGACCAATATTCCTTGCTGCCTTTTCTTCAGTTATGTAGCAAGGATTCGCCTTGTGCAGATGTTGAATGTAACAAATGTCACGAATATAAAACATGCAGCAAAGATCAAATTCGTTATAAATCAGTAATGGATCTGAGAGACTATCTTGTTAACCATTACACCAAACTTGGATGCCCAACTTAGCTTTGATGCAGTAGGTTCTTAATACATTGTTCTTAGCATATATTTTGATGGACTTGTCTTCTTTTTTTAAGGGTTTCTCTGTCTTGTCATATCCATGTTATCACATAATGTTTGTCTTTTTAACTGGTTTTGTTTTTACACCCATTCTTGTTTTGAGTTTGTGTTTTATTTAACGGCATATAAACCTCTGTGGGTCATTTAATGCCAAAATGGTTATTTGGGATTTCAGTCTTTAAAGTAGTGGTTCTATGGAGATAATCGGTTATGTTCTGTTATATGTTGTTGAAAAGGTTGCTTTTTTTTATAAAATTTAAAATGTTTTCAGGGTTTGTATTCTTAAAGATGTTCCTCAGGTTTCTTGCTTGATTGTAATTAGTGCGGATATGTTTAAGTCTGCTACAATTTAGAAGGATATGCTTGGTTGTAAGTTATACTTTGCATGTTGGGCACACTGGGGCATCCTCCCCTTTTAACAGGTACGAATGGGTAATGTGGGTGTGCCGCAATCTGGCGAGTATTACTTCTTCTCTTCTAATACTTCTGTGGCCTGTCGCCACTCTCCAATAACTTCTTGTATTTTGTGGAGTTTATTTTGGGTCTGATTGTCCCATGATTTCTGCCATTTGTCTAGTATAAATTTGTTTATGGTTGGTTTCAGATCTGTATATGGGATTTTAGATTTGCTCATATCTGTTTGAAGTGCTTTTTTTCGGCTTTGTCTGCTTTTTCATTTCCCTGGATACCAATGTGACTTGGTATCCATTTTTGTTTTGTTAATAGCCTGTTGTTTTATCGCATTTAAGATTTTATCAATTAACCCTCATAGTTCTAAAGGGAAAAAATTTCGATACCAGTTTCATTATTCTCTCTGTTCTCCAACTTTTTTTTTATATTGGATTGGAGATTTTACCAATCTACCCTCATAATTCTAAAGGGAAAATAATTGACACCAGTTTTGTAATTCTAAAGAGCCGGGTGTAGCTCAGTCGATAGAGCGTTCGGCTAGAAACCACGAGTTTCCTAGTTTGATACCGGCCCTCGCCAACTCAGCGTATGAGTAGCACAGGGATCTGTGCGGTAAAATAAGGAGCTGGTGGTAGGTGTGACGCTCCACATCAGACACTAAAACAATCTTCTTGGTCTAGCGCTAGTGAAAAGGGATAGACTCCTTCGTTGATTGGCTGATACCGACTTTAAGCCACCCCGACGACTTTACTTTACTCACATAAGTCTATCTGGTTTCAAACTTAAGATCTTATTTATAAATCCTGACTTTTACTTATCTCCGCACAGAACTTTTAAAGCGGATCACCGTGTGAATATCAAATTCAATATCTTATTATAATGGAGATTGTGTGTTTGTCTGTCTGTAACCGAAAATATATTACTACTCAAGACACAATTCCCTTAGTTATTTACGTCAGATTCTCCATGATTTTATCTTTATTTGAACCCCAATTATAAAATTGGTTACATTATTAATACTGTTGACCATAGTTACATACTAATAACATGCAATTATATTTAAATATATATATATTTAGAATTTGAAAATTTGCTTTTTGGAGCATTCTAAAGTATATTATTGTTTATATTTTTTGAAGGCAATTACAATGCATATATCGTATAAAATTCGATAATCATTGAAAATAATCATGACAAGTAAACTCGACAAATAACGAGCGCGACGTGGAATTCCGTACAGCTGGATCAACTTTATTAAGTCTCATCAGCAGTGTATACCTACGATTTCCCCCCGACAGAAATCGAAACCGGGAATCCAGCACGCAGAATCAGAAATTCTACCTCTGGGCCACCAGCCCTTGACACACGAAACAAGCCGAATTAATGACAAACGCCACTACTATACAAAGTACAGTGAGCGTTAGGGGGATATCAAATTGGCCTTTGCTAACTGTACTTTGTATAGTAGTAGCGTTTATCATTGACATTCGGCTTGTTTCGGGTGCCACGGGCTGGTGGCCCAGAGGTGGAATCTCTGATTCTGCGTGCTGTGTTCCCGGTTTCAATTTCTCTCGGAGGGAAATCGTAGGTATACACCGCTGATGAGACTTGAAATACCTGTTATTATTGATAATACAAATTTGATTTTGATGGATATGTAGTTAGTATTATTGATTTCTAATTGTTTGGTTTTATTATAATGAAAATAAACAAAAATATTGTTTGTGCTGAACATTATTTTAATCATTCAAATTTTCGACATAACAAAAATGATTATAAAATGCTAATTAGAATCATTCAGTGTATTTGATCACCGAACGCTGTTTTAATGGGAACCCACAGGGTATACGGGTAGTCTAGTTATGAGATAAAATGTACTTGGTTAGTTAATTAAACTTGGCGTTCAAGGATTTTCGTATTTGTGTTTTTGTGACAGAATTTCCTACTGGAATATTCTTGAATCGAACCAATTAAGTCAGATGATAACGGTTAGGAAATTGTTTAGGTTTTACGGAAATATAATCGTTATTTAAAAGAAAATACATCGAGAAACTTTACAGCCTTTAAAAAACACACGGTTTGCTTCTACACTAACATATCGTTCGTTTAAAAACAAACAAACAAAAAAGCAAACAGACTTTTCAACCACTTTCAAGAGACTTCAACATTTTTCAAGAGAAATATTTATTTAGTTGCAATTTTATGATTTCTCAATTCTAAAGATTGGTTTGGTTTGGTTTTGTTTTGTTTTACGGCATATCAACCTCAGTGGGTCATTTAATGCCGATAAAGTTTTGAAATAAATCAATTCTTAATGGATAATACAATTTTTTATAAATACATTTCTCTATTTAACCCATAGATGGAACCTTATCAGGTACTACCACTCCGGTTCAGAGTGGACCAGGGAGCAATGGTAATGAAGGGGTGCTCTACATTCCCAAAACCTCCAAAACTGGAAACTCACCATCAGATAAGTTTAACGTAATTCCCAGGACATGTAGACCCGCAGCCACCGCCTTCTAGCACCCATATGATAAAAAGGGGTTGGGGCTTGCCATAAGGGCAATAGGGTTGGGAAA
Organism: Doryteuthis pealeii; assembly: GCA_023376005.1. Taxonomy (NCBI): domain Eukaryota; kingdom Metazoa; phylum Mollusca; class Cephalopoda; order Myopsida; family Loliginidae; genus Doryteuthis; species Doryteuthis pealeii. The sequence goes on from CM042169.1 coordinate 13,197,980, forward strand.
CTCATATAGGTGCTAGGGCTTGACGTGACCAGCCGATTGATCGGGGGGGGGGGCTCCGACCGCCCGTCTAGCCCAAGATAGGGCCAAAGTGGAGTATTGCATGTCATGAACTGCTCATCCACCTGGGCTCTATCTTTAAGCATCACGGGTCAACACCCACGGCCAACAGGTGGCCCCATTGGGGGAGTGTTACCCCTCTGCAGAGGTGCAGTCGGTGCATTCTAACGCCCCCGCCGACAGGGTGGTGATTGTAAAGAGTATAATAATGATGATGATGATGATGATGATAATAAAGCC
>CM042169.1:13213276-13216971 GCA_023376005.1 Doryteuthis pealeii
AGGTTGGGTATGATCCTTTGGTTGTTCCTTAGTGTGGGTAATGATCCTTTGGTTGTTCTAGGTTGGGTACCTTTGATTCCTTGGTTGGTTTTCTTTTAGTGTTGGGTATGATCCTTTGGTTGTTCCTAGTGTTGGGTATGATCCTTGGTTGTTCTTTAGTGTTGGTATGATCCTTTGGTTTCTTAGTTTGGTATGATCCTTTGGTATGTTCCTTGTGTGGTATGATCCTGTGGTTGTAGTTCGACGGTAGTTGATCCTTTGGTGTTTCTTCTAAGTTGGTATGGATCCTTATAGGTTGGAGGTAATGGTTTTTCTATGGATATTTGGTTGTTCTTAGTGTTGGGTATGATCCTTTGGTGTTCTTAGTGTTGGGTATGATCCTTTGGTGTTCTTTAGTGTTGGGTATGATCCTTTGGTTGTTCTTTAGTGTTGGTATGATCCTTTGGTTGTTCTTTAGTGTTGGGTATGATCTTGGTTGTTCCGCTTAGTGTTGGGTATGATCCTTGGTTGTTTCCTTAGTGTGGTGTATGATCCTTGGTTGTTCTTTTAATACCTGTGCCGTTGTCGGTATGATCCTTGGTTGTTCTTTAGTATTGGAGTGATCCTTTGGTTGTTCCTTAGTGTTGTCTCAATGATCCCTTTGGTTGTTCTTGCTATTGGGTATTTATCCTGTTGGTTGTTCCTTAGTGTTGGGTATGATCCTTTGGTTGTTCTTTAGTGTGGTATCATCCTTTCGTTGGTATTTGCGGTATGATCCTTTGGTGTTCCTTAGTGGTTTTGGGTAGATTCTTGGGTTTCTTTAGTTTGTGGAGTATGATCCTTTGGTTGTCCTTAGTGTTGGGTATGATCCTTTGGTTGTTCTTAGGTTGGGTATATCCTTTGGCGTTCCTTAGTTCTGGGGTTGATCCTTTGGGTTGTTCTTTAGTGTTTGGGTATGATCCTTGGTTGTTCGTAGTTGGGTATGATCCCTTTGGTTGCTCTCCTTAGTGTTGGGTATGATCCTTTGGGTGCTCGACTTAGTGTTGGGTATGATCCTTTGTTTTCTTTATGTTGGGTATGTCCTTGGGTAGTTCTTTAGGTTTGGCGATATATCAGTTGGTGTGTCTTGAGTGTTGGATATGAACTTTATGGTTGTTCTTTAGATGTTTTGGGTATGAATCCTTTGGTTGTTCCTTAGTGTTGGGCATATGATCCTATTGGTTGTTCTTTACGTTAGTGTTGGGTATGATCCTTTGGTTTCTTTAGTGTTGGTATGATCATTTGGTTGTTCGTTTAGTGATTGGTATTGATCCTTTGCGTTGTTTCACACTTAGTGTTGGGTATGATCCTTTGGTTGTTCCTTAGTGTGTATGAGTCCTTGTTGTTCTAGTGTTGGGTATGGATCCTTTGGTTGTTCTTTAGTATGGGATAATGATCCTTTGTTGTTTCCTAGTGTTGGGTATGATCCTATGGTTTCTTTAGTATTGGGTATGATCCTTGGTTGTCCTTAGTGTTGGGTATGATCCTTGGTTGTTCTATAGTTTGGTTATGTCCTTTGGTTGTCTTTGTATTGTATATGATCTTTGTGTTCCTTAGTGTTAGGGTATGATCCTTTGGTTGTTTCTTTAGTATTGGGTATGATCCTATTGGTGTTCCTGAGTGTTTGGGATGATCGCTATTGATGTTCTTTCCCAGTGTTGGATTGATCCCCTGTTGTTCGGTTTATATTGGGTAATGCCCTCTTGGTTGTTCCGTAGTGTGGGTATGATCTTTGGTTGATTATATTGGGTTGATCCTCGCTTGTTCCTTCCCATGGCGCAAGTAGTTGGGTATGATTCCTTGTTGTTTCTTTTAGTGTTGCGGATATAGTCCTTCTTGGCGTTCCTATTTAGTGCTTGGTATCATGATATGTTGGTTGTTCCTTATGTTGGGTATGAATCCTTTAGATATAGTATCTTTTAGTGTTACGTATATCTGCTCGAGTTGTTTCTTTAGTGGTTGGGTCAGCACTGTCATTTGGTCTTTTTCCTTTAGTGTTGGGTATGATCCTTGTTGTTCCTCTAGTGTTGGGTATGATCCTTTGGTTGTTCTTTATGTGTTGGGTATGATTCCGTTGGTTGTTCCTTAGTGTTGGTTATGATTCCTCTTCGTGTTGTCTTTCGAGATGTTGCGGTATAGTATCCTATGGTTGTTCCTTAGTGGTTGGTATGATCCTTGTGGTTGGTTCCTTTAGGTTGCGATATGATCCTTTTGGTTGTCTTTAGTAATTTGGAGGTATGATCTTTGTTGTTCACTTCAGTGTTGGGTATGATCCTTTGGTTAGTCTGTTGAGTAGTTGAGGGTATGATCTATGGTTAGTTCCTGAGGTGGGATATGAGTCTTTGGTTGTTCTTTAGTGGTTGGTATGATCCTGTTTGTTGTTTCCTTAAGTGTTGGGTAATCATTTGGTGGTTCTAGGTTGGGTATGTCCTTTGGTTGTTCTTTAGTTAGGTATGATCCTTATGGTATGTTCTATAGTGTTGGGCGTATAATCATTTGGTTGGCATAAGTGTTGGGTATGCCTTGGTGTTCTTAGTGTTGGTATGATCCTTTAGGTATTTTCTTTGTAGTTGGGTATGTCTTGGTTGATTCCTAAGTGTGGGTATGATCCTTTTTTGTCCTCCGTGTTGGGTAGTGATCCTTTGCTGTTCTTTAGTGTTGGGATGATCCTTGGCTATGTTCTTTAGTTGTTGGGCCCTATGATCCTTGCTGTTGTGACTGAGTTTGTGATGATCCTTTTCGGTTGGTCCTTAGTGTGGGTATGATCTTTTGTTGTTCTCTTAGTGGGTGTGGGCTATAGATCCTATTGGGTTTTCGTAGTGTTGGGGTGATGATCACTTTTGTTGTTCTTAGTGTTGGATGATCTGCTTTTGGTTGTTGCGTGTGTGGTGTTGAGAGTTATGATCTTTGTTGTTCCTTAGTTGTTGGGTGTGCCACTGAATCCTGGTGGTTTTTCTTAGTGTTGGGGTTTATGATCCTGTTGTTCTTTAGGTTGTGGTGATATCATTTTGCGTGTGTTCTTTCTTTTTGTGTGTATGATCCTTGGTGGTTCCTAGTGTTGGGTATGATCCATTGTGTGTGTGCGGCTATGTGGTTATGATCCTCGTGGTTGTTTTTAACCTTCCATTAATTGAATCATTTGGTTTTTCTTAGAGTTGGGTATGATCCTTTTGGCTGTTTGATGATGGGAATCAATGATCCTATGCGTTGTCTTTTAGTATTGGTATGATCCTTTGGTGTTTCCTTTAGTGTTAGGCGTATGGACATTATGGTTGTTTCTCTTAGTGTTGAGTTATATTCCTTTGGGTTGTTCCTTAGTGTTTTGGGTGTATAGTCCTATGCCGTTGTTCTTTAGTGTTGGGTATGATCCTTTAGTGTGTTCCTAGTGTTGGAATGATCATTTGTAGTTGTCCTTAGTCTTAGGGTAAGGATCATTCTGGTTGTTCCTTAGTGTTGTGCTGATGCTATGATCATTTGGTGTTCCTTAGTGTTGGGTTTATTACCTTAGGTTGTTCCTAGTGTTGTGGTATTATGTCCTTGGTTTTCTACTTACGTCGCTATTATCTACCCTGGCCGCTGTTCCTAGATGTTTAGGCTATATCCTGTCTGCTTCGTCTTTACTTGGTTGCTATGATTCCCTTTGGTTGTTCCTTAGTTTGAATTCGCCTCTCCTTTTT
>CM042169.1:13217071-13304062 GCA_023376005.1 Doryteuthis pealeii
GACTTAGGGTGAGATATGTGAGAAGAAAAAGAGAACTTGGTGTGAGGATGGAAAATGAGAGAGAGAGAGAGAGAGAGAGAAGAGAGAGAGAGAGAGAGAGACGGCAAGGGAACCCCTACAGTGGACGACTAAGCAGAAGCGCTCCGGACGCGAGTACTAATGAGGACTATCCATGAGCACGTCGTGCACGAATCCGAAAAGAGCGATCCTGACGAATCCCCGGCACCGGGGAAGGTACGGGTGGAGAGAGAGGCAGCAGTATATGATCACGCACCGGACGGATCAGATACAGAGGCAGGTGTTATTACTGTGTCCAGTTGGAATCTTGCACCGTGAAAACTGGTCGTCGAAAAAAACTAAGGAGAAGATGGGATCTGAGAGATCTTACAGCCTGTGGGTGACATTGAATAGAAGGTGAAGAGAGAAGGAAGCCTCCGTGGATTGGGGAAGGCGTCAAGTCGAAGAGACGACGAAATGCGAAGAGAATCAGCAGAGAGATGGAGACAGATCGAAGAGACGGCCATGCGCCGCTGCAGAGAAACGGAGAGCGTTATATGGTTGAATGGTACGTCAAGACTACAGGCACCACAGAGACTTCGGGAGAAAAAAAAAAACAGGAACAAGCGCCGAACGCACACCCTACGCTAATCACACACATAGAGACCGCCAACCCCCGCACCGCCCTCGAAACAAGACCGACGCTCAAACATGACACGACCGCATAATCTATCGGACTATTACGACACTTCCGTCCCCACACAGTCCGAGGAAGAGATAACAGCATCATCTAGTATGAACGGATAGCGGTATCAGCCGGCGTCAAGCCTGTGCAAGATTCATACACAGACCTCCATCCAACACACTCAATAATCGACTACCACGTACCTGCTACAAGAAAGATAGCAGATGCCTATACGACGTCCACATATTCAGCGTAGCGAACCGAGGAGCGAGAAGAGGACGCCAAGGAGATCGACCTTTGGTTGAACTCGTGTCCAGTCGTGACGGAATGACACAAAAGGTAGTAACAGTGTAGGTACAAGCGACTGACCATACGATAGAACTTAACCAAGAGAGAGAGATGAGAGGCTCGTTCTGAGGTAGCTGCTCCGCTGAATCCACTCAGTCACTGCAGGATATGAACACGAGACCTGAGACGATGGTCTGCCGGCGAAGGAGAGGGAAGAGAGAGAGAGACGAGAGGAGAGACGAGAGACTTGGTGGGAGATGGCAAAGGAGATAGTAGATTGAGAGAGAGGAGAGACTTTGTGGTGAGATGGAAAAGCGAAATAGATAGATAGTCGGAATAGAGCGAAGAGCAGAGAGAGAGAGAGAGAGAGAGACGAGAGAGAGAGAGAGAGAGAGAAGAGAGAAGCATGCTGAGAGATCACGAAAGCACAAGTAAGAGCAGAGAGACGAGAGAGATGCTTGAGTGTCTGAGATGTGAAAGGACATATCTAATAATGAGAGTAACAGAGAAGAAAGAGAACGACCAAAAGGAAAGACGATAAAACTATTAAAACAAAACAAAAGCAAACATAAACGTTAAACCTCAAAGAGAATGTTAAGCAGAATTGAAAACAACAAAACAACAAATACCATAAAGAGCAAGTTCAAAATATCAAAGGAACATAATGACTAACATTGATTTTTAAAAATTAAACATAATAGAGAACGCATTATGATTACACATCCCTAAAGACAACGCACATAAAAATTACACACAGGTATTGCAAAAAAAAACAATATCAATATGTTTGTAAACTCGTCCAAAACTTGCGACATTTTTAAACGTGTTCTGGACCCCTGGCAACATATATTTTAGTTACTGCCAACATTTTACGTTATCTTTTCATCCTCCTAAAATAAAAACTTAGGCCGTATATAAAAAAACAGCTCTCAGCTGCGAGTTCACAACACGGAGTCAGGTATATGTGTCATACAAAAATCAAACTATAACGCACAAAACAATAACAGGAGTAAATCCAATCGTAATATCTACATATAGAATGCTTATGGTAACCAAAAAAATATTACAGAAAAATACATAAAACCACAAAAGCACAAACAGAAGATGAATAAAATAAGTCAAAAAACATGACATACTACTCACATAAGCAACATAGTAATAAACATTGACTATTTATGTCGAATATAATATATATATATATATATATATATATAATATAATATTAATATATATTCCGATCCGGGTGTGGAGCCAGACTAGATATAGTGATAATCCGATAAACAAATTCAAAATCTTTTTCTCAATAGAACCACTCACAACACGAGTAAGAGACCGATTTTATCTTCCCCAATAGCTGCTATATAATTATTACCATTCATTTGATGCTTCAAAATGTAAATAAATAGAATGAGAAAACTCATACATTAGGGAGATGACTCTCTCTTCAAATAAAATATTTTAATCCTGTTTATTTAATCATTTTTGTTTGTTTTTGAGAGAGGTACCCTTGGAAAAGGATTTTTTCGTTATTTCATTTCACTCTCACGTTCATTTTTGATTTCATTCATTCATCATCTTAGTATTATAAATTCTAACTCTCTCTCTGCTCAATCTCTACTCTCTAATATATTATATATATATATAATATAAATATATATACTATATCATACCTATATACTTAGCAAAATATATGCACCCTCGGGAGTGCAAGTATTTAAGTTTTAATATAATAGAATATCATTAGTAAATTAGTAAAGGCTAATGAAACTGATAAGATTCAGATAAAAATTTTGGAACAGAGGGGTATAATCTTTGAAAATACGAACCAACTTTTGAAACTAACTGGTCCACCATTTTTCCACTTTACTCCCGTTTCAGTTGGTAAATTTCCCCTAATTTAACTATTTAGTAAAATAGCAAGAAAAAGAATAAAATCTACAGGTTATTTCTTATGTTAATATAGATTTCTGGTAAGATTTATTCCCCGAATTTTTTGCTCATATTTATAAGATAAAACCCAACCAATTAGAAAATCAATAATCACTAAGATATATTTATTAAAATCAAATTTTTTTTAAGATCAATATGCAAATTAGCCTTCCCATTCACACTGTTAAACCGCTATTTCGTTGAGATATATAAATTAATTGCATTTATTAGTATATAAGATATTTTGTTAACAGTCTTAATGACTTGTAAAAAACTAATACTTAATATTGAGGTTAAAAATAACAATCATGGAGAATTGCATGTAATAACAAAGGGAATTGTTGACTTGTATCAGTAATTAGTTCAGCTTACAGACAGACAAACCCACAACTCCATTATAATAGATATATATATATATATATAATATATATAATATATAGGGAAATTGGATATAACAAAAACAAACAGCTTAAATTCATTGATATTTTGAATATTCTGTTTATAGTGAAAAGGTAAATGGGTAGGGGAGAGAGGAAAAGTCGGCGATTTCAGCCAAAAAAGTCCGGGCTCAGCCAATAACGAGGCGAAATATCGATTCGAATCTTAGCTGTTGTTTAATACACATTTTCCTCTATTCTCAACCCAACATTTTGTAGAGTTTTTATTCCAAGCATATTGGAAGTTTTAATCGCAAATTAGGCCTCGCTCAGACGTAGCGATAAATAGTTATATATATACTTATATATATATACTATATATATATATATATAATATAAGTGTGTCAAAAAAGTATCGAGAGTTTTTTGTACTTTTTGACGCACCTTCGCATTCTGATAAAATAACGTTCCATTCAATTCATTCATTTCTATCAGGTAAATTGCAGCTTAAACTTGGCACTTTTTTTAATTAACTTGTATCTAACAATGAATGAATGGAACGACGTTTTTTTTCAGGAACAGGTTTGTTAAAAAGTACAAAAAATATTGATTCTTATATATATACAGTGTACTTTTGCAGCATTTTGTTAATCTTATACAAGTTTTTGTTCGAACTGTACAGACAATTCTTTTACTGACAAGTTTCTTCGTTGAATCCTTTTCTAATTTCGGCCATCTTTGGTGGGGTGGAACTCGTGTAAAAGTCCACCAAAGGTTTCGCATACGGAGCGCTTTTCGTCAATACAGTTATGCCACATTCAGTAGGAAAGGATAGGTATGGTTTCGTTCTCGCTCTCCACTATTTCCCTCCCCTTCTCACAACTTGTGCCCCCTCCCCACAAAAAAATCTCTACAGGCATCGTTCGTTATGAACCACTACCATTCCTACAACCTCCTACTACCAATGTTACTTACGCTCCCACTTCTTATCCTTGCCTACTACTGTTCTCGTTAACTAGACACGAACCAACCATCGTTTCTTACCTTGATCGATGGCAAAAACTGTTTTATTCCCGAAAGCGCTCCGTATCGAAACCTTTTGTGAACTCGCTTACACCAGTTCCACCCCGACACCGAAAAAAAGATGCCCGAAAATTCGAAAGGATCAACCAAAAAACTCGTCCCGACAAAAAATTGTCTTTTACAGTTCAACAAAACTTGTATATATAATATATATATATATATATATATATAATATATATAATATAGTATATTATATAGTGTGAGTGGTCAATGTTTCAGCTTTTGCTGGAATCGCGTACCAATAGGCAGATTATGGTACAGTGCTCCAATATAAAATAAATACACATCGCCATGTCTATTTAATTTTTTTGAAATTTTCGATTTTCCTTGCCCATTTTGAAACATTTCTCACCTGCATGATTGCCATCGCATAAAACCAATTATGGTCGTTAATGTTCCTTTGTCACATAATAAATAGATATGTTAAACTTTTATATAATTTATTTTATTTATATATATATATATATATATATATATATATATTATGAGAAGTTTATTTATATATAGTTTGTGACAGGTACATGGGAAATACCTGCAATTAAACCTGACCACCTGTTTCTCTGATTTCTTTTTTGGACAATATTCTGTAGCAGCTGAATTTCAAAGAAGAAACCATTTTATTTTTGGAAAAAAACGAAAAATGATTTTGTGCTCGAAGCAAGGTATTATTGTATCTTTAATCAAAGACATATAATCTACACAATAAAGCTCCCTCCCTCTCATTCTCCTTCTTGTCTGTCTCTCTCTCTCTTTCGTCTCTCTCTCTCTCTCTCAACCATACACTCTACTCTCATCTCCCTCTCCCTCCTACTATCTCTCTCCTAATCCATTTCCTCTTCCCATCTCTCACTCACTTCGATCCCTGTCCCTCTAACCTCTTCACTATTTCTAACCTCTCCTTACACCCATCTCTCCCACTCCTTCTCTACCGCCCAACATCCTCACTCTTCCTCCCTCCTTTCCTATGCTCTCTCTACTTCCCTCTTCCCTCTTTCTCCCCTCTCTCTCTATTTTTTCTCTTGTAACTCACTCCTCCCCTTCTTTCTCACCTACACCTCCTCTCTCAATCTCCCTACTTCCATCTCTTCCTCCTCGCCTCTATTATCATTTTTTCCTCTCCCGATCTCCTCTCTGTCCTTCCCCTTTTTTTTCTCTTGGCTTACCCCTTCCTCTCCAATCCCTCTCTTCCCTTCTCATCTTCCTCTCTTATCTTTCTTCCATACTCACCCTTCTCTTTCTCCTACCTTCCACCATCTCTCTTATCTTTCTTCTCCATAACTCACCCCTTCTCTTTCTCTCACCTCCCACCATCTCTTTATCCTCTCTCCATACTCACCCTTCTCCTTCTCCTACCTCCCACCATTCTCTATCCTTCTCTCCAATATAACTCACCCTTCTCCTTTTCCTCACTCCCCACCATTCTCTACTGTCTCTCCATTACTCACCCTTCTCCTTTTCTCTACTCCACCATCTCTCTTATCCTTCTCTCCATTACTCACCCTTTCTCCTTTCTCTCACTCCCACCATCTCTCTTATCCTTCTCTCTTATTACTCTCCTTATCCTTTCTCTCTACCTCCCACCATCCTCTCTATCCTTCCTCCATTACTCTCCCTTATCTTTCTCTCTAGCCTCCCACCTCTCTCTATCCTTCTCTCCATACTCCACCCCTTCTCCTTTCTCTTTATCCTCCCACCCAATCTCTTTTCCTTCTTCTACCAACTCACCTTCTCCTTTTTCTTACCTTCCACATCTTTCTTCTATTCCTTCTCTCCATTAACTCACCCTTCTCCTTTCTCTCCTTACCTCCCACCATCTCTTTTATCCTTCTCTCCCATTACTCACCCTCTCTCCTTTCTTACCCCCACCACTCTCTATCTCTCTCTCATTACCACCCTTCTCCTTCTCTCTACCTCCCACCATCTCTCTATCGCTCTCTCCATTACTCACCTTTCTTCTTTCTCTCTACCCCCACACATCTCTCTCATCCTCTCCATTACTCTCAACCTTATTCCTTTCTCTCACCTCCCACCATCTCCTTATCTTCTCTCCAATTACTCCACCCCTTCTTCTCTCTCTCTCCCTCCCACCATCTCTTCTATCTTTCTCTTCCATTACTCTCTTTATCCTTTCTCACCTCCCACCCATCCTTCACCTTCTCTCCATTATCCCACCCTTCTTTCTTTCTCTTCTCACCTCACCATCTCTCTCTATCTTTCTCTCCCATTATCTCTTATCTTTCTTTACCTCCCACCATCTCTCTATCTTCTCTCCCATTACTCACCCTTCTCTTTCTCTCTACCTCCCACCATCTCTCTCTATCTTCTCTCCATTACTCTCCCCTCTCTCTCTCTCTCTACCTCCCACCATCTCTCTATCCTTCTCTCCATTACTCACCCTTCTCTTTCTCTCTATCCTCCCACCATCTCTCTCTATCTTTTCTCTCCATTACTCCTCCCTTATCCTTTCTCTCTTACTTCCCCATCTCTCTATCCTTCTCTCTATTACTCTCCCTTATCTTTCTCTCTACCTCCCACCATCTCTCTCATCCTTCTCCCATACTCACCTTCTCCCTTTCTCTCTTATTCTGTCTTATACCTACCATTCTCATCTATCCTTCTCTCCATTACTCACCTTCTCCTTCCTCTCTACTCTCTCTCTCTATCTTTCTCTCCACTACTCACCCTTCTCCTTTCTCTCATACCTCCCACCATCTTCTCTATCCTCTTCTCCATTACTCACCCTTCTCCTTTCTCTCTACCCCCACACTCTCTCTATCTTTCTCTCATTTACTCACCCTTCTCCCTTTCTCTCTACCTCCCACCATCGTCTCTATCCTTCTCCTCATTACTCACCCTTCTCCTTTCCTCTACCTCCACATCTCTCTCTTCGTCTTCTCTCCCATACTCACCCTTTCTCCTTTCTCTCTAACCTCCCACCATCTCTCTATCCTTCTCTCCATTACTCACCCTTCTCCTTTGCTCTCCCTACCTCCCACCATCTCTCTCTATTCTCTCTCCATTCTCACCCTCTCCCTTCTCTACCTCCCCACCATCTCCTATCCTTCTCTCCATTACTCACCCTTCTCTTCTCTTTACTTCCACCATCTCTCTTATCCTTCTTCATTACTCACCTTCCCTTTCTCTCTACTCCCAACAATCTCTCTCTATCTTTTCTCTCCATTTACTCACCCTTCCTCCTTCTCTCTACCTCCACCATCTCTCTTATCCTTCTCTCATTACTCACCCTTCTCCTTTCTCTTACCTCCCACCATCTCTCTCTATCCTTCTCTCCATGTACTCACCCTTCTCCTTTCTTCTCACTCCCACCATCTCTACTATCCTTCTCTCATTACTCACCCTTCTCCTTTCTCTCTACTCCCACCATCTCTATCTTTCTCCATTAACTACCTTCTCTTTCTTCTACTCCCACCATCTCTCTATCCTTCCTCTCATCTACTCACCCTTTCTCCTCTCTCTACCGTCCACCATCTCTCTTTCTCTTTCTCCCATACTCTCTTCATTCCATTACAAAGTCATTGTATTAAAAAACAAAAACAAAATTCATGTGTATCTTTCAAGGGGACTTTTAGAGGAAATATATTAAAAATTCAAATCGGTAAAATATCTGAGGGTATATCAATTTCGCTTCATAAAAAAATGACGCCTCTCAACTTTTAATGAATCATATTTGAGTTTTAAATATTTTCTTCAAGAAAATCGAACTTTTAAAATATAAATCGAAATTGAAGACTTTTAAAAAAAAAAGTAAAATTTTCTAACTTTAGATTCTAATTAGCAGTAGCTTATTACTTTTTAGAATTACTTCTTTAATCATTCGTTTTTAATCAAAAAAATAAAGAGGGAAATAAGGATTTTTTTTAATTGACAGTTCTGTAAAATGGCTTAGATCTGAACGATCTGTTTTCGACGATTCATTTTTATGTATCATACCTCGTTGTAAAATCGATCTATAGATTGGGACATGGTAACGATATATTTCTTTTTATACGAGTGTCCGACATTATTAGAGCCACTCAAGGGAATGTTGATTTTAGAAGCATTCATTTTACTTAATATGTCATCTAAACATCTGCTTGCGACAAAACTATTGCATTTTCACAGTTTTGCCAGCCTGAGTTATCAAAAATTGGTATGAACCCTCTTGTCGATGCCCTGAACAACCATCAAAAAAAGGCTGATAGATGAGGTCAAAGACGTTATGGTTAGGTCTGTAAGTATCTGGTCGGCATCCTTAGTTCCAGATGTAGTAAGTAAGTAAGTAAGCAAGCCAATAGAATCCTGTGTTATAGTATCTTTGTAAGTCCGAGCGTCCAAGGAAGTCCGAGTTGTCCAATGACATAAGTTAGAGAATCGCAGACCTCTATAAATACAGCCAACAGCAGCAAGCAGCACTGCCAGTGATTGGACCAGTGGGAATCTTTCTCAGGTCACTGTTAGTCAAACGAGTCTATATTTAAGAGTGACCATGTTGCCTCATGCCTTAATCACAAAACTTTCACAAGGTCATGTTCAAAATTACCTTCACATTTTACATGGTCATGATGAAACATTGGACTTAAATTGACGATGTTGAGAATGGTTGGCTTGAGAACAAATATAATATTATATATATATATACTATATCATATATAATATATATATATATATAACAAGTTATAATATTAGTAATATACTGAATAATATCATTTTATCTTTACATAATAGTTATCTTTAAAAACGTAATACCCTCTTAAAATTACGGTCTTAAGAATAAGCAAATTCAACACTTGTCTTTTGCAATTAAGTATTAAATATATATTTAATCATTTTGAAATTTAAAAAACTCATAAAAATATAGTTTTCTAAAATTTCATCATCTTCCTAATAGTTATAATTCAAGATAATCCTTATTTATTTATTTACTGATTCTATCTAATTAATCTAATATGATTTATTATTTACCAAGTGAAAAAAAAAGCTAAGTAAATAATAATTTCTTCTATTGAGAAGTTTTTTATTTTGAATTCAAGATGAGATACAATGTAGGAATATTCACCGGATGGTTACACCAGACACGATTATATATATAATTATATATATATATATATATATATATATATGGAGTAAATATAAAAATAAATCCGACAAAATATAAAGAAAATTTGAAAATACAAGTGTTCCAAAATGAGATGAATTTATTCATCAACGCTTAAACGTTTCCGGATGCTTATTTAAACCTTCATAGGATTATTAAAGGGTGAAGAAATTGTGGATGTTTATAGAGACGAGGAGATACAAAATCTTTTATAGAAATTTTTGTGTGAACTGATTTGTTCAGTGTTCATAGTTTTTGAAAGGACGAGTTCGCGACCCGCACACGCGGAGATGTCATGACGCGTGACGTTAATCGAAGAAATGCATTCAACAAAAGACAAAGAAAACAAGCTTAATGGACTGATTTCATTAGTGCCGCTGCATTTTGAGGCACTGTGAGAGACGGTAAAATGCTAATACGCTTACAGTAGGTATTTACCCATGTATGGTATTTGCAATTGTTATTGTAACACAGGGTCGCGGGGCATCAAACTCTCCGCTATTACAGTAGTAATGGATCTGAGAGACTATTCTTGCTAACCATGATACACCAATATTAGTCAATAAATTACAACCACTGACAAAAAATTTTGTTTTTCTTTTCACATGTTATTTCTAATATCTCACTGCCGGTATAAGAATACCAGTTCTATTCGACACTCTCACAGTCTAGGAAGAAAGATTCTGTTTACCTTTTGTATCCGATATTAAGTACAGCAACGCGAGGATCGACGCAGTGGAAGAAAAACGGTACCTTTCTACAAGAAGCTTATAAGGTTTTCGAAAGTGACCAAAAGTCTGGTGGTGCCAATTGGCGCTTAACAAAGTGTAATTAAATGAAGATCGTGAACGGGGTGCAGGTTGAGAAGTCTGCCAAACGTTCTCTTGCTTTGCGCACCCAATTCAACTGGTGCCCAAACGTCGGCATGATGGCCAAAGATTTTGAAACTGCAAAGAAATAAAGAGGAGATTCAAATTGCTGGAACACAATGGATCCCCTCCTTACCCTCCCCTCCTCCTCCTCCATCATCATGTCTTCCGGACAGCACGATATCCATAGATGACAAGCTCTCGCCAAACCACCTCTATCGGTTCATCGCCCCTGGGAACGTCCTCAGTGCAGCATTCCAGATCCTGAAGAGCTGTCGAAGTATGTCATTGCTGGCCAGTCCAAACGGCATAATGGCCAACAGCTTCCGCTGGTCTTAATGAAAGACATAAAGAGAAATTCAGTCGCTGGACACAATTTCTCTGAATTTTCAGAATGAGAACTGAGTGTGTGTGTGGTTATGTTGTATCTATTCGGCCCTTTATGTTAATAACAAACGTTAAGCGATGAGCCCTCCAGTATTTCTTTAGGTTTTTTAGCATCCTCTCGAACTTTGGAACCTTATTTCGAAATATTGGACTTCCTCTAGGTTGCAGGTTCAATCCTGGCCAAGGGGATAATAACTTAGAATACTTATTTTCATCATTCACTGCTATAGCATTTGATAATGACTTACTCCCAACATGAAATATGCAATTTATCGGAGTTTATAAAGACCAATATTCCTTGCTGCCTTCTTCAGGTTATGTAGCAAGGATTCGCCTTGTGCAGAATGTTGAATGTAACACAATGTCACGAAATATAAACATGCAGCAATGATCAAATTCGTTATAAACATCAGTAATGGATCTGATGAGATATCTTAGTTAACCATTAACCAAACTTTGGATGCCCAACTTAGCGTGATGCAAGTAGGTTCTTAAGTATTGTTCTCAGCATATATTTTGATGGACTTGTTCTTTCTTTAGTTTCTCTGTCTTGTCATATCCATGTATACATAATGTTTCATCTTTTAACTTGTTCTTGTTTTACACCCATCTTGTTTTGAGTTCTGAGTTTTATTTAACGGCATATCAACCTCTGTGGGTCGATTTATGCCAAAAAGTTATTTGCGGATTCAGTCTTCTTAAAGTAGTTAAGTTCTATGGAGATATTCAGTTATGTTTCGTTATATCTTGTTGAAAAAGGTTGCTTTTTTAGATCAAATTAAAATGTTTTCAGGGTTTGTTATTCTTAAAAGTGCCTAAGGTTTCTTGCTTGATTAGTAATTGGCGCGGATATGTTTTAAGGGCTGTTTACAATTTAGAAGGATATGCTGGTTTAAGTTGTACTTATGCTTGGGCACATTGGGGGCATCCTCCCCTTTTAACAGGGGATACGAATGGGTAATGTGGTCGCCCAATACGCAATCTGGCGAGTATTGACTTCTTCTTCTCTAATACTCTGTGGCCTGTCGGACACCTCCAATAACTTCTTGTTTTTTGTGGAGTTTGTTTTGGGTCTGAATCTGTCCCCATGATTTCTTGCCATTTGTCTATGTATAAATTTGTTTTATGGTGTTTCAGATCTGTATATGGGATTTAGATTTGCTCATATCTGTTTGAATTGCTTTTTTTCCGGCTTTGTCTGCTGTTTCATTTCCCTGGATACCAATTGTGACTTGGTATCCATTTTTGTTTTGTTTAATAGCCTGTTGTTTTATCGCATTTAAGATTTTATCAATTAACCCATAGTTCTAAGGGAAAATTAATTTCGATTACCAGTTTCATTATTCTCTCTTTCTCCAACTTTTTTTATATGGATTGGAGATTTTACCAATCTACCCTCATAATTCTAAAGGGAAAATAATTACACCAGTTTTGTAATTCTAAAGAGCGGGTGTAGCTCAGTCGATAGAGCGTTGGCTAGAAACACCGAGTTCCTAGTTGATACCGGCCCTCGCCAATCAGCTTATGAGTAGCACAGGATCTGTGCGGTAAAATAAGGAGCGTGGTAGGTTGACGGCTCCACATCAGACACCTCTTAAAACAATCTTCTTGTTAGCGCTAGTGAAAAGGGTAGGACTCCTTCGTGATTGGCTGATACGACTTTAAGCCACCCCGACGACTTTACTTTACTCACATAAGTGTCTATCTGCGTTTCAAACTTAAGATCTTATTTATAAATCCGGACTTTACTTATCTCCGCATCTTATTCTTTTAAAGCGGATCACCGTGTGAATACAAATTCATATCTATTATAATTGGAGATTGTGTGTTTGTCTGTCCGTAACGAAATATATTACTATCAAGGGACACAATTCCCTTAGTTATTTACGTCAGATTTCTCCATGATTTTTATCTTTATTTGAACCCCAATTATAAAATTGGTTTACATTATTAATACTGTTGACCAAGTTACATACTAATAACATGCAATTATATTTTAAATATATACTATATTTAGAATTTTCGAAAATGCTTTTTGTGAGCATTCTAGAAGTATATTATGTTTAATATTTTGTTGAAAGCAATTACAATGCATAATTCGTATAAAATTCGATAATTATTTGAAAATAATATGACAAGTAAACCGACAAATAACGAGCGCGACGTGGAATCCGTACAGCTGCATCAACTTTATTAAGTTCTCATCAGCCAGTGTATACCTCACGATTTTCCCCCCGACAGAAATCGAAACGGCGAATCCAGCACGGCAAACAGAAATTCTACTCTGGGCCACCGCCCTTGACCACACGAACAAGCCGAATAATGACAAACGGCCACTACTACTACAAAGTACAGTGAGCGTTAGGGGGATATCAAACTTGGCCTTGCTAAATAAAGATAAAAGCTTGTCTTTGTATATTAGTAGGCCGCTTTATCATTTGACCATTCGGCTTGTTTCGGGTGCACGGGCTGGTGGCCAGAGGTGGAATCTCTGATTCTGCGTTGCTGTGTCCCGTTTCAATTCTCTCGGAGGGATCGTAGGTATACACCGCTGATGAGACTGAAAACTGTTATTATTGATAATACAATTTGATTTTGATTGAATGTAGTTAGTATTATTGATTTCTAATTGTTTGTTTTTATTATAATTGAAATAAACAAAAAATATTGTTTGTGCTGAACATTATTTTAATCATTCAAATTTCGAATAACAAAAAATGATTATTAAAATGCTAGATTTAGAATCATTCAGTGTTTTAATCACCGAACCTGTTTTAATGGGAACCCACAAGGGTATACGGTAGTCTAGTTATGAGATAAAATGTACTATGGTTAGTTATTAAACTTGGCGTTCAAAGGATTTGTATTTGTGTTTTGTGACCAGAATTCCTACTGGATATTCTTGAATTCGAACCCAATTAAGTCAGATGGATAACGGTTTAGAAATTTTAGGTTTTACGGAAACTATATCGTTTATTTAAAGAAAATACATCGAGAAAAACTTTACCAGCCTTTAAAAAACAACGTTTGCTTTACACTAACATATCGTGCGTTAAAAAGCAAACAAACAAAAAGCAAACAGATTTCAACCACTTTCAAGAGACTTCAAATTTTCAGAGAAATATTTTTTTTAGTTGCAATTTTATGATTTCTCAAATTCTAAAGATTGGTTTGGTTGGTTTGTTTGTCTTACGGCATATCAACCTCAGTGGGTCATTTAATGCCTATAAAGTTTTGAAATAAATCAATTCTTAATGGATAATACAATTTTTTTATAACATAACATTTCTTCTATTTAACCTCATAGATGGAACCTTATCAGGTACTACCACTCCGGTTCAGATGGAACCGGGAGCAATGTAATGAAGGCGTGCTCTACATTCCCAAAACCTCCAAAACTGGAAACTCACCATCAGATAGAGTTTAAGTAATTCCCAGGACATGTAGACCCGCAGCCACGCCTTCTAGCACATATGGATAAAAAAGGGGTTGGGTTCCATAAGGGCAAATTAGGGTTGGAGAAACTTCATATGGTGCTAGGCTGGACGTGACCAGCCGATCTGATCGGGGGGGGGGGCTCCGACCGCCCGTCAAGCCCAAGATAGGCCAAAGTGGAGTATTGATGTCATGAAACTGCTCATCCACCTGGGCTTCTTATCTTAAGGCACTCACGGGTCAACACCCCCGGCCAACAGGGTGGCCCCAATTGGGGAGTGTTTACCCCTCTGCAGGGTGCAGTCGGTGCATTCAACGCCCCCGCTCGACAGGGTGGTGATTGTAAGAGTATAATAATGATGATAATGATTATGATGATAATAAAGCCAAAGAGTTAAGCGATCTACCATGGGGGATTTCAATCCAAGTGATTTTCATGGACCCAAAACACTATGCTTAAATAATCGATATAATTCCTTAGTTATATAGAGATTATTTAATATTTTTCGTTCCAATTTTCGCGTTTATATTCATTAGTTCCCATTTCTCTGTATTGTTATTAAGTAAAATTCTTTCATAGATAATGTTAGTAAAGATAGTATTAAAATTTTCGGAGCATTGTCGCCCCAGACTTAAATCATGCCAACATAGAAGGCGAAGGTAATGGTTTAGGCATGTTCGATCTTTTTGAAGGCCCTATTTTCAAAAATACTTTCTGTTATCTGATAAATAAATTTAATTTTATTTTTGAGCACACACTAATTATTATATATGCGAATAAAATTCATCTAGAAATAAACAATCGGCCAAATTTTGAACAACCTAATATATTACTATCTGTTCAGCTGTCTTCAACTCGCATCCTTTTACTTTTATTCATTTTGTTTACATCTTATTTAATGTAACTGCTGGATTGAAGTCTTCTGAAAAATCAATTTTTACATCGCCCGGAGAGTGTTATTTATTTTGTACGAGTAGATTAATATAAGTTATGCATTAATTTTTTAAATTTTAAAATACAACTTAATTGGTTTTTTCAGAAGACTTTCCATCCCAGCAGTTTACATAAATAAGATGTAAAACCAAAATGATAAAAGTAAAAAAGGATGCGGAGTTGACAGGACAGCTGACAGATAGAATTTATTAGGTGTTACAAAAATATGGCGATTGTTTATTTCAGATGAATTCGATATATAATATTAGGTGTGTGCTCAAAAATAAAATTAAATTTATTCAGACAGAAAGTATTTTTGAAATAGGGCCTCAAGATGAACATGCCGCTTTAAACATACCTTCGCCTCTTATGTTGCATGAGTTTAAGCTGGGGCACAATGTCTTCCGAAAATTTTTTAACTATCTTTACTAACAATTATCTATGAAATAGAATTACATTAATAACAATGACAGAAATGGAACTAATGAATAAATAAACGCGAAAATTAGAGGAAAAATATTTAATTAATCTCTATATAACTAAGGAATATTATCGAATTATTTAAGCATAGTGTTGGGTCCTGATTGAAATCACTTGGATTGAAACCATGGTAGATCCTTAACTCTTTTGGCTTTATTATCATCATCATTCATCATCATCATTATATACTCTTTACAATCACCACCCTGTCGGCGGGGGGCGTTTAGAATGCACCGACTGCACCTCTGCAGAGGGGTAACACGCCCCCAATGGGGCCACCTGTTGGCCGTGGGTGTTGACCTTGATGCTTAAGATAGAGCCCAGGTGGCATGGAGCAGTTCATACATGCAATCTCCACTTTGGCCTATCTTGGGGCTTGTACGCGCGAGTCGGAGCCCCCCCCCCCCGATCATCGGCTGCGTCACGTCAAGCCCTAGCACCTATATGCAGTTTCCCAACCTATTGCCCTTTGGGCAAGCCGCCAACCCCTTATCATATGGGTGCTAGAGGCGGTGGCCTGGCGGGTCTACATTTGTCCTGGGAATTACGTTAAACTCTATCTGATGGTGAGTTTCCAGTTTTGGAGGTTTTGGGAATGTAGAGCACCCCTTTTCATTACCATTGCTCCCTGGTCCACTCTGAACCGGAGTGGTAGTACCTGATAAGGTTCCTCTATGGGTTAAATAGAGATGTATTTAAAAAAAATTGTATTATCCATTAAGAATTGATTTATTTCAAAACTTTATCGGCATTAAATGACCCACTGAGGTTGATATGCCGTAAACAAAACCAAAACCAAACCAAACCAATCTTTAGAATTGAGAAATCATAAAATTGCAACTAAATAATTATTTCTCTGAAAAATGTTGAAGGTCGTCTTGAAAGTGGTTGAAAAGTCTGTTTGCTTTTTTGTTTGTTTGTTTTTAAACGAACGATATGTTAGTGTAGAAGCAAACCGTGTGTTTTTTAAAGGCTGTAAAGTTTCTCGATGTATTTTCTTTTAAATAACGATTATTATTCCGTAAAACCTAAACAATTTCCTAACCGTTATCATCTGACTTAATTGGTTCGATTCAAGAATATTCCAGTAGGAAATTTCTGTCACAAAAACACAAATACGAAAATGCCTTGAACGCCAAGTTTAATTAACTAACCAAGTACATTTATCTCATAACTAGACTACCGTATACCCTGTGGGTTCCATTAAAACAGCGTTCGGTGATTAAATACACTGAAATGATTCTAATTAGCATTTTATAATCATTTTGTTATGTCGAAAATTTGAATGATTAAAATAATGTTCAGCACAAACAATATTTTTGTTTATTTTCATTATAATAAAAAACAAACAATTAGAAAATCAAATAATACTAACTACTAATCCATCAAAATCAAATTTGTATTATCAATAATAACAGGTATTCAAGTCTCATCAGCGGTGTATACCTACGATTTCCCTCGAGAGAAATTGAAACGGGAACACAGCACGCAGAATCAGAGATTCCACCTCTGGGCCACCACCCGTGGCACCCGAAACAAGCGAATGTCAATGATAAACGCTACTACTATACAAAGTACGTTAGCAAAGGCCAGTTTGATATCCCCCTAACGCTCACCTTGTACTTTGTATAGTAGTGGCGTTTTGTCATTAATTGGCTTGTTTCGTGTGTCAAGGGCTGGTCCCAGAGGTTAGAATTTCTGATTCTGCGTGCTGGATTCCCGGTTTCGATTTTCTGTCGGGGGAATCGTAGGTATACACTGCTGATGAGACTTAATAAAGTTGATCCAGCTGTAACGGAAATTCCACGTCTGCGCTCGTTATTTGTCGAGTTTACTTGTCATGATTATTTCAATAATATCGAATTTTATACGATATATGCATTGTAATTGCCTTCAAAAAATATAAACACAATAATATACTTTAGAATGCTCCAAAAAGCAAATTTTCAAATTCTAAATATATAATATTTAAAATATAATTGCATGTTATTAGTATGTAACTATGGTCAACAGTATTAATAATGTAACCCAATTTTATATTAATTGGGGTTCAATAAAATAAAATCATGGAGAATCTGACGTAAAAAAAACTAAGGGATTGTGTCTTGAGTAGTAATATATTTTCGGTTACAGACAGGACAAACACACCAATCTCCATTATAATAAGATATTGAATTTGATATTCACACGGTGATCCGCTTTTAAATAAGATGCGGAGATAAGTAAAAGTCAGGATTTATAAATAAGATCTTAAGTTTGAAACCAGATTAGACTTATGTGAGTAAAGTAAAGTCGTCGGGGGTGGCTTAAAGTCGGTATCAGCCAATCAACGAAGGAAGTCTAACCCCCTTTTCACTAGCGCATAGACCAAGAAGATTGTTTTAGTGTCTGATGTGGAGCGTCACACCTACCACCAGCTCCTTATTTTACGCACAGATCCCTGTGCTACTCATACCGCTGAGTGGCGAGGGCCGGTATCAAACTAGGAAACTCGTGGTTTCTAGCGAACGCTCTATCGACTGAGCTACACCCGGCTCTTTAGAATTACAAAAAACTGGTGTCAATTATTTTCCCTTTAGAATTTGAGGGGTAGATTGGTAAAATCTCCAATCCATATAAAAAAAAAGTTTGGAGAACAGAGAGAATAATGAAACTTGGTATCGAAATTATTTTCCCTTTAGAACTATGAGGGTTAATTGATAAAATCTTAAAATGCGATAAAACAAACAGGCTATTAACAAAACAAAAAGGATACCAAGTCACATTGGTATCCAGGGAATGAAAAAGCAGACAAAGCCGAAAAAAAAATTCAAACAGATATGAGCAAATCTAAAATCCCATAATACGATCTGAAACCAACCATAAACAAATTTATACTAGACAAATGGCAGAAAAATCATGGGAAATCAGACCAAAACAAACTCCACAAAATACAAGAAGTTATTGGAGAGTGTCCGACAGGCCACAGAAGTATAGAAGAGAAGAAGTAATACTCGCCAGATTGCGTATTGGGCACACCACATTACCCATTCGTACCTGTTAAAAGGGGAGGATGCCCCAATGTGCCCAACATAAGTACAACTTACAACCAAGCATATCCTTCTAAATTGTAACAGCCTTAAACATATCCGCGCCAATTACTATCAAGCAAGAAACCTTAGGCACATCTTTAAGAATACAAACCCTGAAAACATTTTAAATTTTCTAAAAAAAAAGCAACCTTTTCAACAAGATATAACGAAACATAACTGAATATCTCCATAGAACTACTACTTTAAAGACTGAAATCCCAAATAACCTTTTTGGCATTAAATGACCCACAGAGGTTGATATGCCGTTAAATAAAACTCAAACTCAAAACAAGAATGGGTGTAAAAACAAGACCAGTTAAAAAGATAAACATTATGTGATAACATGGATATGACAAGACAGAGAAAACCTAAAGAAAGAAGACAAGTCCATCAAAATATATGCTGAGAACAATATCTTAAGAACCTACTGCATCACGGCTAAGTTGGGCATCCAAGTTTGGTGTAATGGTTAACAAGATAGTCTCTCAGATCCATTACTGATGTTATAACGAATTTGATCTTTGCTGCATGTTTTATATTCGTGACATTGTGTTACATTCAACATTCTGCACAAGGCGAATCCTTGCTACATAACCTGAAGAAGGCAGCAAGGAATATTGGTCTCTATATAAACTCCGATAAAATTGCAATATTTCAATTTGGATAAGATCATTATCAATGCCTATAGCAGTGAATGATGAAAAATAAGTATTCTAAGTTATTATCCCCCTTGGCCAGGATTGAACCTGCAACCTAGAGAGAAGGTTCAATATTTCGAAAATAAGGTTCCAAAGTTCGAGAAGGATGCTAAGAAATACCTAAAGAATACTGGAGGGCTCATCGGCTTAAACGTTGTGTGTATAACAATAAAGGGCCGAATAATACAAATAATACAAATTATCAAGTCTCATCTCGAAAATTCAGAGAAATTGTGTCCAGCGAACTGAATTTTCTCTTTATGTCTTTCAATTTCAAGACCAGCCGGAAGCTGTTGGCCATTATGCCGATTTGGACTGGCCAGCAATGACATATATCGACAGCTCTATCAGAGGATTCTGGATGCTGCACTGAGGACGTCCCAGGGGCGATGACCGATAGAGGTGGTTTGCGAGAGATTGTCATCATGGATATCCGTGCTGTCGGAACGACATGATGATGATGAGGAGGAGGAGGGGGAGGGGGAGGGGGATCCAATTGTGTCCAGCAATTTGAATCTCCTCTTTATTCCTTTCAGTTTCAAATCTGTTGGCCATCATGCCGACTTGGCACAGTTGGAATTGGTGCGCAAACAAGAGAACGTTTGCAGACTTCTCACCTGCACCCCCGTTCACACTTCATTTAATTTACACTTGTTAAACCAATTTGGCACCACCAGACTTTTGGTCACTTTCGAAAACTTAATAAGCTCTTGTAGAAAGGTCACCGTTTTTCTTCCACTGCTGCGATCCTCGTTGCTGTACGAAATCGGATCAAAAGTAAACGAGAATCTTTCTTCCTAGACTGTGAGAGTGTAGATAGAACTTGGTATTCTTATACCTGGCAGTGAATATTAGAAAATAAATGTGAAAAAAAAACAAATGTTTTTTGTCAGTGTTGTATTTATTGACTAATATTGGTGTAATGGTTAGCAAGATAGTCTCTCAGATCCATTACTACTGTAATAGCGAGTTTGATCCCCGCGACCCTGTGTTACAATAACAATTGCAAATACCTACATTGGGTAAATACCTACTGTAGCGTATTAGCATTTTACCGTCTCTCACAGTGCCTCAAAATGCACGGCACTATGAAATCAGTCCATTAAGACTTTTTCTTGTCTTTTGTTGAATGCATTTCTTCGAATTACGTCACGCGTCATGACATCTCCGCGTGTGCGGGTCGCGACTCGTCTTTCAAAAATATAACACTGAACAAATACAGTTACACAACAAAAAATTTTATAAAGATTTTGTATCTCCTGTCATCTATAAAACATCCATCAATTTCTTCACCCTTTAATACATCCTGATGAAGGTTTAAATAAACCGAAACGTTTAAGCGTTGATGAATAAATTCATCTCATTTTTGGAACACTTGTTTTTTCAAAATTTCTTTATATGTCGATTTATTTTATATTTACTCCCATATATATATATATATATATATATATATATATATATATATCGTGTCTGGTTAACATCCGGTGAATATTCCTACATTGTATCTATCTTGAATTCAAATAAAAACGCTCATAGAAGAATTATTTACTTAGCTTTTTTTTTTCACTTGTAAAATAAATAAAATATATTTAGATTAATTAGATAAATCAGTAAATAAATAAAAAGATTATCTTTAATTATATATTAGAAAGATTGATGAAAAATTTTAGAAAACTATATTTTATGAGTATTTTTAAATTTCAAATAGATTAAATATTATAAATTAAATACTTAAATTGCAAAAGACAAAGTGTTAATTTTGCTTATCTTAAGACCGTAATTTTAAGAGGGTATTACGTTTTAAAGAATTAACTATATGTAAAGATAAATATAATTATTATAGGTATATTACAATATTAACTTGTTATATATATATATATATATATATATATATATATATATATATATATATATGTCATCAACCATCTCAAATTCGTCAATTTAGCCATGTTTCATCATGACCATTAAAAATGTGAAGGTAACTTTTGAACATGACCTGTTTGAAAGTTTTGTGATATAAGGCATGAGGCAAATGGTCACTCCTAAATATAGACTCGTTGACTAACACGTGACCTGAGAAAGATTCCCACTGTCCAATCACTGGCAGTGCTGCTGCTGCTGTTGGTGTATTTATAGAGGTCTGATTCTTAAACTTATGTCATTGACACTCGGACTATCTTGGACGTCGGACTTACAAAGAATACTATAACACAGGATTCTTATTGGCTTGCTTACTTACTTACTTACTACATCTGGAACTAAGGATGCCGACCAGATACTTAACAGACCTAACCATAATCTGTCTTTTGCCCTCATCTATCAGCCTTTTTTGATGGTGTTCAGGGCATCGACAAGAGGGTTCATACCATTTTGATAACTCAGGCTGGCAAACTGTGAAAAATGCAATAGTTTTGTCGCAATGCAGATGTTAAGATGACATATTAAGTAACAAATGAATGCTTCTAAAATCAACATTCCTTGAGTGCTACTAAAAATGTGACACTCGTATAAAAAAGAATATATCGGTTACCATGTCCCAATCTATAGATCGATTTTCAACGAGGTATGAACATAAAAATGAATCGTCGAAAACAGATCGTTCAGAATCTAAGCATTTTACAGAACTCATTAAAAAAAATCTTTTTCCTCTTTATTTTTTTTGATTTAAAAACGAATGATTAAAGAAGTAATTTAAAAAGTAATAAGCTACGCTAATTAGATCTAAAGTTAGAAAAATTTTACTTTTTTTTTTAAAGTTTCAATTTCGATTTATATTTTAAAGTTCGATTTTAAATTGAAGGAAAATATTTAAAACTTCAATATGATTCATTAAAAGTTGAGAGCGTATGTTTTATATGAACGAAATTGATATAAAACCCCTCAGATATTTTACCATTGAAATTTTTTAATATATTTTCCTCTAAAAGTCCTTGAAAGATACACATGAATTTGTTTTTGTTTTTTAATACAATGACTTTGTAATGGAAGAAGAGAGTAATGGGAGGAAAGAGAAAGAGAGATGGTTAGAGAGAAAGGAGAAGGGTGAGTAATGGGAGAAGGATAGAAGATGGTGGGAGGTAGAGAGAAAGGAGAAGGGTGAGTAATGGAGAGAAAGATAGAGAGAGATGGTGGGAGGTAGAGAGAAAGGAGAAGGGTGAGTAATGGAGAGAAGGATAGAGAGATGGTGGGAGGTAGAGAGAAAGGAGAAGGGTGGTAATGGAGAGAAAGGATAGAGAGAGAAGGTAGAGATGAAATGGAGAGAAGGAGAGAGATGGTGGGAGGTAGAGAGAAAGGAGAAGGGTGAGTAATGGAGAAAAGATAGAGAGAGATGGTGGGAGGTAGAGAGAAAGGAGAAGGGTGAGTAATGGAGAGTAATGAGAGAGAAGTAGGAGAGATAGAGAGATGTGGAGGTAGAGAGAAAGGAGAAGGGTGAGTAATGAGAGAAAGATAGAGAGAGATGGTGGGAGGTAGAGAAAGGAGAAGGTGAGTAATGGAGAGAAGGATAGAGAGATGGTGGGAGGTAGAGAGAAAGGAGAAGGGTGAGTAATGGAGAGAAAGATAGAGAGAGACTAGAGAGAGATGGTGGGAGGTAGAGAGAAAGGAGAAGGGTGAGTAATGGAGAGAAGGATAGAGAGATGGTGGGAGGTAGAGAGAAAGGAGAAGGGTGAGTAGTGGAGAGAAAGATAGAGAGAGATGGTGGGAGGTAGAGAGAAAGGAGAAGGGTGAGTAATGGAGAGAAGGATAGAGAGATGGTGGGAGGTAGAGAGAAAGGAGAAGGGTGAGTAATGGAGAGAAGGATAGAGAGAGATGGTGGGAGGTAGAGAGAAAGGATAAGGGAGAGTAATAGAGAGAAGGATAGAGAGATGGTGGGAGGTAGAGAGAAAGGATAAGGGAGAGTAATGGAGAGAAAGATAGAGAGAGATGTGGGAGGTAGAGAGAAAGAAGAAGGGTGAGTAATGGAGAGAAAAGGATAGAGAGATGGTGGGAGGTAGAGAGAAAGGATAAGGGAGAGTAATGGAGAGAAAGATAGAGAGAGATGGTGGGAGGTAGAGAGAAAGAAGAAGGGTGAGTAATGGAGAGAAGGATAGAGAGATGGTGGAGGTAGAGAGAAAGGATAAAGGAGAGTAATGGAGAGAAAGATAGAGAGAGATGGTGGGAGGTAGAGAGAAAAGAAGGGTGAGTAATGGAGAGAAGGATAGAGAGATGGTGGGAGGTAGGGAGAAAGGATAAAGGAGAGTAATGGAGAGAAAGATAGAGAGAGATGGTGGAGGTAGAGAGAAAGAAGAAGGGTGAGTAATGGAGAGAAGGATAGAGAGATGGTGGGAGGTAGAGAGAAAGGATAAGGGAGAGTAATGGAGAGAAGATAGAGGAGATGGTGGGAGGTAGAGAGAAAGAAGAAGGGTGAGTAATGGAGAGAAGGATAGAGAGGTGGGAGGTAGAGAGAAGGAGAAGGGTGAGTAATGGAGAGAAGGATAGAGAGATGGTGGGAGGTAGAGAAAAAGGAGAAGGGTGAGTAATGGAGAGAAGGATAAAGAGATGGTGGGGGTAGAGAGAAAGGAGAAGGGTGAGTAATGGAGAGAAGGATAGAGAGATGGTGGGAGGTAGAGAAAAAGGAGAAGGGTGAGTAATGGAGAGAAGGATAAAGAGATGGTGGGAGGTAGAGAGAAAGGAGAAGGTGAGTAATGGAGAGAAGGATAGAGAGATGGTGGGAGGTAGAGAGAAAGGATAAGGGAGATGGAGAGAAGGATAGAGAGAGATGGTGGGAGGTAGAGAAAAGGATAAGGGAGAGTAATAGAGAGAAGGATAGAGAGATGGTGGGAGGTAGAGAGAAAGGAGAAGGGTGGTAATGGAGAGAAGGATAGAGAGATGGTGGGAGTAGAGAAAAGGAGAAGGGTGAGTAATGGAGAGAAGGATAGAGAGATGGTGGGAGGTAGAGAGAAAGGAGAAGGTGAGTAAGGAGAGAAGGATAGAGAGATGGTGGGAGGTAGAGAAAAAGGAGAAGGGTGAGTAGGAGAGAAGGATAAAAGAGATGGTGGGAGGTAGAGAGAAAGGAGAAGGGTGAGTAATGGAGAGAAAGATAGAGAGAGATGGTGGGAGTAGAGAGAAAGGAGAAGGGTGAGTAATGGAGAGAAAGATAGAGAGAGGAAATGAGAGAGGGAGAGAGAGGGATTGAGAGGAGGGGTAAGCCAAAGAGAAAAAAAAGGGGAAGGACAGAAGAGGAGCATCGGAGAGGAAAAAAGATAAATAGAGAGGAGGAGGAAGAGATGGAATAAGGGAGATTGAGAGAGAGGTGTAGGTGAGAAAGGGGAGGAGTGAGTTAAAGAGAAAAATAGAGAGAGAGGTGAGAAAGAGGGAAAGAGGGAAGAAGAGAGACATAGAAAGGGAGGGAGGAAGAGTGAAGGATGTTGGGCGGAGAGAAGGAGTGGGAGAGATGGGGTGGTAAGGGGAGAGGTAGAAATAGTGAGAGAGAGTTAGAGGGACAGGGAAGAAGTGAGTGAGAGATGAAGGGAGGAAAGGATATAGAGAGAGATAGTAGGAGAGGGAGAGGGAGATGAGGAAAGTAGAGTGTATGGTTGAGAGAGAGAGAGAGAGAAAGAGAGAGAGAGACAGACAGAAGGAGAATGAGAGGGAGAGGAGCTTTATTGTGTAGATGATATGACTTTGATTAAAATACAATATACCTGCTTCGAGCACAAATCATTTTTCGTTTGTTTTCAAATAAAATGGTTCTTCTTTGAAATTCAGCTGCTACAGAATAATTGTCAAAAAAGAAATCAGAGAAACAGGTGCAGGTTTAATTGCAGGTATTCCCATGTACCTGTCACAAACTATATATAAATAAACTTCTCATAATATATATATATATATATATATATATATATATATAATAAAAATAAATATATAAAGTTTTACATATCTATTTATTATGTGACAAAGGAACATTAACGACCATATTGGTTTTATGCGATGCAATCATCAGGTGAAAATGTTTCAAATGCAAGGAAAATCGAAAAAATTTCAAAAAATTCAATAGACATGGGATGTGTATTTATTTTATATTGAGCACTGTACCAATAATACTGCCTTTGGTACGCCATTCCAGCAAAAGCTGAAACATTGACCATCTCACACTATAGTATATATATATATATATATATATATATATATATATATATATTATATATATACAAGTTTTGTTGAACTGTAAAAGACAATTTTTGTCGGACGAGTTTTTGGTGATCCTTTCTAATTTTCGGGTCATCTTTTTCGGTGTCGGGGTGGAACTGGTGTAACAGTTCACAAAAGGTTCCGATACGAGCGCTTTCGGCAATACAGTTTGCCATCATCAGGTAAGAAACGATGGTATGGTTTCGTGTCTAGTTTTTAACGAGAACGAGTAGTAGCAAGGAATTAGAAGTGGGAGGTAATAACAATTGGTAGTAGGAGGTTGTAGGAATGGTAGTGGTTCAAACGAACGATGCTGTAGAGATTTTTTTGTGGGAGGGGGCACAAGTTGTGAGAAGGGGAGGGGAATAGTGGAACGAGACACGAAACCATACCATCCTTTCCTACTGATGATGGCAAACTGTATTGCCGAAAGCGCTCGTATCGAAACCTTTGGTGGACTTTTACACCAGTTCCACCCTGACACCAAAAAGATGGCCCGAAAATTAGAAAGGATCAACGAAAAACTTGTCCGACAAGAATTGTCTGTACAGTTCAACAAAACTTGTATAAAATTAAAAAATGCTGCAAAAATACACTTATATATATAAGAATCAATATTTTTTGTACTTTTTAACAAACCTTGTACTCTGAAAAAAAAATCGTCGTTCCATTCATTCATTTTTCAGAATACAAGTTATGTAAAAAAAGTGCCAAGTTTAAAGCTGCATTTACCTAGATAGAAATGAAGAATGAATGGAACGTTAATTTTATCAGAATGCAAGGTGCGTCAAAAAGTACAAAAACTCTCGATACTTTTTTGACACACCTTATATATATATATATATATATATATATATATATATATATATATACTATTTATCCCTACGCCTGAGCGAGGCCTAATTTGCGATTAAAACTTCCAATATGCTTGAATAAATCTACAAAATGTGGTTGAGAATAGAGGAAAATGTGTATATAACACAAACAGCTAAATTCAATCGATATTTCGCCTCGTTATTGGCTGAAGCCCGGACTTTTTGGCTGAAATCCCGACTTTTCCTCTCTCCCCTCACCCATTTACCTTTTCACTATAAAAGCAGAATATTCAAAATATCAATTGAATTTAGCTGTTTGTTTTGTTATATCCACATTTCCCATATATATATATATATATATATATATATATATATTATCTTATTATAATGGAGATTGTGGGTTTGTCTGTCTGTAACTGAAACTATATTACTATACAAGTCACAATTCCCTTTGTTATTTACATCACATTCTCCATGATTTTATTTTAACCTCAATTATTAGTAATTAGTTTTACATCATTAAGACTGTTAACAATATCTATATACTAATAACATGCAATTATATTTATATATTCAACGAAATAGCGGTTTACAGTGTGAATGGGAAGGCTAATTTGCATATTGATCTTAAAAAATTTGATTTTAATAAATATATGCTTAGTATTATTGATTTCTAATTGTTTGGTTTTCTTAATAAATATGAGCAAAAATCTCGGGATAAATCTTAACAGAAATCTATTAACATAAAGAAAATAACTGTAATTTTATTCTTTTCTTCCTATTTTAACTAAATAGTTAAATTAGGGAAATTTACCACTGAAAACGGGAGTAAGGGAAAATGGTGGAACAGTTAGTTTCAAAGTTGTTCTATTTTCCGATTATACCCCCTCTGTTCCAAATATTTTTATCTGAATTCTTATTCAGTTTCATTAGCCTTTCTAATTTAATATGATATTCTATTATATTAAAACTTAAATACTTGCACCCGGAGGGTGCATATATTTGCTAGTTATATATATTATATATATATATATATATATATATATATATATATATAGAGAGAGAGAGAGAGAGAGAGAGTTAAGAATTAATACCAAAATGAATGAATGAATGAAATAAAAATGAATGAGATGAATGAAATAAACGAAAAAATCCTTTCCAAGGGACCTCTCTCAAAACAAACAAAAAATGATTAAATAAAGGATAAAAATTTATTTGAGAGAGGAGTCCCTAATGTAGAGTTTTCCTCATCTATTATTAGACATTTTTGAAGCATCAAATGAATGTAATAATTATATAAGCTATTGGGGAAGATAAAATCGGTCTCTTACCTTTGTGGTGTTCTATTGAGAAAAGATTTGAATTGTTTTATATATATCTAATCTAGTCTGCTCCACACCCGGTGGAATATATATATATATATATATATATATATATATATATATATATATATTATATACGACAAATAGTCAATGTTTATACTATTTGCTTTGTGAGTAGATTCATGTTTTGACTTATTTTATTCATCTTCTGTTTTGCTTTGTGTTTTGTTTTTGTAATATTTTTATGTTACCATATTTATGTAGATATTACATTGATTTACCCTGTTATTTTTTGTTATTAGTTGATTTGTATGACAATAAATCCGTGTTAAACTCGCAGCTGAAACTTTTTATATACGCCAAGTTTTTTTAGGAGAAGAAAATAACGTAAAATTTGCAATACTAAAAATATATTTGCCGGGCAAACACGTTAAAAAATGTCGCAATATTTGACGAGTTTACATTGATATTGTTTTTTTTTTTCATACTGTGTGTATTTTTTTTCTTTCTTGGTTTAATCTATTTATCTTTTATTTATTTTTTATCATTTAATCAAATTGTCCTTCATATTGAACTGCTCTTTTTATTTATTTTTTTTTTCAATTAACTTCTTTGCTTTTAGTTAACGTTTATTTTGTTTTGTTTTTTTAATATTTTATCTTTCCTTTTGGCTTTCTTTCTCTTTATCTCATTTAATTCTTTCACATCTCACACCAAGCATCTCTCTCTCTCTCTCTCTTCTTTCTTTGTATCTCTCAGCATGTCTCTCCTCTCTCTCTCTCTCTCTCTCTCTCTCTCTCTCTCTCTCTTCTCTCTCTCCTCTATCTATCTATCTATCTCTCCTTTTCCATCTCACACAAAGTCTCTCTCTCTCTATCTATCTCCTTTTCCATCTCACACCAAGTCTCTCTCTCTCTCTCTCTCTCTCTTCTCTCTCTCTCTCTCTCTCTCTCTCTCTCTCTCTCTATCTATCTATCTATCTATCTCTATCACTCCTTTTCCATCTCACACCAAGTCTCTCTCTCTCTCTCTCTATCTATCTATCTCTCCTTTCCATCTCACACCAAGGCTCTCTCTCTCTCTCTCTCTCTCTCTCTCTCTCTCTCTCTCTCTCTCTCTCTCTCTCTCCCATCTCCCACCGTCCTTCTCTCTTCCTTCTATCACATGTCACACCAAGTCTCTCAGTCCCACTCTCTCTTATTTCACATTTCACATTTCACACCAAGTCTCTCTCTCTCTCTCTCTCTCTCTCTCTCTCTCTCTCTCTCTCTCTCTCTCTCTCTCTCTCTCTCTCTCTCTCATTTTCCATCTCACACCAAGTCTCTTTTTCTTCTCACATATCTCACCCTAAGTCTTTCCAAATATCGTCTGATTTTCTATTTCTTTCATCTCTTCCCTTCATTTTTCCATCAACTAATTTCTGTTTTTCTTTTGTCTTTAGCTTTTTATGCTACTTTCTTTTCGTCTCCTTTTCTGTACCCTATCATCCCTCCCTCATCACCACGATTCCCAGTTCTCTCCTCCCTCGCAATAATTCATCCTTCTGTTCATACCAGATAACGCCATTTTGGCTTATGATAGTCAACCAAATCTGGCAGATGACCCTTTATTGATACTCATGACTGCTGCGTAGAAAGCCTCCATGGTTTGCAAATGATTTTAACAACGGCTATAAACCCCCAAACGTTTAGTTCATTCGAAATATTCGAAGTTTGAACTTTCGTTCAAGCGAAATTAGAAGTTTTAACTGCACGCACTGTCTTATTATCTGTTGTTTTCCTAACTCAAATACTAAATGCCATTTTTGTCTAAAAGAAATCACGCACTTGATAAAAATCTTACAATTCATGCTGTTACTGGGGTACAATATCATCGAACACTTTTTATTTCATTTGTTTTCATATATAATAATATAATATATATATATATATATATATATATATATTTGTGAATAAAAAGGCCTTAAATACTATGGGTATCGTGGTTATGGCTTAAGGTTAAGCCATAACCACGATACCCATGGTATTTAAGGCCTTTTTATTCACAAATAACTTTGCTCTGTTTACAATAATTAAACATTGAGCTCTCATAAGGAACCTGAACTCTACAACAAACTACTGGTAGAGAATAGGACCAGCCTAGAATCACCTTGTACCAAGAAACTTGGTACCACACCAAAGTATATATATATATATATATATATATATATGGGGGTGATATTTTTTTCAGGGGCACGTTGTCCTGATCATGTGGCTAATACGCTGCTTTAAAACCGGATGGTAACAAAAGCCTTTTAATTGTATACTATTACAAAGATTATATATATATATATATATATATATATATATATATATATATATATATATATATATAATCACGACAAAGCAAACTAGGCGAATACCTCGTGCGGCGTGCGGAACAGTGGACAACTGTTTCGTTCTAATTAGGTCTCATAAGCAGTGTATACCGTGATCTACCCCCGACAGAGATCGAAAACGTGGACCCCAAAACGCAGAGCCAGAGATTCTACCTTGAGGCCACTGGCCCACGCTCATATGAAACTCGACAAATCAACTTATCAAATGATAAATGCCCACAGCAATGACCTAGTGTGTCTTGTAGCTGCATCAACACCATAACAGAGAACACAGTTACCTGCCGGGGTTACGATATATATATATATATCTATATATATATGTGTGTGTGTGTGTGTGTGTGTGTGTGTATGTGTGAAGAAAAGGAAGTGAATCCGACGGTATGTAGTATATTAAGAAAATTGAAAAAACACCGGTTTAAATAAGTTGAGTGGTAAGTTCATTGGCCGACTCTGCAGTGTTTCGATCTATTAATTAGATCATCTTCAGGGCATTTGTTAGTATATGGAAGGTGATAAAAAAATTTTATCACAGAATAACGAGAAAAGCAAGTGATAGTTCTTGTTCATCAGTCTGTTCAAAATTTGAAGTCTGAAGAAAGGACGCTGAATTTGACGTCATATTTCAAACCGTCCACTTTTTTCAGCGTCCTTTTTATTTAGCGTGGCTAGACATTTATGAGCTACCTACAACCGGGAATGAACCCCGATCGATTCAGCATCAGGCGGACAGCTTAACCGATATCGTCGACCACATAATGTGAAGGGGATTTTAACTGCTTTAATACACACATCTGTATGTATGTAAAGGCTGCCATAGAGTGCTCAATCCCTTTTATAGGTGTGCGTTATATATACTAGCAAATATATGCACCCTCCGGGTGCAAGTATTTAAGTTTTAATGCAATAAAATATGGTATTAAATTAGAAAGGCTAATAAAACTAAATAAAGAATGCAGATAAAAAGTTTTGAAACAGAGGGAGTATAATCGAAAAATAGAACAACTGAAACTTACTCTTCCATCACTCTCGTCTTTCATTGTTATTTTTTCTAATTTAAAGTATTTAGTTAAAAGAAGAAGTAAAAATAAAATGACAGTTATTTTGTTCGTGTTAATGGATTTCATTTAATTCATTGAGAGATTTTTGCTTATATTCATTAATAAAACCAAACAATTAGAAAATCAATAATACTAAACATATATTTATTAAAATCAAATTTTAAATATCATATGCAAATTAGCCTCCTGTTCACAACTGTAAACCGCTATTTTGTTGTATATATAAATATAATTGCATGTTATTAATGTGTAGATATGGTCAACAGTATTAATAATGTTAACAATTTTATTAATAATTGAGGTTTAGATAAAAAATAAAATCATGAAGAATGTAGCGTAAATAACTATGGGAATTGTGACTTGAGTAGTAATAGAGTTTCGGCTACAGACAGAAAAACACACAATCTCCATTATAATAAGATATATATATATATATATATATATATATATATATAGAGAGAGAGAGAGAGAGAGAGAGGAGAGAGAGAGATAGATAGATAGATAGAGGGGGAGACAGACAGACAGACAGACAGACTGAGAGAGAGACAGAGAGAGACAGACAGACAGACTGAGAGAGAGAGAGACTGAGAGAGAGACAGAGAGAGACAGACAGACAGAGACTTGTTTATATCATAAGATACATTATTTGTCTAACAACTCACATTAGATCCCCAAGGAAGATAATTTGACTCCTATAAAGACAAGTTTTACACCAGATAGAATTACCAAATTGGTATCAAAATGAAGTTAATTTATTTATTTCCCCAATCACAAAGGTTAATTAATAAATAACACCTGAATCCTCTAAAACAAATTTTGAACCAAATGACGAAACTCGTATCCAAATTAAATAAACTAGTACAAAATAATAAAAAAACACCCTCCGAGCGATGTAAAAATAGATTTTTGAAACATTGCCGGAGTAAAAAATTCAATATCTGCGAGTTTGTACCCTAAGTAAGTAAAATCATCAAATTCATTAAAGGATTAAAAAATAAAACAATTTGAAATGTAAACTTTAAATATGTATTAAAATAAAACAAACTATATATAGATATATAATACCAGTCATGTATTTATTAAAACTTGTTTTTAAAAACAATGAGGACTGTCTAATGTTCAATTTTTGAGTGTATTTATTCTATGTTATGACGATTTTGGGTAATGTGACGTAAGCAGTGACGTCATTTTTGTTACAGACAAAAACCAGAAGCGAATCTCCATTATTAATAGATTTATTTCGCTGAAAAATTACGTTTGTTTTTCAAAGTTTTAGTGCTTCAGATTCTCACCAAAGTCTTCTATATACTTTTTCATTCCGAAACATAAAATGTGTTTATTGGAGTGCCAACACGGTTTCGACGGAGTGATTGTCCTTGTACTCATTGTATTCTATTTATCATTATTTCAAATAAAGAATAAAATAAAATAATAATAGAGAAAATATAAGAAGTTTTTATATTTTTATATTATTATTATATTTTATTCTTTTATTTAAAATAATGAATAAAATACAATGTGTACTAGGACAATCTCTCGGTCGAAACACATGTTTTTATATTGTCGGATTCACTTCCATTTTTCAACTTACATATGTATATATATATATATATATATATATATATATATATATATATATATGTCCGATTATATACACCCAAGTAAACGAGTATATATAACATGGCGATGATAGGCGAATTTCAAATGACAACCTCTTTGCGAAACTTTCAATTGAGAAGAAACAGATTATTCGCTCCCAGCTGCGATTGAAGGATGTTTGCAAGTAAGATCTCAAGTCCTTTAACATCCAGCTGGGATAATTTGGCCCACGACCGCCTTCGATAGAGGTAGGCTCTTCCTGGCCGGCTATTCATGTCGGAAGTCACCCTGGTGTAACACCATGATGCAATGAGACCCAGGAAAACGCAACAGCAACAGAGCACCGGCGCACCACCATGATCGGCCTTCACATGCAACATATCTGATCGTAACTGTTTGTAAAACATTGGCTTTCACAGTCACAGAAGACGCTGTGCTAAAACATAACCACAGGGCACTAGAAGTCAATGGTCTTCCGAGGCTGCGATTCTCATAATTATGATTGAACTGTGACGGTGAACGAGAAAGGAAAAAGAGCAAGACATTGTCTTGCCTGCCGGGATCGAACTCGCATTCTCCCGCATGCAAAAACAAATGCGTTTTGGGCACTGGACGGACACGGGTTCGACTGATGTGCCCGGATGTTTGGCTAATATGTCCATAAAATAACAAGTGAGTCGAGCGCTGGGCAGTCAGGAGCAGCTGAAGCAGTCGACGACGAAGCGCTTTTCAGTAAAGAAATGGATTTTAGTCGAACAGAAACAAAACTAAATAGGAAATGTGATTTTGAACTGCTAAAGATTATTTCGACTACGACGACGGATTTTCCAACTGCTAGACGAAGAATGAGTTGACCAACAGAGGGTCAGACTTGTGAGAAGACGGAGACCTCGCTTGTTTTTGGTTCCCCTTCGGCGGGAGCTTGTTGATTCGAAGGTCTATTTCCCCCCATATATTTCCCCCCCTTCTATATGAACAACAAAGTGAAACCTAGACCCTGTACAACCACTAAGAGTCAAAACTGTTTTTCAAACTTCGGCCTTCACAATCACAGAAGACGCTGTGCTAGAACATATCTCCAGGGCGGGAGAAGTCTATGGACTTCCGGGACTGCGATGCTCATGATAATGATTAAACAACAAACACAACGTGGAAGTCGTTCAGCAAATAAAACATGGCTGATGTGAACGATACTTGCCAAAAGTTATGGCTGCTTTATACTTAACATGAACAAAGTACTCATGACTAATAATCATTATTACTCAATGCCATTACACAGCTAACTGACACTGGGCACGTTTCCACAGAACATTATATACTACAGAGTGCGTATTAAATTATATTTCATATGCCCTGTTAGCAGTGTCACGCAGTGGGAGACGTTATTTATGAACGAGCTCACGAACTGATTATTATACTTTCTTATTTAAAAGGAAGAAATAAGTTCATAAATGTGATATAAGTTTGAAAGGTCTCATGGCCCCCGACATTAAGTCGACAATGCTCAATTTGAATTAACGTGCTTAGGCACAGGACGTAAAGATATTTTAAGGTTTTGGTGTTCCTTATCAGAAATGTCCAGGGAGGCCTCCTTCATTCGGATGTCAATCAAACACATTTTATATTTTTTATCACAAATAAAAGTCAAAGAAATTCTTATTTTGAGAGAAAATGTTCCGCTTGCTGACAACTACAGATAACAAGCAAAATCAATGTTTAAAAAAGTAGCCCTATTACGTCTTTATTTATATCCTCCATTCTTCCAGAGACATCATCATCATCATCATGTCGTGCAATTAGCATGGCTATCCATGACAATCTCTCGCCAACCTTCCCTATCATTCATTGTCCCAGTGAGGTCCTCTGCGCAACATCCTGTATCTGTAGAATAATCATACTAAGTCCAATTACCGTTGAATTGGCAAGACAAGACAGCAAGCAGTCGTAACCCAATACGATTCTGGTATGCTGCAAAGACCACTGCAAAGTGACAGGATTTATGGAGCCTCAGAGGATCATAGAAACCAAGCAGCCAATCAGGACTCAGGGAATGGAATCCCCCAAATGAATGAGTGGACTGTTCTGAATTCCCATAAGTACCAGTTGTCTTGACACTGGTTCAATTGTGCCTAGCCAGTCACATTGTTCAAACCAATTGTTGACTGACTGACTTCAATAGTATCCACGCAGAGTTGGTTAATGTAGGTCCTTACTGGGCGGCCCACATTAGCATGTCCATGTGTTGGCTTCCACAGGAAAAGAGCATGTCTTGTCCGTCTCACTCGGATGGTTGTTGAGAAAGGGGGCAGGTGGCAGTACAGCTGTTTTCTTATGGGGTACTGTTTCCACGACTTGTTCAAGACCGCATGCAGCATTATTGTACAGCTCCCATCTATCTTATTCTCAAGGCGCCTCGTTAGGGTCCAAGTGGTGCAGCCATATAGCAGCACTGATATAACCACTGCTTGGAAGAATAGTCGTTTTAGCTTGTCAGTGAGATCGGATTTCAATATGACTGATAGTCTATTTATAGCCGACCATGCTTTTCCTATTCGTGTATTGACATCGCTTTCTGTGGATGAGATATTGCTACGTAGGTATGTGAAATGTTCTACTGGCTTTAGGGGATTTCCGTCGAGTGTGGAGATGTCTCCTTTCTTTTTGAAACGCAAGACTACGCTGATGACCTAGCACTTTTTGCAGACACACCGACACAGGACGAGTCACTACTGCATAGTCTGGCCTGGAGAAGGCAGCAAAGAACATCAGCCTCTATGTGAACTCCGATAAAATTGAATCCAGAGGCATACATAGATTCAATTCCTTCATATGCCAAACTACATACAATCATTGCCCAATATTTCATTTTATAATAAAGTCAAGAGGCCAAGGTATGTTTATAGACTACACGACCATGTCTGGATTTTTCGTCCTCAATAACTAATCACCAAACTTCTGTGTCTGTTTTTCCACAGCTATAAGTTTCACCACTGTCAGGGTTGAATAGCTATAAAATTACACTTAGAATCAGAACCTTAGAGATGGGATTAAAGGCTATGAGAATCTACTTTAAACTCCTTGTTTGGCATTATATGACCATTATAGAGGAGTCAATGTGTCATAAAACCACATTCAGAATCCGAACCTTGGAGATTGGATTAAAAACTATGAGAATCTACTTAAAAGCCTTGTTTGGCACTATATGACCATTATAGAGGAGTCAATGTGTCATAAAACCACATTCAGAATCCGAACCTTGGAGATTGGATTAAAAACTATGAGAATCTACTTAAAAGCCTTGTTTGGCACTATATGACCATTATAGAGGAGTCAATGTGTCATAAAACCACATTCAGAATCAGAACCTTGTAGATTGAATTAAAAAGTATGAAAAATAATTTTTATTTCATTTTAATTTTAATTCTATAAATTTTATTTTATTATTGTTATTATCATTTTATATTTAAGATAATACTAAATAGGATACTATGTATACAAGAACAAACTCTTGGTCGAAACACGTGTCGGCATTTCAATAAATAAATTCTTATGCATTCAACATTTTCTTTCCATTTATCTTTCAACATATATATATATATATATATATATATCCCAGTTATTTACGTCATATCCCCCATAATTTTATTTTTATTCAAATCTCAATTATTAATAAAATTGTTTTACATTATTAATACTGCTGACCATATCTAAATACTAATATCACACAACTGTATTTATATATACAACAAAATAGCGGTTTCCAGTGTGAACGGGAAGGCTAATTTGCATATTGTTATTAAAAATTTGATTTTAATAAATATATGTGCTTAGTATTATTGATTTCTAATTTTTAATCTTAATGAATATGAGCAAAAATCTCGGGGATAAATCTTAAAAGAAATCCATTAACAAGAAGAAATAACTGTCATTTTATTCTTTACTTCCTATTTTAGCTAAATAGTTAAATTAGGAAAATTTAGCAATGAAAAGTTTCAGTTATTCTATTATTTGATTATATCCCCCTCTTTGTCAAATATTTTTATCTGCATTCTTATTTAGTTTTATTAGCCTTTCTAATTTAATTTAATATTTTATTACATTAAAACTTAAATATTTGCACCCGGAGGGTGCATATATATACTAGTATATATAATTGTGCTAATGGTCAGCGCCCTCTGTCTTAGGTCATTGTCGAAGAAGAAGCGGCGGTCAAATGACTTTTGCTGTCCCATGAACAAGATATCAATTCATATCTGACAAGACGTCCACCACCGCCGCCGCCATTTTGTTCGTTTCGTCTTCCGTCGTAATTCCTGACAGATTTCCGGAGAGTTCCGATACTTGAAGTGACATCTGTTCGAACACGTCCAGTGCAGCAATCAATAGACAACACTACGTCTCTCAATCAACAATTGATCGATCTCCCTTCGATTCTTTCAACGACAATGATCGCTACTGATAGGTTATTGATCTACTTTGTTTTCAAATGTTTTGATATCCTGTCGAGTGATAATCTTAACTTTGCTGAAATTTCTTGCGCGTGACTTAGTTCGTTTCGTAACGCTTGTAAAGCCATCGTCGGCGTGGCCTAAAGTCAGTATCAGCCAA
Source organism: Doryteuthis pealeii (assembly GCA_023376005.1). NCBI lineage: Eukaryota > Metazoa > Mollusca > Cephalopoda > Myopsida > Loliginidae > Doryteuthis > Doryteuthis pealeii. Next base: position 13,254,347 of record CM042169.1, read on the forward strand.
TCAGAGAGGGAGCCTACCCCCTTTTCACTAGTGCTAGAGCAAGGAGATTGTTTTTAGCGTCTGAAGTGGAGCGCCACACCTACCTACCATCAGCTCCTTACTTTACGTACAGATCTCTGTGCTACTCATACGCTGAGTTGGCGAGGGCTGGTATCGAACCCGGAACCTTGTGGTTCCTAATCCGGCGCTCTACCGGCTGAGCTATACTAGCCCAAGTGGCTGAACAGGCCAATTTTTTAATGGCAATCTCTGGTGCAGTGCCTGCAAACAAAAAGTGATGCTTGCTGGAGTTGCCGTTGTCTCTCCTTCCTTCTGGCTCTCTTTACTGTGGCGGATTCTTTCCTTTCCTTTTCACTCTTTTTACGGGCCTTGTTTGACAAGGAAGCACCAGACCCCCTCGGTTTTCTGCTCCCGCCACCCATGTTTTTGGGTTGGCGTGTTATGTCTTCATGTCCTTCGTGCAGACGTCTTTAAAGCGTAGGCGTGGTCTCCCTACCGATTGGGAGCCTTCTACTAATTCGCCATACAATAGTTCTTTGGGAATGCGGCCTATGTTCCTCCATTGACATGGCCAAACTAAAGCCCTGGGTTGGCAAGGGCCTGTATCGAACTAGGAACCTTGCGATTTCTAAGCCAAACGCTCTTGGTACGGGCTAATCTGCGGCGAATATACATATTCACAACCCTCCGCACGAGAAGGATTTGATACAAGGTCAATTTCTTAAGCGGAGTTCAACAGGTTTTGAATTCAGAGTTTTCCTTCTCCTAGATAGGCTGCCTAACCAAGGTTAAAGAGCCAGTCTGCCTACTATTTACCCATAGTTGGAGGAAGAGGATTTGAACTCGAGGCGATGAGTCCAATTCCAACGACTTTAACCATTACACCACGCGCTACTGCGGTGCATATATCACCTGACCGGGGCGCTTTATTACAATCACTCTAGGTCAGTGTGGACATTGAAGAAGTAATAGTAACAACCTGGCAAGTTCACACTATCCGGTACAGGAACCTCACCACCGGACACAGTTTAGTTTGGTAGATATTTCATATACCCAAATAGAAATTCTGTTATCGAAAGATCTTGATATTAGATTTCGTACAGGGTTTGAACTGTCTCGTCATGACTATTTCCTACGAGGCTAACCATTGCTCATTAATTTATTTATTTAAAAGTATACCAATATATATATATATATATATAGTATTAACGTGTATATAGAAATAAACTACTCAAGCTTCACCATAAAGGATCTTCAGGATTAATTCCAATGAATTAATCATGATATTGATTAATTACAGGGAATTGCGGAAGTGAATATGGCAATTATGACCGTTGAAAACAGTTGCAAAATAACCCTAAAGATCCTTTACGGTGAAACCCGAGACGGTTATTTCTATATACACCTTAATACCAAATCTGGTCTACTAACGTATGTAGCACTTTATATTCGTTATAATACTGACTTATTCGGTTAATACTTGTATCGATCATCAATATTACGATTAACTCGATATTTTATTCCCCGGAAAGTCATCTTCTTTATCATATATGTATATATATATATATATATATATATATATATATATATATATATAATATATATATATGTGTGTGTGTGTGTGTGTGTGTTATATTTGTGTGTGTGTGTGTTATTCTTAAATTCTATTAGTAGTTTTAAAATGTATTAGCAATTTATTTTGTTATGTTGAAATTTGATAATCTATAATTGCATAAAAGAATAAAACTTCTAGTGATTAATTTTTAAATGATTTTTACTAAATGATATTGATAAAAAGTTTAATTTTAGATTTTGTTAATTTAAAGCTACTGAAAACCATAGCAAATACTCTCTCTCTCTCTCTCTCTCTCTTCTCTCTCTCTCTCTCTCTCTCTCTCTCTCTCTCTTCTCTCTCTCTTTCTCTCTCCTCCCTCTCAATATATATATAATAATATATATATATATATATATAATAAACAGTGTGGCTTATTACTGTCTTTATTTGTCTGTATGGTTACAACGTGTAGCATATGTATGTCCAGTTAAAGAACTGTCTCTCTTTCGTATTTCTCCCCTGTGGGAACAGATTGTAGTATCTGTACTTGGGGAAATCGAAATGAATATATTAATATAATTCAATATAGTGATACCGTTATCTTTTTGTTTTCTCGAATGTCTACAAGTAAATTTTGGGTATATGTATCTGTTAATAGATGGGGACAAAATAATAAGAATTGTCCTTTGGCGAAGTAGGTAACCATCTTTTTTTAAACCAAAATTTGTGAGAGAAAAACGTTTGTTCTATGAAAAAAATACGCAAAAACTTTGTGTATGTGTTGTTGCTATAACAAAAACGTGTTTAAAAAAATATTTTCGGAAAATAAACTTTGTTTTACGTATTTTCAGAAAAATATTTTTTTAAATAAATTAAATCATAAAATTGACGTATAGTCTATATTTTTCATACACTTAAGAAATTTTTCATTTAATTTTATTTAGGGACAAAATGTGTAAAAATTTTTTTTTAATTAATACCCCCACCAAAAAAAAAACCTAAAAAGTTTTGTAAATTGAATTGTTTGAGAGAAAGAATGTTTTGCTCTAGAAGAAAATATGTAAAAACGTTGTCTTGCAAAAAGCTGTAAAAATAAAATTTAGCATTGGAAAAAAAATTAAGAAAATATTTATTTAAAAATGGGGGATTTTCTGAGAGACTTCTTTACAGCCAAGATTATTGATGGTTGATTTGGTTGGTTGGGTTTTACGGGCATTTCAACCCTTGGGTTATTTTATGCCGAATACTTTTATTGGTAAAAAATGTTTAATGCTAACAAAGTTTTGAAATAATTTCATTTTTAATGGATAATACAATTTTGTTTATAAACTTATGTTTTCTATTTAACCCATAGATGGGACCCTAACAGGTACTACCACTCCGGGTCGGAGTGGACCAGGGAGCAATGGTGATGAAGGGGTGCTCCACATTCCCCAAACCTCCAGAACTGGAACCTCACCATCAGATAGAGTTTAACGTCATTCCCAGGACATGTAGACCCACAGCCACCGCTTCTAGCACCCATATTATAAAAAGGGTTGGGGCTTTCCATAAGGGCAATAGGGTTGGGAAAATCATATAGGTGCTAGGGCTTGACGTGACCAGCCGATTGATCGGATGGGGCTTCTCCGACCGCCCGTCTAGCCCAGGATAGGGCCAAAGTGGAGTATTGCAAGTCATGAACTGCTCACCACCTGGGCTCTATCCCTAAGCATCATGGGTCTCCACCCACGGCCAACAGGTGGCCCTTGGGGGTCTTACCTCTGCAGATGTGCAGTCGGTGCATTCCAACGCCCAGCCGACAGGGCCTCTAAACCACACTGCCCTATTTACGGAACTGCTAGTGTTGTATACTGAGGTTTTCACGGTACCAAATATGTATATGTTACGTACTGGCATCAAATTCAATATGTCATATAACGGCTTCAAATTCACGGCCCCTACTTCGTGTATCTGCATACGTAGCGGGTATCGTCACTAACCCTAGATGATATATGTAGTAGTCGCGTAATGAAATCTACAACACATGGGTATAGTAGGAGTTTTGACTTTATTTCTTTTTCTCGGCTGCTGGGTGGGCGGCAAGCGTCGACAATGACTTACTACTGCTGCTGGGATGGTGAGGTAAAGGGGTTCCTGGTGGCGTCTCACCGCTTGGCCGCGACGGACCGTGTCGACGGTCGCTCATTGTGCTCTGTTCGTCGTCCGCTGTCTGACTGTCTAATTGACCTGGATCCCTAACTTCCTTTATATATATAACAAACGCCTACGCGTTTTCTTTTGTTATCTTTATCAGCAGACAATCTATTTCCAAACTTATTGTTACCCATCCTTCTTTGTTCGCTTTACCCGGAAAACGTCCTTTTCGTCCTCTCCCTGCCTTGATCCAACCGAAAGACCCTATTTCCGTTTTCACCTTCTTTTAAATATCTTCAATATACAACACTATCCTTCTTAACCCCGACTTGTCAGTTCTCCTACCACTGTTTTTCCCTTGTTTGAGTTTCCCGTGCATGTTCTCCATCTTTATTATTACTTGTTGTAACCCCTGTATTTGTCGCATTCTTTCATGTTTCAGTTTCTTACCCTTTCTTGTGGACGAATAAAAACGAAACTACTCTACACACGGTTTTTGTTATTCTTTACTTGAAGGAGTTTAACTACTTGTAACGAAAAGTGGCATATGCACCTTCGATAAAAGGCACTATATATATATTATATTTTACAAGCTACCAGTGTGTTGGAGGATTCAATCAATATCAGAGTCCTCCACCAAGATAAAACTTTTCTAGGGTAGGATGTTACAAGGAATCCAGTGGTGATGTCTGTATTTACCCTTGAATTCATTTAGAATCATTGGAACCAAATAGGAAAATGAATAAATAAGCTAAGGTGAATAACTCTGATAAATTTGCAAACTTGATGAATTTCCATATTGAGAATTCTGTTCATTAAGAATGGTTACAATTATAATATTCTCTCTCAATCCTTATCAAAAACTATCTATATTCATTCTGTTAACTAGTGATACTAGTATGTTTTTTTTTTGTTTTCGTGAAACAATAGTAAACCAACCACAAACAACAATAAATGTAGGGGTGCAGTTTATTTTTAATACATTTAAAGGGATTTTTTGTCAATTTCAATCCGTTCGGCAATTTTGGCTCTTTTTAAATGGCTTGTAATTGCTTGTTTACAAATTTAATGTAACATTCGCGATTGCAAAAAAAATAACCAAAATCAGGGAATTATTCGATTTTAATAAAATTTTCAGTATTGATTTATCAATTAATGAATTTTATAATGCAACGTTATTTTATTTCAAAACTTTAATTAAATATTTTTGCTATGAAAAATTAATATATAAAATTCATTTAAAATAAAAAATGTTCTGATGTTAAGTTTAAAACGTTATATTGTTAGATTTTAGAAATAAATATCTATTTAATGCAAACCTTATTTTAGTCAAACAAAGTATATGTTTTGAAGAAAAACTCCATTGAAAAGTGACAGAGATGAGACTAAACCATGTATTAAGTGAATTTATTTAGAAATATTAATTCACAATTACATCTGTGGCACAAACTATGGATCGAAGTTATAATGTATCGAATAATTTAAAGGGATATCCGGGTATAAATGTACAAGTACAACAGATACGTCTAATTGATTTCCTGATTGGTTTATAAGGAAATGAAAATATCGATCTTTGTTTGGCCTCTGATATCAATTGGTGACATTTGTATCTTGTCGGCAGGTCAGACATATGAAAATTTGAAAGATCGATGCCTTCGGAGGGGAAAAACCTAATTTCACTGCGAATGGTCAAACGTCTTTATGTACAGAACGAATTACGATCACGTTAGCAACCAGACTGACAAGGGTTAAAGCTTGTTTATAAGCCAATAACAGAGGTCAATTAGTACGATCGTTTTAGTAGCAATAAAAAATGTTGTAGTTATAATAATCGTAATCGGTGCCGTTATAGTATGTGGCCTACCTTTTTTGATTCTGTTATAGTATGTGGCTACTTTTTGATTCTGTTATAGTATGTGGCCTACCCGGTTTGAATGTGCAGTACGAGTATATTAATAGATATAAAAGTAAAGTCGTCGGTGTGGCCTAAAGTCGGTATCAACGTATCAGCGAGGGAGTCTATCCTTTTCACGAGCGCTAGACAAGGATATTGATTTTGCGTCAGGTAGAGTTCCACACCTACCATCAGCTCCTTACTTTTCCGGACAGATCCTGTGCTACTCATAAGCTGAGTTGGCGAGGGCCGGTATCGAACTTTGGAACTTGTGGTTTCTAACCGAACGCTCTAGTAGGCAATTTATCGAAACTAATTATTTTTTCACATATATTCAATTTCAAGAAATGAAATTCAGTCATAAGCTGTATATAGTAATTAAGAATAATTAAAAAAGAATGTATCCATAATTCATACGAATCAAATATCTATTTAATTCTAAAATATTATAAAATTCTGAAATAGGGTTAGGGGTTATTATTATAACCTTATAATATGCTTTTGAATGTGGCCTACGAAATCATGTCTCTTTCATAGTATGTGGCTACATAAAAAGCATATTATAAGGTTATAATAATAACCCAACCTATTTCAGAATTTTATAATATTTTAGAATTAAATAGATATTTGATTCGTATGAATTATGGATACATTCTTTTTTAATTATTCTTAATTACTATATACAGCTTATGACTGAATTTCATTTCTTGAAATTGAATATATGTGAAAATAATTAGTTTCGATAAATTGCCTACTAGAGCGTTCGGTTAGAAACACAAGGTTCCAAAGTTCGATACGGCCTCGCAACTCAGCTTATGAGTAGCACAGGGATCTGTCCGGAAAGTAAGGAGCTGATGGTAGGTGTGGAACTCTACCTGACGCAAATCAATATCCTTGGTCTAGCGCTCGTGAAAAGGGGATAGACTCCTCGCTGATACGTTGATACGACTTTAGGCCACACGACGACTTTACTTTTATATCTATTAATATACTCGTACTGGCATTCAACGGGTAGGCACATACTATAAAGAATCAAAAGGTAGGCACATACTATAACAGAATCAAAAAAGGTAGGCACACTATAACGGCACCGATTACGATTATTATAACTACAACATTTTTTATTGCTACTAAAACGATCGTACTAATTGACCTCTGTTATTGGCTTATAAACAAGCTTTAACCTTGTCAGTCTGGTTGCTAACGTGATCGTAATTCGTTCTGTACATAAAGACGTTTGACATTCGCAGTGAAATTAGGTTTTTCCTCCGAAGGCATCGATCTTTCAAATTTTCATATGTCTGACCTGCCGACAAGATACAAATGTCACCAATTGATATCAGAGGCCAAACAAAGATCGATATTTTCATTTCCTTATAAACCAATCAGGAAATCAATTAGACGTATCTGTTGTACTTGTACATTTATACCGGGATATCCTTTAAATTATTCGATACATTATAACTTCGATCCATAGTTTGTGCACAGATGTAATTGTGAATTAATATTTCTAAATAAATTCACTTAATACATGGTTTATGGTCTCATCTCTGTCACTTTTCAATGGAGTTTTTCTTCAAAACATATACTTTGTTTGACTAAAATAAGGTTTGCATTAAATAGATATTTATTTCTAAATCTAACAATATAAGTTTTAAACTTAACATCAGAACATTTTTATTTTAAATGAATTTTATATATTAATTTTTCATAGCAAAAATATTTAATTAAAGTTTTGAAATAAAATAACGGTTGCATTATAAATTCATTAATTGATAAATCAATACTGAAAATTTTTATTAAAATCGAATAATTCCCTGATTTTTTGGTTATTTTTTTTGCAATCGCGAATGTTACATTAAATTTGTAAACAAGCAATTACAAGCATTTAAAAAGAGCAAAATTGCGAACGGATTGAAATTGACAAAAATCCTTTAAATGTATTAAAAATAAACTGCACCCTACATTTATTGTTGTTTGGTGGTTGGTTTACTATTGTTTCACGAAACAAAACAAAAAACATACTAGTATCACTAGTTAACAGAATGAATATAGATAGTTTTTGATAAGGATTGAGAGAGAATATTATAATTGTAACCATTCTTAATGAACAGAATTCTCAATATGGAAATTCATCAAGTTTGCAAATTTATCAGAGTTATTCACTTAGCTTATTTATTCATTTTCCTATTTGGTTCCAATGATTCTAATGAATTCAAGGGTAAATACAGACATCACACTGGATTCCTTGTAACATCCTACCTAGAAAAGTTTTATCTTGGTGGAGGACTCTGATATTGATTGAATCCTCCAACACACTGGTAGCTTGTAAAATATATATATATATATAGTGCTTTTATCGAAGGTGCATATGCCACTTTTCGTTACAAGTAGTTAAACTCCTTCAAGTAAAGAATAACAAAACGTGTGTAGAGTAGTTTCGTTTTTATTCGTCACAAGAAAGGGTAAGAAACTGAAACATGAAAGATGCGACAAATACAGGGGTTACAACAAGTAATAAAAAGATGAAGGAACATGCACGGGAAACTCAAACAGGGAAAAACAGTGGTAGGGAGAACTGACAAGTCGGGGTTAAGAAGGATAGTGTGTATATTGAGATATTTTAAAAGAAAGGTGAAACAGAAAATAGGGTCTTTCGGTTGGATCAAGGCAGGGAGAGGACGAAAGGACGTTTTCCGGGTACAAGCTGGAGAAGGCAACGAGAAGGATGGGGTTAACGAATAATTTGAAATAGATTTGTCTCGGCTGACTAAAGATGAACAAAAGAAAGACGCGAGGCGTTGTTATATATAAAAGGCAAGTTAGGGATCCCGGTCAATTAGACAGTCAGACAGCGGAACGAAACGAAACAGAGCACATGAGCGACGGTCGAGCACGTTCCGTCGCGGCCAAGGGCGTGGTGAGAAACCCTACGCAGGACCCCTTTAACCTCACATCAGCCACAGTAGTAGTAGTCATGTCGACGCTTGCCGCCGACCAGCCAGCAGCCCGAGATAAAGAAAAATAAGTCAAAAACTCGCTGACCTATACCCCATGTGTTGTAGATTTCATTACGCGACACTACATATAGCATGCTAGGGTTAGTGACGATACCCGCTACGTATTCAGAATACACGAAGTAAGGGCCGTGAATTTGAAAGCCGTTATATGATCATATTGGAATTTGATGCCAGTACGTTAACATATACATATTTGTACCAATGAAACCTCAGTATACACACTGCAGTTCCGTAACGTGTGGCAGTGTGGGTTTAGAGGCCCTGTCGGCTGGGGCGTTGGAATGCAGACCGACTGCACTCTGTATGTATGTGGTAAGACTCCCCAATGGGCCACGCTGTTGCCGTGGAGTGGAGAACCGCATGATGCTTAGGAGGATAGAGCCCAGTGGTGGCAACTTCCATGACTTGCAATACTCCACTTGTGGCCCTAATCCTGGGCAGACGGCGGTCGGAGAGCCCATCCTCATTCGGCTGGTCACTGTCAAGGCCGGGTCAGCACCTATAGTGATTTTCCAACCCTAGTTCGCCTTATGGAAAGCCCCATCCCCTTTTGTGACTAAATGGGTGCTAGAAGCGGGTTGGCTGTGGTCTACTTGTCCTGGAATGACGTAAAACTCTATCTGATGGTGAGGTTCAAGTTGAGAGGTTTGGGGAATGTGGAGGCACCCCTTCATATGCCACGCATTGCTCCCTGGTCCACTCGACCCGGAGTGGTAGTACCTGTTAGGGTCCCCATCTGGGTTAAATAGAAACATAAGTTTATAAACAAATTGTATATCCATTAAAAATGAAATTATTTCAAAAACTTTGTTAGCATTAACATTGTGTTAACAATAAAAGTAATTCGGCATGAAAATACCCACGGGGTTGAAAATCGTAAAAACCCACACAACCAAACCAACCATCAATATACTGGCTGTAAGAAGTCTCCAGAAAATCCCGCATTTTTAAATAAATATTTTCTTATTTTTTCTTACAATGCTAAATTTTATTTTCTACTAGCTTTTGCAAGACACACTTTTTCACATATTTTCTTCCTAGACAGAAAACATTTTTCTCTCAACAATTCAATTTACAAAACTTTTTTGGTTTTGTTTTTTGGTGGGGGATTAAATTAAGAAAAAAATATTTACCACATTTTGTCCCTAAATAAATGAATTGAAAATTTTTTAAGTGTATGAAAAATATAACATACGGTAATTTTATGTGATTAATTTTTTAAAAAATATTTTTCTGAAAATACGTAAAACAAAGTTTTATTTTTCCGAAAAATAATTTGTAAACACCGTTTTGTTTATGACAACAACACATACACAGTTTTTGCGTTTTTTTTCATAGAACAAACGTTTTTCTCTCCACAAATTTTGGTTTAAAAAAAGATGTTACCTACTTCGCCAAAGGACAATCTCTTATTATCGTTGTACCCCATCTATTAACAATACATATACCTCAAAATTAGCTTGGTAGACAGTTCGGAAAAACAAAAAGATAACGGGTATCACTATATTGAATTATATTAATATAATGCGATTTCCCCAAAGTACAGATACTACAAATCTGTTCCGCACAGGGGAGAAATACGTAAAGAGAGATCAGTTCTTTAACTGGACAATACATATGCTACACGCCTTGTAACCATACAGATCAAATAAGGACATAAATATAAGCGCACACTGTTTATTAGATATATATATATTATAATAGATATATACTATAACATATATTAGACGAAGTGCGAAGATATATTAGAGAAAGTAGGAGAGAAGAAGAGAGAGAGAGGAGAGAGAGTGAGGAGAGAGAGAGAGAGAGAGAGAGAGAGGAAGAGTAGTTTGCTATGGTTTTTCAGTAGCTTTAAATACAAGCATACTAAAATTAAACTTTTATAGTGCAATATCACGTTAGTAAAAATCATTTAAAAATTGAATCACTGAGAGTTTTATTCTTTAAGTGCAATATATAGATTATCAAATTGTTCAACATACAAGAACAGAATGTGGCTAATGGGGACATGTTTAAAAGTCTACTAAAACGAAGTTTAAGAATAACGACACATATGTGTTGGGGCAGCAATAGTAAGCGTCCAAGGTCACAGGTCACAAAGTATATATTGTAAATAAATATATATAATATATTTATGATACATTATGAAAAGAATGTTCCGGGGAAATAAAATGATCGAGTGATCGTAATATTGATGATCGATACAAGCTATTAACGAATAGTCAGATAATAACGAAATATAGTGCTCATACGTTAGTAGACCAGAATTTGGTATAAGGTAGTATATAGAAATAACCGTCTCGGTTCCACCGTAAGGGATCTTTAGGGTTATTTGCAACTGTTTTCAACGGTCAATAATTGCAATATTCACATTCCGCAAATTCCCTGTAATTAATCAATATCATGATAATTCATTGAATTAATCCTGAAGATCCTTATGGGAAGCTTGAGTAGGTTGATTTATTATAATCAGCGTTAATAATACTATATATATATATATATATATATTGGTATACTTTTAAATAAATAAATTTAGATGAGGGCAATGGTTAGGCCTCGTAGGAAATAGTCAATGACGAAGAGCAGATTCAAACCCTGTACGAAACTAATAAATCAATCTTTCGTGAACAAATTTCTATTTTGGTAATCATGAAATATCTACAAACTAAACTGTGTCGGTGGCATGAGGTACCTGTACCGGAAGTGTGAACTTGCCAGGTTGTTACTTATTACTTCTCATGTCACACTGACCTACGAGTGATTGTTAAAAGCGCCCCGGTCAGGTGATGATATTGCACCCGCAGTATAGCGCGGTGGTGTAAAGGTTAAGAGCTCGTGTGGTATTGGACCTCATCGCCTCGAGTTCAACGATCCTTCCTCCACTATGGGGTAAATAGTAGGGCAGACTGGGCTCTTTAACCTGGTTAGGCCCAGGCCTATTCTAGGAGAGGAAAACTCTAAATTCAAACCTGTTGAATCCGCTTAAGAATTGCCTTTACCACATCCTTCTCGTGCGGAGGGGTTTGGGTGAATATGTATACATTCGCGCCGCAGATAGCCCGTACCAAGAGCGTGGGCTTAGAATCGCAAGCTCCTAAGTTCGATACAGGCCCTTGCCAACCCAAGGGCTTTAGTTTGGCCGATGCAGTGGAGGACACATCAGCCCATTCCCAGAAACATTTGTATGCGGATTAGTAGAAGCTAAGCCCATGTCGGTAGGGAGCCAGCCTACGCTTTAAAGAACGTTTCCGAAGGACATGAAGACATAACACGCCAACATAAACATGGGTGGCCGGGCATAGAAAACGAGGGGGTCTGGTCTCCTTGTCAAACAAAGGCCCCGTGAAAAATGAGTGAAAAGGAAGGAAAGAATCCCCAAGTAAAGAGAGCCAGAAGGAAGGAGAGACAACGCAACTCCAGCAAGCATGCATTGTTGTTTGCAGCCTGCAACCAGAGATTGCCATTAAAAAATTGGCCTGTTCAAGCCACTTGCGGCTAGGTATAGCCTCAGCCGGTAGAGCGCCGGTTAGGGAACCAGCAGGTTCCGGGTTCGATACCAGGCCGCTCGCCAACCTCAGCGTATAAGAAAGAGAAAAAAAGGCGTGCGGAAAGTGGAGCTGTGGTAAAAGTAGGGAGTAGAGAAAAGGTCCAAAAGAAAAGTTAGAAGTAATAAAAAAGGGAGTAAAAAAGCTCTTAAAAGAGGAAGTGAGTAAAAAAGATAGGGGAAGGGACTAAAGTAAAAAAGGGGAGAAGTATAGTAACCGGATCTGTCTATAAGGACATGTGTATGGCGTCCTCGACTAAAACATCCTTGTAGCACTGAAAGGTAGCCCTCTTGATTGGCGATCTGCTAGCCACGCCGCACGATGGCTTAATAGCCGTTTAGCGAAAACGAAGCTAAGTACACGCGCAAGAATTTCAGCAAAGGTGTAAGATTATCATTCGGACACGATATCAAAACAACGTTTGAAAACAAATGTAGATCATAACCTATCAGTAGCGATCATTTGTCTGTTGAAAAATCGAAGGGAGATCGATCAATTGTTGATTGAGAGACGTAGTGTTGTCTATTGATGCTGCACTGGACCGGTAGTTGAACAGATGTCACTTCAAGTATCGGAACTCTTCGGAAATCTGTCAGGAGTTACGACGGAAAGACGAAACGGAAACAAAAAATGGCGGCGGCGGTGGTGGAACGGTCTTGTCAGATTATGAATTGTAGTCTTGTTTCATGGGATCAAGCAAAAGTCATTTGACGCGCCGCTTCTTTCCTCGACAGATGACCTAAGACAAGAGGGCCTGACCAATAGCACAATTATTGATACTAGTAATGAAATGCAACCTCCGGGTGCAAATATTTAAGTTTTAATGTAATAAAATATAAATTAATATAGAGGCCTAATAAACACTAAATAAGAATGCAGATAAAAATATTTGACAAGAGGGAGGAGTAATTAAATCAGAGGAGTAAATAAGAAATGCAACTTGAACTACTTCTCATCTGTCTAGTATTTTTTCTAATTAAGTATTTAGTAATACAAGTAAGAATAAAATGAAGCTTATGGTCTTTATATTTAATGGATTTCTTTAAGATTCATCACCGAGATGTTTGTGCTCATATTCATTAAAATATAAAACCAAATTAGAAATCAAATAATACTAAGCACATATTTATTAAGTCAATTTTTTAAATAACAATTGGCAAATTAGCCTTCCCATCACACTGTAAACGCGTCTATTTGTTGTGATATAATAATATACATTGTGTTAATTAAGTATTTAGANAAAAACTGTCCTCTTTATTTTTCATTAAAAACGAATGATTAAAGAGTTAATTTAAAAAAGTAATAAGCTACGCATAATTAAATTTAAAGTTAGAAAATTTTACGTTTTTTTAAAGTTCCAATTTCGATTCATATTTTAAAGTCTCGATTTTAAAATGAAGGAAAATATTTAAAACTTCAATATATTCATTTAAAAGTGAGAGCGTGTTTATCATGAACGAAATTGAATAAAAACCCTCAATTATTTTACCATGAAATTTTTAATATCATTTCCTCTAAAAGTCCTTGAAGATACACATATGCAATTTGTGTTTTTTTAAACAATCGACGTGTAATGGAAGAAGGAGGAGTAATGGGAGAAAGAGAAATAGAGATGTGGGAGTAGGAGAAAAGGAGAAGGGGTGAGTAATCGGAGAGAAGATAGAGAGATGTGGAGGAGAGAGAAAGGAGAAGGGTGAAGTAATGGAGAGAAAGATAGAGAGAATGTAGTAGAGAGAAAAGAGAGAGTGAGTAATGAGAAAGGATAGAGAGATGTGGGAGGTAGAGAGAAAAAGGAAGGGTGAAATGGAGAGAAGATAGAAGATGATGGAGGTAGAGAAAAGAGAAGGTGAGATAATGGAGAGAAAGATAAAATGTGGAGGTAGAGAGAAAGGAGAGTGAGTTAATGGAGAAAGGATAGAGAGATGGTGGAGGTAGAGAAAAGGAGAAGGTGAGTAATGGATAGAAGATAGAGAGATGGATGGGATAGAGAGAAAGGAGCAAGGTGAGTAATGGAGAAAGGAAGAGAGATGTGGAGTAGAGAAAAAGGAGAGGTGAGTAATGGAGAGAAGGATAGAGAGTGTGGGAGTAGAGAAAAGAGAAGTGAGTAATTGAGAGAGGATAGAGAGGATGGTGGAGTAGAGGAAGGAGAAGGGAGTAATGAGAGAAAATAGAGAGAGATGTTTGAGTAGAGAGAAAGGAAGAAGTGTGTAATGGAGAGAAGGATGAGAGATGTGGGAGTATAGAGAAAGAGAAGGGTGAGTAATGAGGAAAGATAGAGAGAGATGTGGAGGTAAGAGAAAGGAGAAGGGTGAGTTAATGATATATATATATATAGATGTGGGAGTAGAAGAAAGGAGAGGTGAGAGTAATGGAGGAGAAGGATAGAGAGATGGTGGGAGTAGAGAAAAGAGAAAGGTGTGAGTATGGCAAGAGAAGGTAAGAGATGGGGGAGTAGAGGAAAGATAAGGGAGAGTAAATGGAAGAGAAGGATAGAGAGATGGTGGGAGTAGAGAGAAAGAAGGTGAGAATGGAGAGAAAAGATAGGAAGATGGTGGAGGTAGAGAGAAAGGAGAAGTGAGTCAATGAGAGAAAGATAGAGAGAGATGTGAGGTAGAGAAAAAGGTAAGGAGAGTATGGAGAGAAGGATAGAGAGATGGTGAGGTAGAGAAAATGGAAAAGGGGGTATGGAGAAAGGATAGAAGAGATGTGGAGAAAAAAGATAGGGTGAGAATGGAGAGAAAATAGAAGAGATGTGTGGGAGTAGAGAGAAAGGGAAGGTGAGTAATGGAGAGAAAGATAAAGATGGTGGATAGAGAGAAAGAGAAGGTGAGAAGGAGAGAAAATAGAGAGAGATGGTGGGAGTAGAAGAAGGAGAACGGGTGAGTAATGAGAAAAATAGAGAGGATGTTGGGATAGAGAGAAAGGATAAGGGAGAGAGTAATGGAGAGAAGATAGAGAGAGAGGTGGAGGTAAGAAAAGGAGAAGGTGAGTAATGAAGAAAGATAGAAGAGATGGTGGGAGGCTAGAGAGAAGGAAGGGATAATGGAAGAAGATAGAGGGATGTGGAGATGAGAGAAAAGGAGAAGGGTGATAATGGAGAGAAGATAGAGAGAGATGTGGGAGGTAGAAGAAAGGAGAAGGGTGAAGTAATGAGAGAAGATAGAGAGAGATGGCTGGGAGTAGAGAAAGGAGAAGGGTGAGTAATGAGAGAAGGATAGAGAAATGTGGGAGGTAGAGAGAAGGAGAAGGGTGAGTAATGGAAGAGAAAGATAGAGAGAGAAGGTGGGAGGTAGAGAGAAAGGAGAAGGTGAGCTAAATAGAGAAGATAGAGAGAGATGTGGGAGGTAGAGAGAAAGGGAGAAGTTGATAATGGAGAGAAGGATAGAGAGAGAAGGTGGAGTTAGAGAGAAAGGAGAAGGTGAGTAATGGAGAGAAGAGAGAAATGGGGAGTAGAGAGAAAGAGAAGGTGAGAATGAGAGAAGATAGAGAAGATGTGGATGTAGAGAGAAAGGAAAGGTGAGTAATGAGAGAGATAAGAGAGATGTGGGAGTAGAGGAAAGGAAGGTGAAAATGGAGAGAAGTAGAAGAGATTGTGGGAGGTAGAGAGAAAGGAGAAGGTTTGAGTAATCGGAAAGAAAGAGTAGGAGAATGTGCGGGTAGAGAGAAAGGAGAAGGTGAAATGGAAGAAGGATAGAGAGAGAAGTGGGAAGGTAGAGAGAAAGGAAGGGTGAGTAATGGAGAGAAGATAGAGAGGATGGGGAGTAGTGAGAAAGGAGAAGGTGAGTAATGGAGAGAAAGATAGAGAGAGATGTGGAGGTAGAGAGAAAGGAGAGGGAGAGTAATGGAAAGAAGATAGAAGAGATTGAGGTAGAGAGAAAGGAGAAGGGATAAGAGAAGATAGAGAGAAGGAAGTAGAGAGAAAGAGAAGGTGAGTAAGAAAGAAAGATAGAGAGATGATAGGAGTAGAGAGAAAGAGAAGGGTGGTAATGAAAGAAAGATAGAGAGAGATGGTGGGAGTAGAGAGAAAGGAGAAGGAGTGAGTAATGGAGAGAAGATAGAGAGAGATGTGGGAGTTGAGAGAAAGGAGAAGGTGTAAGTAATGGAGAGAAGATAGAGAGAGATGTGGAGGTAGAGAGAAAGGAGAAGTAAGTAATGGAGAGAAGGATAGAAGATGTGGAGGTAATGAGAAGAGAAGGGAGTAATGGGAGAGAAGATAGAGAGAGATAGTGGGAGTAGAGAGAAAGGATAAGGGAGAGTAATAGAGAGAAGATAGAGAGATGTGGGAGTAGAGAAGAGAAGGAAAGGAGAGTAATGATGAGAAAGATAGAGAGAGATGGTGGGAGTAGAGAGAAAAGAAGTGTGGTAAATGGAGAGAAGGATAAGAATGTGAGTGGGAGAGAGAAAGGAAAGGGAAGTAATGAGAAGAAATAGAGGAGATGGTGGGAGTAGAGAGAAAGAAGAAGGTGATAATGGAGAGAAGGATAGAGAGATGTGGAGGTAGGAGAAAGGATAAGGAGAGTAATGGAGAGAAAAGATAGAGAGAGATGGGAGGTATAGAGAGAAAGAAGAAGGGTGAGTAATGGAGAGAAGGTAGAGAGATGGTGGAGGTAGAGAGAGAAAGGATAAGGGAGAGTAATGGAGAGAAAGATAGAGAGAGATGGCTGGCGAGTAGAGAGAAAGAAGAGGGTGAGTAATGGAGAGAAGGATAGAGAGATGTGGAGTAGAGAGAAAGGAGAAGGTGATAATGGAGAGACGGATAGAGAGATGTGGAGGTAGAAAAAAGGAGAAGGTGAAGTAATGAGAGAAATTAAAAGATGTGGAGTAGAGAGAAAGAGAAGGTGGAGTAATGGAGAGAAGGATAGAGAGATGGTGGAGTAGAGGGAAAGGAGTGATAATGGAGAAAAATAGAGAGAGAGGTGGGAGTAAGAGAAGAAGAAGAGTAATGGAGAGAAGGATTAGAGTGATGGTGGAGGTAAGAAGAAAGATTGAGAGAAGAGAGAAGAGATAGTGGAAGGTAGGAGAAAGGATAAGGAGAGTAATAGAGAGAAGGATAGAGAGATGTGGGAGTTGAGAGAAGATAAGGAAGAGTAAATGGAGAAAAGATAGAGAGAGAGGAAGGTAGAGAGAGAAAGAAAAGGTGTGAGTAATGAGGAAAGAATAGAGAGATGGGGAGGTAGAGAGAAGGATAAGGAGAGTAATGGAGAGAAAGATAGAGAGAGATGGTGGGAGAGAGAAAGAAAAGGGAGAAGGAGAGAGAAGATAGAGAGATGGTGGGAAGAAGAAGATAAGGAGATAATGGAGAAAGATAGAGAGAGAAGGTAGAGAAAAGGAGAAGAGTAATGGAGGAAGGATAGAGAGATGGTGGGAGGTAGAGAAAAAGGAGAAGGGTGAGTAATGAGAGAGAAGGATAAAGAGATGTGGGAGGTAGAAGAAAGGAGAAGGGTGAGTAATGGAGAGAAGGATAGAGAGATGGGTGGGAGTAGAGAGAAAAGAAGAAGGTGAGTAATGGAGAAAGGTAGAAGATGGGGTAGAGAGTAATGAGAGAGGAAGATAGAGAGAAAATGTGGGAGTAAGAGAGAAAGGAACAGGAGAGTAATGAGAAAGATAGAGAGATGGTGGAGGTAGAGAGAAGGATAAGGAGGAAATGGAGAGAAAGATAGAGAAGTGTGGGAGAGAGAGAAAGAAGAAGGTGAGTAATGGAGAGAAGGAAAAGGAGATGGTGGAGTAGAGAGAAAGGATAAGGAGAGTAATGAGAGAAAGATAGAGAGAGTGGTGGGGAGTAGAGAGAAAGAAGAAGGGTGGAGTAATGGAGATAAGGATAGAAGATGGTGGGAGTAGAGGATAAGGGATAGGATAATGAGAGAAAGATACGAGAGATGGGGAGTAGAGAAAGAGAAGGGTGAGTAATGAGAGAAGATTAGAGAGATGTGGAGTAGAGAAAAAGAGAAGGTGAGTAAGAGAGAGGATAGAGAGATGTGGGAGGATAGAGAAAAAGGAGAAGGTGAGTAATGGAGAGAAGGATAAAGAGCATGGTGGAGGTAGAGAGAAAGGAGAAGGGTGAGTAATGGAGAGAAGGATAGAGAGATGGTGGGAGGTAGAGAGAAAGGAGAAGGTGAGTAATGGAGAGAAGGATAGAGAGAGATGGTGGAGGTAGAGAAAAGAAGGGTGAGTAATGGAGATAAAGATGAGAGAAGAAATGAGAAGAGGGGAGAGAGAGGGATTAGAGGAGGGGTAAGCCAAAGAGAAAAAAAAAGGGAAGGACAGAAGAGGAGCATCGGAGAGAAAAAAGAGAAATAGAGAGGAGGAGGAAGAGATGGAATAAGGAGATTGGAGAGAGGTGTAGTGAGAAAGAAGGGAGAGTGAGTTAGAGAAAAAGAGAGAAAGGTGAGAAAGAGGAAAGAGGGAAGAAGAGAGACATAGAAAGGAGGAGGAAGAGTGAAGGATGTTGGGCGGAGAGAAGGAGTGGGAGAGATGGGTGGTAAGGGGAGAGTAGAAATAGTGAGAGAGAGTTAGAGCAGGGAAGAAGTGAGTGAGAGATGAAGGAGGAAAAGAGATAGAGAGAGATAGTAGGAGAGGGAGAGTGAGATGAGGAAAGTAGAGTGTATGGTGAGAGAGAAGAGAGAGAAAGAGAGAGAGAGAAGAGAGACGAAGATGAGAATGAGAGGGAGAGGAGATTTATTGTGTAGATGATATGACTTTGATTAAAATACAATTATACCTGCTTCCGAGCACAAATCATTTTTCGTTTGTTTTCAAATAAAATGATTCTTCTTTGAAATTCAGCTGCTTACAGAATAATTGTCAAAAAAAAATCAGAGAAACAGTGCAGGTTTAATTGCAGGTATTCCCATGTACCTGTCACAAACTATATATAAATAATTCTCATAATATATATATATATTATAATATATATATATATATATATATATATTAGATATTTGGATGTTTGTTTATATTAGAACGTTGCTGAATAAAGTATATATTAAATTTTATTTGAAGCACTTACAACGCATGTATCGCATAAAATTCGTACTTTTCTTATAGAAATGAAATTGACAAGTGTAATCCCCGCAAAGGATCGCTCGGTGTGTAGAATGCCGTACAGACTGTTTCGACTTTATTAAGTCTCATCAGCGTTAGTATATGTCGGTGATGAGACTTAATAAAGTCGAAAACAGTCTGTACGGCATTCTACACACGAGCGATCCTTTGCCGGGATTACACTTGTCAATTTCATTTTCTATAAGAAAAAGTATCGAATTTTATGCGATACATGCGTTGTAAGTGCCTTCAAATAAAATGTAATATATATATATATATATATATATATATAATAAAATAAATATATAAAAGTTTTACATATCTATTTATTATGTGACAAAGGAACATTAACGACCATATTGGTTTTATGCGATGCAATCATCAGGTGAAAATGTTTCAATGCAAGGAAAAATCGAAAAAATTTCAAAAATTCAATATACATGGGAGTGTATTTATTTTATATTGAGCACTCCACCAATAATACTGCCTTTGGTACGCCATTCCAGCAAAAACTGAAACAGTGACCATCTCACACTATAGTATATATATATTATATATATTATATATATATATATATATATATATATATAATTTTGTTGAACTGTACAGACAATTTTTGTCGGACGAGTTTGGTTGATCCTTTCTAATTTTCGGGTCATCTTTTTCGGTGTCGGGTGGAAACTGGTGTAACAGTTCACAAAGGTTCCGATACGAGCGCTTTCGGCAATACAGTTTGCCATCATCAGGAAACGATGGTATGGTTTCGTTTCTCGTTTTAAGAAGAACGAGTAGTAGCAAGAAATTAGAAGTGGGAAGTAATAACAATTGGTAGTAGGAGGTTGTAGGAATGGTAGTGGTTCAAACGAACGATGCTGTAGTGTTTTTTGTGGGAGGGCACAGTTGTGAGAAGGGAGGGAATAGTGGAACGAGACACGAAACCATACCATCCTTTCCTACTGATGATGGCAAACTGTATTGCCCGAAAGCGCTCGTATCGAAACCTTTGGTGACTGTTACACCAGTTCCACCCCGACACCAAAAAAAATGGCCCGAAAATTAGAAAGGATCAACCAAAAACTTGTCCGACAAGAATTGTCTGTACAGTTCAACAAAACTTGTATAAAAGAAAAAAATGCTGCCAAAATACGCTTATATATATAAGAATCAAGATTTTTTGTACTTTTTAACAAACCTTGTACTCTGAAAAAAAAATCGACGTTCCATTCATTAATTTTTCAGAATACAAGTTGTGTAAAAAAAGTGCCAAGTTTAAAGCTGCATTTACCTAGATAGAAATGAAGAATGAATGGAACGTTAATTTTATCAGAATGCAAGGTGCGTCAAAAAGTACAAAAACTCTCGATACTTTTTGACACACCTTATATATATAGTAATATATATATATATATATATATATATATATAACATATACTATTTATCCCTACGCCTGAGCGAGGCCTAATTAAAAACTTCCAATATGCTTGAATAAATCTACAAAATGTGGTGAGAATAGAGGAAAATGTGTATATACACAAACAGCTAAATTCAATCGATATTTCGCCTCGTTATTGGCTGAAGCCCGACTTTTTGGCTGAAATCCCGACTTTTCCTCTCTCCCCTCACCCATTACCTTTTCACTATAAAAAGCAGAATATTCAAAATATCAATTGAATAGCTGTTTTTTTGTTATATCCACATTTCCCATATATATATATAATATATATATATATATATAATAGAGAGAGAGAGAGAGAGAGAGAAGAGAGAAGAGAAGAGTTAAGAATTAATGCAAAATGAATGAACGAATAAATAAAATGAATGAGTATGAATGAAATAAACGAAAAAATCCTTTCCAAGGGACCCCTCTCAAAACAAACAAAATGATTAATAAAGGATAAAAATTTATTTGAGAGAGGATCCCTAATGTAGAGTTTTCCTCATCTATTATTAGACATTTTTGAAGCATCAAATAATGTTAATAATTATATAACTATTGAGAAGATAAAATCGGTCTTACCTTTGTGTGTTCTATTGAAAAAGATTTGAATTGTTTTATATATATCTAATCTAGTCTGCTCCACACCCGGTTGAATTATATAAATTAATATATATATTATATATATATATATATATATATATATATATATATGACCAAATAGTCAATGTTTATACTATTGCTTTGTGAGTAGATTCATGTTTTGACTTATTTTATTCATCTTCTGTTTTGCTTTGTGTTTTGTTTTTGTAATATTTTTATGTTACCATATTTATGTAGATATTACATGATTTACCCTTTATTTTTTGTTATTAGTTGATTTGTATGACAATAAAATCCGTGTTAAACTCGCAGCTGAAACTTTTTATATACGCCAAGTTTTTTAGGAGAAGAAAATAACGTAAAATTTGCAATACTAAAAATATATTTGCCGGGCAAACACGTTAAAAATGTCGCAATATTTGACGATTACATGATATTGTTTTTTTTTCATACTGTGTGATATTTTTTTCTTTCTTGTTAATCTATTTATCTTTTATTTATTTTTTATCATTTAATCAAATTGTCCTTCATATTGAACTGCTTTTTATTTATTTTTTTTTCAATTAACTTCTTTGCTTTAGTTAACGTTTATTTTGTTTTGTTTTTTTAATATTTTATCTTTCCTTTTGGCTTTCTTTCTCTCATCTCATTTATCTTTCAATCTCACACCAAGCATTCTCTCTCTCTCTCTCTTCTTTCTTTCGTATCTTCTCAGCATGTCTCTCTCTCTCTCTCTCTCTCTCTCTCTCTCTCTCTCTCTCTCTCTCTCTCTCTCTCTCCTCTCTCTTACCAAGTTCTCTCTCTTTCGTCTTTCAGATCTTAGACTAATCTCTCTCTCTCTCTCTCTCCTCTCTCTCTCTCTCTCTCTCACACACACACCACACTCATACACACACACACACCATGTCTTCCTACCTTCTTTCACACACACCAAGTCTGTCTATCTGGCTGTTCTTTCTCTCTCATCACACTCCTTCGTCATAGCACACATCATTTTCTCTTCATTCTTTCACACTCACACCTAGTCTCTCTCCCCCCCTCTCTTCTCTCTCTTCTCTCTCTCTCTCTCTCTCTTCTCTCTTCATATACACACCAAGTCTGTCTCTTTCTCTTCCTTCTTCATTATATCATACCAAGTTTCTCTTTCTTTCTATCTCTCCTTTCCATCTCACACCCAAGTTCACTCTTCTCTCTCCTCTCTCTCTCTCTCTCTCTCTTCTCTTTCCATCTCAAACTATCCTTCCTCTTCCTTCTTTCACATGTTACACCAAGTCTCGCACTCCCTCTCTCTCTCTCTCTCTCTCTCTTCTTTTCTATTTCACACCAGTCTCTCACTCCATCTCTCTCTCTCTTCTTTCCATTTCACACAAGTCTCTCTCTCTCTCTCTCTCTCTCTCTCTCTCTCTCCTCTCCTCTTCATTTTCCATCTTACACCAAGTCTCTTTTTGTTCTCACATATCTCACCTAAGTCTTTCCAAATATCGTCTGATTTTCTATTTCCTTCATCATTTTTCGATCAACTAATTTCTGGGGTTTTTTTTGTCTTTAACTTTTTATGCTACTTTCTTTTCTTCTCCCTTTCTGTACCCTATCATCCCTCCCTCATCACCACGATTCCCAGTTCTCTCCTCCCTTGCAATAATTCATCCTTCTGTTCATACCAGATAACCCATTTTGGCTTATGATAGTCAACAAATCTGGCAGAGCCCTTCATTGCTACTCACGACTCCGCATAGAAAGCCTCCATGTTTGCAAATGATTTTACAACGGCTATAAACCCCCAAACGTTTAGTTCATTCGAAATATTCGAAGTTTGAACTTTCGTTCAAGCGAAATTAGAAGTTTTAACTGCACGAACTGTCTCATTCTGTTGTTTTCCTCTCTCAAATACTAAATGACAAGAATTGCCTTTTTTTGTCTAAAAAAATCACTCACTTGATAAAAATCTTACGATTCATGCTGTTATGGCCTACAATATCATCAACACTTTTTATTCAATCTTTTCATATACATAATATTATATATATATATATATATAATATATATATATGTCTGTGGGGTGAATAAAAGCCTTATATACCATGGTATCGTGGTTATGGCTTAGGCCATAACCACGATACCCATAGTATTAAGGCCTTTTTATTCACAAATAACTTTGCTCTGTTTACAATAATTAAACATTGAGCTCTCATAAGGAACCTGAACTCTACAACAAACTACTGGTAGAGAATAGGACCAGTTTAGAATCACCTTGTACCAAGAAAGTTGGTACTACACCAAGTATATATATATATATATATATATATATATATATATTATGGGGTGATATTTTTTTGGGGGCACGTTGTCTGATCATGTGGCTAATACGCTGCTTTAAAACCGATGGTAACAAAAGCCTTTTAATGTTATACTATTATAAATTATATTATATTATATTTATATATAAATATATATATATATTATATATATAATTATATAATATATATATATATATCACAACAAGCAAACTAGGCGAATAACTCGTGCGTGCGTGCGGAACAGTGGACAACTGTTTCGTTCAATTAGGTCTCATAAGCAGTGTATATACCGTGCTCTACCCCCGACAGAGATCGAAACGTTGACCCCCAAAACGCAGAAACAAAACTCTACCTTGAGGCCACTGGCCCACGCCTCACACGAAACTCGCCAAATCAACTTGTCAATGATAAAGAATAAAATAAAATAATAATAGAGAAAATATAAGAAGTTTTTATATTTTTATATTATTATTATATTTTATTTTTTATTTAAAATAATAAATAGAATACAATGTGTACTAGGACAATCTCTCGATTGTCCGATTATATACAACCAAGTAAACGAGTATATATAACATGGCGTTGATGGGCGAATTTCAAAGGACAACCTCTTTGCGAAACTTTCAATTGGGAAGAAACAGATTATTCGCCCCCAGCTGCGATTTAAGGATGTTTGCAAGTATGATCACAAGTCCTTTAACATCCAGCTGGGATAATTTGGCCCACGACCGCCTTCGATAGAGGTAGGCTCTCCCTGGCCGGCTATTCATGTCGGAAGTCACCTTGGTGTAACACCATGAAGCAATGAGACCCTGGAAAACGCATCAGCAACAGAGCACCGGCGCACCATCATGATCGGCCTTCACATGCAACATATCTGATCGTAACTGTGCTAAAACATAA
The DNA here is from genome assembly GCA_023376005.1 of Doryteuthis pealeii. NCBI lineage: Eukaryota > Metazoa > Mollusca > Cephalopoda > Myopsida > Loliginidae > Doryteuthis > Doryteuthis pealeii. Next base: position 13,278,776 of record CM042169.1, read on the forward strand.
CCCCAGGGCACTAGAAGTCAATAGTCTTCCGAGGCTGCGATGCTTATGTATGGAATTATCTTCCCTTTGCTTGGAAGAGTTATCTTCCCACTGTGTTGCCGTTTGTGGCCACCAGGGGACCTCTGGTATATAAGCGGCTGATTCAATGCTCCCCCTCTTCTTCCTTACTGCCTCTGAACGAGAATGGTTGACATGTCTACCCCCTTCTCGGTGGCTTTGCCCCCCCCCCTTACATTACCGTAAGTCTTTTATACAGCATGGACTATCATTTAGTCCATGTCTGTAACATTTATATTTATGTTCATTTGGGTATCTCGTTTATACCTAAATATTGTATCTTGTATTTACCATTCATAATGTGTCCTTTTTATCTCTACTCTTATATCTTATGTGTACCTTATGTCGTTTATCGCTACAGAAAAAAATTTTACACACACACCACACACAACACATACCTAAAAAATGCACAATGTTCCTTCAATACACACACTAACAGCGCTACATACTCACACCTTAAAATAGAATATTTGATGTATATTTTCAAAACCGTCTCCTTTTTTCAAACTTCAGAAAAAAAAATTTAAACAGACTGAATAAGAAGGATTACCACTCACTTTTTCTCATCATTCTGTGATATATAATTTCTTATCTTATGCCTGAAGATGATCTATTAATAGATCGAAACACTGCAGCGTCGGCCAATAAACTCACCACTTAACCCATTTAAACCTTGTTTTTTCAATTTTCTTGATATATTACGTACCTTATGTATCTATGTACTTTGTGTATATTATCGTTACCATGTGCTGTACACCTATTAAATGTTTTGTCTCATAACGTTTCGGAGCTGTTGTTCAATTATTAACTTTGAATCTGGTGACCCCGACGTGATTATCTACACCACTACACTCATAATTATGATTGTACAACAAAGTGAAACCTGGACCCTGTACTCCTACCAAGAGTCGAAACTGTTTTTCAAACTTCGGCCTTCACAATCACAGAAGACGCTGTATTAGGACATAACCCGAGGGCACTAGAAGTCAATGGTCTTCCGAGACTGTGATGCTCATAATTATGATTGAGCAACAAAGTCAAACCTGGACCCTGTACTCCCACCAAGAGTCGAAACTGGTTTTCAAACATCGGCTTTCACAGTCACAGAAGACGCTGCGCTAAAAGATAACCCCGGGGCACTAGAATTCAATGGTTTTCCGAGGATGCGATGCTCATAATTCAACAACAAAGTGAAACCTGGACCCTGTACTCCCACCAAGAGTCGAAACTGTTTTTCAAACTTCGGCCTTCACAATCACAGAAGACGCTGTGCAAGGGCATAACCCCAGGGCACTAGAAATCTACGGTCTTCCGAGACTGTGATGCTCATAATTATTATTGAAAAACAAAGGGAAACCTGGACCCTGTACTCCCACCAAGAGTCGAAACTGGTTTTCAAACTTCAGCCTTCATATCTCCATCATATCTCCAGGGCGGGAGAAGTCTATGGTCTTCCGAGGCTGCGATGCTCATGATAATGATTGAACAACAAACACAACGTGGAAGTCGTTCAGCAAATAAAACATGGCTGATGTGAACGATACTTGGCAAAAGTTATCGCTGCTTTATACTTAACATGAACAAAGTACTCATGACTAATAATCATTATTACTCAATGCCATTACACAGCTAACTGACACTGGGCACGTTTCCACAGAACATTATATACTACAGAGTGCGTATTAAATTATATTTCATATGCCCTGTTAGCAGTGTCACGCAGTGGGAGACGTTATTTATGAACGAGCTCACGAACTGATTATTATACTTTCTTATTTAAAAGGAAGAAATAAGTTCATAAATGTGATATAAGTTTGAAAGGTCTCATGACCCCCGACATTAAGTCGACAAGGCTCAATTTGAAGTAACGTGCCTAGGCACAGGACGTAAAGATATTTTAAGGTTTTGGTGTTCCTTATCAGAAATGTCCAGGGAGGCCTCCTTCATTCGGATGTCAATCAAACACATTTTATATTTTTTATCACAAATAAAAGTCAAAGAAATTCTTATTTTGAGGGAAAATGTTCCGCTTGCTGACAACTACAGATAACAAGCAAAATCAATGTTTAAAAAAGTAGCCCTATTACGTGTTTATTTATATCCTCCATTCTTCCAGAGACATCATCATCATCATGTCGTGCAATTAGCATGGCTATCCATGACAATCTCCCGCCAACCTTCCCTATCATTCATTGTCCCAGTGAGGTCCTCTGCGCAACATCCTGTATCTGTAGAATAATCATACTAAGTCCAATTACCGTTGAATTGGCAAGACAAGACAGCAAGCAGTCGTAACCCAATACGATTCTGGTATGCTGCAAAGACCACTGCAAAGTGGCAGGATTTATGGAGCCTCAGAGGATCCTACAAACCAAGCAGCCAATCAGGACTCAGGGAATGGAATCAGCCAAATGCATGAGTGGACTGTTCTGAATTCCCATAAGTACCAGTTGTCTTGACACTGGTTCAGTTGTCCCTAGCCAGTCACATTGTTCAAACCAATTGTTGACTGACTGACTTCAATAGTATCCACGCAGAGTTGGTTAATGTAGGTCCTTGCTGGGTGGCCCACATTAGCATGTCCATGTGTTGGCTTCCACAGGAGAACAGCATGTCTTGTCCGTCTCACTCGGATGGTTGGTGAAAAAGGGGGCAGGTGGCAGTACAGCTGTTTTCTTATGGGGTACTGTTTCAAGACCGCATACAGCATTATTGTGCAGCTCCCATCTATCTTATTCTCAAGGCGCCTCGTTAGGGTCCAAGTGCAGCAACCATATAGCAGCACTGACACAACCACAGCTTGGAAGAATAGTCGTTTTAGCTTGTCAGTGAGATCGGATTTCAATATGACTGATAGTCTATTTATAGCTGACCATGCTTTTCCTATTCGTGTATTGACATCGCTTTCTGTGGATGAGATATTGCTACGTAGGTATGTGAAATATTCTACTGGTTTTAGGGATTTCCGTCGAGTGTGGAGATGTCTCCTTTCTTTTTGAAACGCAAGACTACGCTGATGACCTAGCACTTTTTGCAGACACACCGACACAGAACGAGTCACTACTGCATAGTCTGGCCTGGAGAAGGCAGCAAAGAACATCAGCCTCTATGTGAACTCCGATAAAATTGAATCCAGAGGCATACATAGATTCAATTCCTTCATATGCCAAACTACATACAATCATTGCCAATATTTCATTTTATAATAAAGTCAAGAGGCCAAGGTATGTTTATAGACTACACGACATGTCTGGATTTTTCGTCCTCAATAACTAATCACCAAACTTCTGTGTCTTTTTCCACAGCTATAAGTTTCACCACTGTCAGGTTGAATAGCTATAAAATTACACTTAGAATCAGAACCTTAGAGATGGGATTAAAGGCTATGAGAATCTACTTTAAACTCCTTGTTTGGCATTATATGACCATTATAGAGGAGTCAATGTGTCATAAAACCACATTCAGAATCCGAACCTTGGAGATTGGATTAAAAACTATGAGAATCTACTTAAAAGCCTTGTTTGGCACTATATGACCATTATAGAGGAGTCAATGTGTCATAAAACCACATTCAGAATCCGAACCTTGGAGATTGGATTAAAAAGTATGAAAAATAATTTTTATTTCATTTTAATTTTAATTCTATAAATTTTATTTTATTATTGTTATTATCATTTTATATTTAAGATAATACTAAATAGGATACTATGTATACAAGAACAAACTCTTGGTCGAAACACGTGTCGGCATTTCAATAAATAAATTCTTATGCATTCAACATTTTCTTTCCATTTATCTTTCAACATATATATATATATATATATATATATATATATATATATATATCTCCCAGTTATTTACGTCATATCCCCCATAATTTTATTTTTATTTAAATCTCAATTATTAATAAAATTGTTTTACATTATTAATACTGCTGACCATATCTAAATTCTAATATCACACAACTGTATTTATATATACAACAAAATAGCGGTTTCCAGTGTGAACGGGAAGGCTAATTTGCATATTGTTATTAAAAATTTGATTTTAATAAATATATGTGCTTAGTGTTATTGATTTCTAATTGTTTGGTTTAATCTTAATGAATATGAGCAAAAATCTCGGGGATAAATCTTAAAAGAAATCCATTAACAAGAAGAAATAACTGTCATTTTATTCTTTACTTCCTATTTTAACTAAATAGCTAAATTAGGAAAATTTAGCAATGAAAAGTTTCAGTTGTTCTATTATTTGATTATATCCCCCTCTTTGTCAAATATGTTTTTCTGTCTGTAACCGAAACTATATCACTACTCAAGTCATAATTCCCTTAGTTATTGACTTCACATTTTCAATGATATTATTTTTATGTAAACCTCAATTTCAATAAAATTGTTTTACATTATTAATACTGTTAACCATATCAACATACTAACAACATGTAATTATATTTATATATACAACAAAATAGCGGTTAACAGTGTGAATGGGAAGGCTAATTTGCATATTAATATTAAAAAATCGAATATAATAAATATGTGCTTAGTATTATTGATTTCTAACTGTTTGGTTTTATTTTAATGAATATAAGCAAAAATCTCTTCAATGAATCTTAAATGAAATCCATTAAAAATATAAAATAACTGTCATTTTATTCTTTTAACTAAATACTTAAATTAGAAAAAATAACAATGAAAGACGAGAGTGATGGAAGAGTAAGTTTCAGTTGTTCCATTTTTTATTATACTCCCTCTGTTTCAAATCTTTTATTATACTCCCTCTGTTTCAAATATTCTTATCTGCATTCTTATTTAGTTTTATTAGCCTTTCTAATTTAATTTAATATTTTATTACATTAAAACTTAAATATTTGCACCCGGAGGGTGCATATATTTACTAATATATATAATTGTGCTAATGGTCAGCGCCCTCTGTCTTAGGTCATTGTCGAAGAAGAAGCGGCGGTCAAATGACTTTTGCTGTCCCATGAACAAGATATCAATTCATATCTGACAAGACGTCCACCACCGCCGCCGCCATTTTGTTCGTTTCGTCTTTCCGTCGTAATTCCTGACAGATTTCCGGAGAGTTCCGATACTTGAAGTGACATCTGTTCGAACATGTCCAGTGCAGCAATCAATAGACAACACTACGTCTCTCAATCAACAATTGATCGATCTCCCTTCGATTCTTTCAACGACAATGATCGCTACTGATAGGTTATTGATCTACATTTGTTTTCAAATGTTTTGATATCGTGTCGAGTGATAATCTTAACTTTGCTGAAATTTCTTGCGCGTGTCTTAGTTCGTTTCGTAACGCTAGTAAAGCCATCGTCGGCGTGGCCTAAAGTCAGTATCAGCCAATCAGTGAGGGAGCCTCTCCCCTTTTCACTAGTGCTAGAGCAAGGAGATTGTTTTTAACGTCTGAAGTGGAGCGCCACACCTACCTACCATCAGCTCCTTACTTTACCGCACAGATCTCTGTGCTACTCATACGCTGAGTTGGCGAGGGCTGGTATCGAACCCGGAACCTTGTGGTTCCTAATCTGGCGCTCTACCGGCTGAGCTATACCAGCCGAAGTGGCTGAACAGGCCAATTTTTTAATGGCAATCTCTGGTGCAGTGCCTGCAAACAAAAAGTGATGCTTGCTGGAGTTGCTGTTGTCTCTCCTTCCTTCTGGCTCTCTTTTCTGTAGCGGATTCTTTCCTTTCCTTTTCACTCATTTCACGGGCCTTGTTTGACAAGGAAGCACCAGACCCCCTCGGTTTTCTACTCCCGCCACCCATGTTTTTGGGTTGGCGTGTTATGTCTTCATGTCCTTCGAGCAAACGTCTTTAAAGCGTAGGCGTGGTCTCCCTACCGATTGGGAGCCTTCTACTAATTCGCCATACAATAGTTCTTTGGGAATGCGGCATATGTTCCTCCACTTGACATGGCCAAACTAAAGCCCTGGGTTGGCAAGGGCCTGTATCGAACTAGGAACCTTGCGATTTCTAAGCCAACGCTCTTGGTACGGGCTAATCTACGGCGAATATACATATTCACCAACCCCTCCGCACGAGAAGGATGTGATAGAAGGTCAATTTCTTAAGCGGAGTTCAACAGGTTTGAATTTAGAGTTTTCCTCCTCCTAGATAGGCTGCCTAACCAAGGTTAAAGAGCCCAGTCTGCCCTACTATTTACCCATAGTTGGAGGGAGAGGATTTGAACTCGAGGCGATGAGTCCAATACCAATGACTTTAACCATTACACCACGCGCTACTGCGGTGCATATATCACCTGACCGGGGCGCTTTATTAACAATCACTCTAGGTCAGTGTGGACATTGAAGAAGTAATAGTAACAACCTGGCAAGTTCACACTATCCGGTACAGGAACCTCACCACCGGACACAGTTTAGTTTGGTAGATATTTCATATACCCAAATAGAAATTCTGTTATCGAAAGATCTTGATATTATCAGATTTCGTACAGGGTTTGAACTGTCTCGTCATGACTATTTCCTACGAGACTAACCATTGCTCATTAATTTATTTATTTAAAAGTATACCAATATATATATATATATATATATATATATAGTATTAACGTGTATATAAAAATAAACTATTCAAGCTTCACCATAAAGGATCTTCAGGATTAATTCCAATGAATTAATCATGATATTGATTAATTACAGGGAATTGCGGAAGTGAATATGGCAATTATGACCGTTGAAAACAGTTGCAAAATAACCCTAAAGATCCTTTACGGTGAAACCCGAGACGGTTATTTCTATATACACCTTAATACCAAATCTGGTCTACTAACGTATGCAGCACTTTATATTCGTTATAATACTGACTTATTCGGTTAATACTTGTATCGATCATCAATATTACGATTAACTCGATATTTTATTCCCCGGAAAGTCATCTTTATCATATATATATATATATATATTTGTGTGTGTGTGTTATTCTTAAATTCTATTAGTAGTTTTAAAATGTATTAGCAATTTATTTTGTTATGTTGAAATTTGATCATCTATAATTGCATAAAAGAATAAAACTTCTAGTGATTAATTTTTAAATGATTTTTACTAAATGATATTGATAAAAAGTTTAATTTTAGATTTTGTAATTTAAAGCTACTGAAAACCATAGCAAATACTCTCTCTCTCTCTCTCTCTCTCTCTCTCTCTCTCTCTCTCTCTCCTCTCTCTCTCTCTCCTCCCACTCTCAATATATATATATATATATATATATATATATATATATTTATATATATATATATATATATATATATATATATATATAAACAGTGTGGCTTATTACTGTCTTTATTTGTCTGTATGGTTACAACGTGTAGCATATGTATGTCCAGTTAAAGAACTGTCTCTCTTTCGTATTTCTCCCCTGTGGGAGCAGATTGTAGTATCTGTACTTGGGGAAATCGAAATAAATATATTAATATAATTCAATATAGTGATACCGTTATCTTTTTGTTTTTTCGAATGTCTACAAGTAAATTTTGGGTATATGTATCTGTTAATAGATGGGGACAAAATAATAAGAATTGTCCTTTGGTGAAGTAGGTAACTATCTTTTTTTAAACCAAAATTTGTGAGAGAAAAACGTTTGTTCTATGAAAAAAATACGCAAAAACTTTGTGTATGTGTTGTTGCTATAACAAAAACGTGTTTAAAAATTTTTTTTTCGGAAAATAAACTTTGTTTTACGTATTTTCAGAAAAATATTTTTTTAAATAAATTAAATCACATAAAATTGACGTATAGTCTATATTTTTCATACACTTAAGAAATGTTTCATTTAATTTTATTTAGGGACAAAATGTGTAAAATTTTTTTTTTAATTAATCCCCCACCAAAAAAAAAACCTAAAAAAGTTTTGTAAATTGAATTGTTTGAGAGAAAGAATGTTTCTGCTCTAGAAGAAAATATGTAAAAACGTTGTCTTGCAAAAAGCAGTAAAAATAAAATTTAGCATTGGAAAAAAAATTAAGAAAATATTTATTTAAAAATGGGTGATTTTCTGGGAGACTTCTTTACAGCCAAGATTATTGATGGTTGGTTTGGTTGGTTGGTTGGGTTTTACGGCATTTCAACCCCTTGGGTTATTTTATGCCGAATACTTTTATTGGTAAAAAAATGTTTAATGCTAACAAAGTTTTGAAATAATTTCATTTTTAATGGATAATACAATTTTGTTTATAAACTTATGTTTTCTATTTAACCCATAGATGGGACCCTAACAGTTACTACCACTCCGGGTCGGAGTGGACCAGGGAGCAATGGTGATGAAGGGGTGCTCCACATTCCCCAAACCTCCAGAACTGGAACCTCACCATCAGATAGAGTTTAACGTCATTCCCAGGACATGTAGACCCACAGCCACCGCTTCTAGCACCCATATTATAAAAAGGGGTTGGGGCTTTCCATAAGGGCAATAGGGTTGGGAAAATCATATAGGTGCTAGGGCTTGACGTGACCAGCCGATTGATCGGATGGGGCTTCTCCGACCGCCCGTCTAGCCCAGGATAGGGCCAAAGTGGAGTATTGCAAGTCATGAACTGCTCATCCACATGGGCTCTATCCTTAAGCATCACGGTTCTCCACCCACGGCCAACAGGTGGCCCCATTGGGGGAGTCTTACCTCTCTGCAGAGGTGCAGTCGGTGCATTCTAACGCCCCAGCCGACAGGGCCTCCTAAACCACACTGCCCCGTATTTACGGAACTGCTAGTGTTGTATACTGAGGTTTTCACGGTACCAAATATGTATATGTTACGTACTGGCATCAAATTCAATATGTCATATAACGGCTTCAAATTCACGGCCCTACTTCGTGTATCTGCATACGTAGCGGGTATCGTCACTAACCCTAGATGATATATGTAGTAGTCGCGTAATGAAATCTACAACACATGGGTATAGTAGGAGTTTTGACTTTATTTTTTTTCTCGGCTGCTGGGTGGGCGGCAAGCGTCGACAATGACTACTACTACTGCTGGGATGGTGAGGTAAAGGGGTTCCTGGTAGCGTCTCACCACCCTTGGCCGCGACGGACCGTGTCGACGGTCGCTCATTGTGCTCTGTTCGTCGTCCGCTGTCTGACTGTCTAATTGACCTGGGATCCCTGACTTCCTTTTATATATAACAAACGCCTACGCGTTTTCTTTTGTTATCTTTATCAGCAGACAAATCTATTTCCAAACTTATTGTTACCCATCCTTCTTTGTTCGCTTTACCCGGAAAACGTCCTTTTCGTCCTCTCCCTGCCTTGATCCAACCGAAAGACCCTATTTCCGTTTTCACCTTCTTTTAAATATCTTCAATATACAACACTATCCTTCTTAACCCCGACTTGTCAGTTCTCCTACCACTGTTTTTCCCTTGTTTGGGTTTCCGTGCATGTTTTCCATTTTATTATTACTTGTTGTAACCCCTGTATTTGTCGCATTCTTTCATGTTTCAGTTTCTTACCCTTTCTTGTGGACGAATAAAAACGAAACTACTCTACACACGGTTTTTGTTATTCTTTACTTGAAGGAGTTTAACTACTTGTAACGAAAAGTGGCATATGCACCTTGGATAAAAGGCACTATATATATATATATTTTACAAGCTACCAGTGTGTTGGAGGATTCAATCAATATCAGAGTCCTCCACCAAGATAAAACTTTTCTAGGGTAGGATGTTACAAGGAATCCAGTGGTGATATCTGTATTTACCCTTGAATTCATTTAGAATCATTGGAACCAAATAGGAAAATGAATAAATAAGCTAAGGTGAATAACTCTGATAAATTTGCAAACTTGATGAATTTCCATATTGAGAATTCTGTTCATTAAGAATGGTTGCAATTATAATATTCTCTCTCAATCCTTATCAAAAACTATCTATATTCATTCTGTTAACTAGTGATACTAGTATGTTTTTTGTTTTGTTTTCGTGAAACAATAGTAAACCAACCACCAAACAACAATAAATGTAGGGGTGCAGTTTATTTTTAATACATTTAAAGGGATTTTTTGTCAATTTCAATACGTTCGGCAATTTTGGCTCTTTTTAAATGGCTTGTAATTGCTTGTTTACAAATTTAATGTAACATTCGCGATTGCAAAAAAAATTACCAAAAATCAGGGAATTATTCGATTTTAATAAAATTTTCAGTATTGATTTATCAATTAATGAATTTTATAATGCAACCGTTATTTTATTTCAAAACTTTAATTAAATATTTTTGCTATGAAAAATTAATATATAAAATTCATTTAAAATAAAAAATGTTCTGATGTTAAGTTTAAAACGTTATATTGTTAGATTTTAGAAATAAATATCTATTTAATGCAAACCTTATTTTAGTCAAACAAAGTATATGTTTTGAAGAAAAACTCCATTGAAAAGTGACAGAGATGAGACCATAAACCATGTATTAAGTGAATTTATTTAGAAATATTAATTCACAATTACATCTGTGGCACAAACTATGGATCGAAGTTATAATGTATCGAATAATTTAAAGGGATATCCCGGGTATAAATGTACAAGTACAACAGATACGTCTAATTGATTTCCTGATTGGTTTATAAGGAAATGAAAATATCGATCTTTGTTTGGCCTCTGATATCAATTGGTGACATTTGTATCTTGTCGGCAGGTCAGACATATGAAAATTTGAAAGATCGATGCCTTCGGAGGGGAAAAACCTAATTTCACTGCGAATGGTCAAACGTCTTTATGTACAGAACGAATTACGATCACGTTAGCAACCAGACTGACAAGGGTTAAAGCTTGTTTATAAGCCAATAACAGAGGTCAATTAGTACGATCGTTTTAGTAGCAATAAAAAATGTTGTAGTTATAATAATCGTAATCGGTGCCGTTATAGTATGTGGCCTACCTTTTTGATTCTGTTATAGTATGTGGCCTACCTTTTTGATTCTGTTATAGTATGTGGCCTACCCGGTTTGAATGTGCCAGTACGAGTATATTAATAGATATAAAAGTAAAGTCGTCGGTGTGGCCTAAAGTCGGTATCAACGTATCAGCGAGGGAGTCTATCCCCTTTTCACGAGCGCTAGACCAAGGATATTGATTTTGCGTCAGGTAGAGTTCCACACCTACCATCAGCTCCTTACTTTTCCGGACAGATCCCTGTGCTACTCATAAGCTGAGTTGGCGAGGGCCGGTATCGAACTTTGGAACCTTGTGGTTTCTAACCGAACGCTCTAGTAGGCAATTTATCGAAACTAATTATTTTTCACATATATTCAATTTCAAGAAATGAAATTCAGTCATAAGCTGTAAATAGTAATTAAGAATAATTAAAAAAGAATTATCCATAATTCATACGAATCAAAATATCTATTTAATTCTAAAATATTATAAAATTCTGAAATAGGGTTAGGGGTTATTATTATAACCTTATAATATGCTTTTTATGGTAGGCCACATACTATGAAAGAGACATGATTTCGTAGGCCACATTCAAAAGGTAGATCACATACTATAATGGTACCAAAATGGCTTTGACATTGGATAACCCATGAAGGTTGATATGCCATTAAATTGTCATCTATTGTTCCTTAATCTTCCGTCCAGTATCATCTCAAATGCTGGACGAGGCTGCGTGCATTTTCCATATCGCTAACACCGTTGGTAAAAGGTATACATCAACATATTCTCCCTCCAGCTATAGCTAATATTAGGACAGACTGAGCTTTTTACCCTTATCTAGGTAGTCAGTCTACAGGAAGGAAGACTCTGAATTCAAACCTGTTAAACAGCGCTTATGAAATTGATCTTGTCGCATCCTACTCGTGTGGAGGGGAATATATATTAAAGGTACTATATGTACTCGGCTATGAGTATATATATATATATATATATATATATATATATATATATATATATATATATATATATTTAAAAGAAAGGAAATGAATCCGACAGTATGAGTATAGATAAAAGGATATGAAAACAACACAATATGCTGTTAAAATGAAAACATTTTATAACATATTCAAAGTTAATATTGAACAATATTTCGATTTTATAAAAATCATTTTCAGAGCTTGTTTATACTCCGTACTATCAAGAGCGGAGACGAAAGTCATATGAATTCAAAACGAAAACCTTGATGTTGCAAAAAAGTTATATGAATTCAAAACGAAAACCTTGATGTTGCAAAAAAGTTATGTGGTAGTTTTAAATATGAGCACTTCCGCCACACTTATCTCGGTTACCGAATCATGTATCTCTTATTGTAACAGTTTTTGAAAAAAGAAGAAATATTCTATGAATATGTTATAAAATGTTTTCTATGAATACGTTATAAAATGTTTTCACTTTAACAGCATATTGTGTTGTTTTCATATCCTTTTATCTATACTCATATGTATATATCTATATCTATATCTATATACACATATATATATATAGTGATCTGGCTGCAAGGGAAAATTATGTACCAGATTTCACCGATAATGATCTTCAGGAAAACTGTTTTCTTATAAGCATTGTGGTTTTCTAACACTTGTCTCTACTGTTTTCTTACAAAAAATACTGAAAAAATATAAATCTCTGAAACGTTGAATACTGAAAACTAGTTTTAAGCTTGCCATTTTATTACCCGGGCAAAAAAATAGCATCTTTCAAATTATTTGGTGAATCAGCTGACTTTCATTTTTCCTCGTAGTGATTTTATAAAAAAAATATTTTCTTGCTGAATAATAACTTTTTTTCTCTTTTTCCATTTTTGTCGTCATTAATAATAAAACTGTGCAAAAAGAAATTCATCAAAATAAACTTGCATCCAATTTTTTTTTGTTTATAAATAAATAATTTATAGTTGTATTTTGCACGACTTTTCCTTTACGTCGCCAAAGTTTCTTTTGTAATTCGTGCACAATCTCTTAAATCAAATGTTCTTACGTTTCCCCACTAAATATCGTCACCGTATGAGTTGCGATAACCCCACCCGACGAAAAAGTAAAATTTATAAATTAACAAAAATATCAGCATCAGTTATTATAACTAGTTCAAGTAATACCCATAGCTGGAGGGAGAGTAGGTGGCTGCATACTTATCCCAAAGGTAGTATCGCTATGTGTAATGTAAGCAGAAAAGGGGATATATGACCTTAAGGTCTAGAAAGGTAAAAAGGTCAAAAAATGGATATATGAGCCTGAGGTCACGAAGAGTAAAGAGGTCAAACTTGTATATATGACCTTGAGGTCAAGAAGGGTAAGTAAAAAAAAAGAAGATATATGGCCCTGATGTCAAAAGGGTAAAGAAGTAAAAAAAATGGATATATGATCCTGGGTCAAGAAGAGTAAAGACGTCAAACATAGATATATAACCCTGAGGTCAAGAAGGTAAAGTCAAAAAATGGATATATGGTCCTGGGGTCAAGAAGGGCAATATATATATATATATATATATATATATATATATATATATATATATATAATAAAGATTATCTACTGAGTCAGACGAACCTACTATATTTCGCATAAAGCTCATCAGGGCTAAAATCTGTCAGATTAGCCCTGAAGAGCTTTATGCGAAACTAATAGTAGGTTCGTCTGACTCAGTAGATTATCTTATACTTGGCTCTACTTAGGTATCGAGCACTTTTTACAGATTAGCTTCTCCTAGTGGTTATGAATATATATATATCTTATATACATATATATACATATAAATTGTTTTTTCTTTTGGCCAAATACCCAATAGATTAACGAATATCTTTTTTCTTTTTTTCAAAAATTTTTTCTTCCTGGTTGATGTTTGGTAGTATATTTTACAATCAAACTCTCTGCCGGTTTTTTCTCTCCGCAAGGATATATATATATATATATATATATATATATATATATATATATATATATATATGCACCCTCCGGGTTCAAGTATTTAAGTTTTAATGTAATAAAATATTAGGTTGTTACAAAAATAATGGCCGATTGAAGTGTGCAAGAAGGGCAATATATATATATATATATATATATATATATATATATATATATATATATATATATGCACCCTCCGGGTTCGAGTATTTAAGTTTTAATGTAATAAAATATTAGGTTGTTAAAAAATAATGGCTGATTAAAGTGTGCAAGAAGGGCAAATAATATATATATATATATATATATATATATATATATATATATATATATATATATGCACCCTCCGGGTTCAAGTATTTAAGTTTTAATGAAATAAAATATTAGGTTGTTACAAAAATAATGGCCGATTGAAGTGTGCATTCATTGAATAATGTAAAAATACACGGAAAATCAGCAATTATTAAAAATAAAAATATTCTTATTTTTAAGATTGACTTTAAGGTTGAAATAGAGAAGTATAGAATTTAGTGTCAATTTGAATGTTGCCTCAGCTGTGACTTTAAACTTTCTCTCGTTGAAATTGCCTTATTCATGGAACAAACAGCTGTACCGGTTTTTGTTTAAGCATATCGAAATAGTCAAAGTTTTTTTCATCGCAAAGCTAACACGTTTTACCAACCATATAAACTAACTAAAATATTTATCGAGTTTGTTTTTTCGTTTTTTTGACAAGACTTTGAGATCTGAGATGAAAAATTACTTTACGTTCAAAAATACATTTTTAAAACAAAATAGAAAGATAATAAATGTATTGAAAATTCAGGTTCATTGAACATTAATTGGCCTTTCTGTTGTATAATATATATCATATTTTATTTATTTATTAAAGAATAAAAACAAATGATTAAACTAGGTCACGTGATTGTGTTGTCATAAATAGTTCTGTTTAAATTTGACATATGTTTTTTCTTTCTTTTAAAATAAAACTCCCTTTTTTTTTCTCTCCTTAAGATTAGAACTTTGGGTTTTTTTGTTTGTTTTTCTTTTCTTTTTAATAAATTTCTAACGTTTGTTTTGCATATTTAAACGACTTAATTTTTTCTTTTTTAAATTACGAAGAAAAAACAAAAACAACAAAAAGAAAAACAACACCTAACAACGTAAATAAAATCAATAAAAAAATAAAACAAAACAAAAATATTACAATACATTATTTTTAATTCTTTTACTTACTATATATATATATCTTTTAATTTAATTTTCTTTTTCATTTCAAATTAAAATTAAAATGATATCTTCAATTTCGTTCCCCATTAAAAGTTAATTTGATATCAAGATCATGTCGTATTTACCCAAACCCTGCGCTACGAGCAAAATGTGACACAAGGTCAATTTTTAAATGTAAGCACAGTCGGTAGAGCAACCGCATAGGGATCGCAAGGTTTTTGTTTAAGCATATCGAAATAGCCAACTTTTTTTCATCGCAAAGCGAACACGTTTTTCCAACCATACGTAAACTAACTAAAATATTTATCGAGTTTTTTTAGTTTTTTTACAAGACTTTTGAGATCTGAGATAAAAAAAATTACTTTACGTTCAAAAATAGAAAAATAATAGATATATTGAAGTGTTCGGTTTTGAAATGTCATTTTAACATAGAATTTGTTGTTTATTTTAGGTGAATTTTTGCATATATAATAATTAATATGTGCTCAAAAATAAAATTTAATTTATTTTCAGATAGAAAGTATTTTTGAAAAATAGGAGCCTTCAAAGATGAACATGCCTAAACATGACCTTCGCCTTCTTATGTTGCATGAGTTCAAGCTTGGACACAATGCCTCCGAAACTGCTGCCAATATCAACAAAGCATGGGGAGACGAATCCACAAGTGATCGGATAGTACGAAGATGGTTCCAGAAATTCCCCAGTGGAGATGAGAGTCTTGAAGATGAAGAAGGTAGAGGAAGGACATGCAGTCTTGACAATGAACAATTGCAAGCAGTTGTTGAGCAAAATCCACGACAAAGTGCCAGAGAGATGTCTCAGACACTTAGCTGCCCAAGGCTCATATTTTGACTAATTTTGACATTCCTACTGTTAATGTTTCAACAATAAATGTATGTATTTGAAATCGGCCATTATTTTTGTAACAACCTAATAGTATAGTAAATTAAAAAGGCTAATGAAACTAAATAAGAATGCAGATAAAAATATTTGAAACAGAGGGGAGTATAATCGAAAGATTAAACAACTGAAACTTACTCTTCCATCACTCCCGTCTTTTATTGCTAAATTTTCCTAATTTAACTATTTAGTTAAAATAAGAAGTAAAGAATAAAATAGCAGTTATTTCTTCTTGTTAATGGATTTCTTTTAAGATTTATTCCCGGGATTTTTGCTCATATTCATTAAGATAAAACCAAAAAATTAGAAACCAATAATACTAAGCACACATTTATTAAGATCAAATTTTTTATATCAATATGCAAATTAGCCTTCCCATTCACACTATAAACCACTGTTTTGTTGTATATATAAATCTAATTGCATGTTAAATATAATTGCATTTTGATAAGGAAAAACAATTATATTAATAATTGAGGTTTAAATATAAATAAAATCATTGAGAACGTGACGTAAATAACAAAGGGATATGTGACTTGAGTAGTGATATAGTTTCAGTTACAGACAGACAAATACACAATCTCCATTATAATAAGAAGATTAATAATGAATATAAACCATCTATGAATTATATGTATCACTTTGGAGTAAAATCACATTTATTTTAAAAATAAACTTTAAATTAGATTTCAAGATGAAACGTTCAATTACATAGCCGGAATTTTTTTAATAATTTTTCATGCATTTTCAAAATTTAAAAAAATAAAAATAAAAAATAAAAAAATTCCGGCTATGTAATTGAACGTTTCATCTGTACCACTTTCGTCTTATAACGGTCCACTCATACCGTCTCTCTATCACACACACCTCGCTCTTGATGAAGACTACTTCAATAAAGGGTCGAAACAGATTCATGTCAGCGAATTTTAACATCATGTGTTTGTTTTTTCTAAAATATTAATTTCATACTGTCAGATTCATTTCCATACACTTTTCATTATATATATATATATATATATATATATATATATATATATATATATATATATTATATATATATATATATAGAGAGAGAGAGAGAGGAGAGAGAGAGAGAGAGAGAGAAAGGGGCACGTAGACCCCAGTTCAAATTCTGGACGAGTCTGTTTCCATCTCACATAACACTAATACCCTTGGGAAAGTTATGCATCCAACTACGGGTAAATAGTAGGGCAAACTAGGCTTTTTAAACTTTGGCTAGGTAACTAGTCTAAGAGAAAGAAATCTGTTAAACTCCGTTTAAGTATCTAACCTTGTGTCACATCCTAGTATATAGGAGATACACCAACGTCATAATTATTTCGCAGAAACAACAAGAAATACATTATTTCAATACTGTTTTTCATTGTTAATTTTTTTTTAAATATATCTTCTTAATGATGTTTTTTACAGGGAAAACTTTGTATTTAGTTGCAATATCCATGTTTGAAAAAGTGAATGGAAGTGAATCCGACAGTATGAAATAAATATTTTTAGAAAAAAACAAACACATGATGTTATAATTCACTGACAGAAATCTGTTTGTTTTTTTCTAAAAATATTTATTCAATATCCATGTGTGTAAATGTAGTAATGTCGAAAATCATTTAAAACCCTATCACTATAATCAACTTTCAAACTATGATTTAAAAAAGTCAATTGAGGTGGTCATCAAATTTTCTACTGAAAAAATATTTCTCAATGTTCTTTTTTTTAGTGTTGGAAGTAAAAAAATAAATTAGAAAATAAATAAATCTTATTATAATGGAGATAATGTTTCTATCCGTCTGTAATCGAAAGTAGGTCACTACTAACATCACAATTCCATTAGTCCTAATTAATGATCATCCTCCATTTAACAAACACTAATTACACCAAAATGTCTGCTCACCAAATCAAATCATTTATCAAAATAGAAAGTTTTAATACGTAAAAGTAAACTTATAATCAACTTTCAAACTATGTAAAAAAAGTAAATGAGGTGATCACTAATAGAATAAGCTCAGTCCTAATTACTGATCATCCTCCATACATTACTCTTCGAACCATTTGCCAACACTAAGACCCATGGCCTTAGATCTATTGTTACACAATCTATGCATAGATTATTGTCAATCCCCTGTATTTCTGAAGGGATGGACCCTTTTTTATATCACGGGCGGGACTTTCCATGGAATATTACAGAAAGCCCGCGAAGTACGTGAAGTCACGTGGGACCTGGTTGGGTTTCAGTTTTCAGCTTAGACGTCAGACAGAGAAGATGTATCTGCTTTAGCTGGAGCTCTTTTGCACACGCGCGCTGTGTTTAGTTAGAGGAATATGTTTAGTTAAGTAAATTTAGAGTTTAAATAAATAATATGGTTTTGTGGTTGATGAATGTCTTGGCAACAAGACTGACCTAGAAGAAGAAATGAATCAATGACGACCAACCGGCAAGAACAGAGAAACAGAAGTCATAGAGAAAGAATAGAAACGACTAGAGATCACCAATGACCAAAGAAGTAAGTTGTGCATCTCTCTATCTACCTGTGTCTATCTCTCCCCCTCTCTCCAGTAAAAAAACACTTGTGTATGTACCCAACATTGGTATATGTGTATGAGTATGTAACACTAACAAAGAATCCTGATTCAACGAGTTTTACACTAGTAAAACAATTCCAAACATTGATTTCACCAACATTTTGGTTCATCAACTGAAATTTTTTATCAAAATGGAAATTTTTATACGTATAAGTAAAATTATAATCAACTTTCAAACTATGTAAAAATTAAAATTAAAATTTAAAAAAAACTGAGGTGGTCACTACTAGAATAGGCTCAGTCTTAATTAGTGATCATCCTTCACACATGAGTACAACAACCAACATTACGTTTTTTGTTTTGTGTGACATTGTTTATATTGTGTAGTGTGTGAAAAAAAAATCTGTCTACTTCAAGTAGCCGGGTGCAAGTATTTAAATTTTAATGTAATAAATATCATATTAAATTAGAAAAGCTAATGAAACTAAATAAGAATGCATATAAAAAGATTTCAAACAGAAGAAGGTATAATCGAAAAATAGAACAATTGAAATTTGCTCTTCGATCACTCCCGTCTTTTTGCTAAATTTTCCCCAATTTAGTTATTTAATTGTAGACATAAAATAACCCTGGTTGACATGCCGTTAAAATCGACTAATTGGTCTAAGTAAGCGTAATTAAATAGGAATAAACAACGTTTTAGATATTCGTCTTGTTACCTTGTGATTTTCAAAGAATTCATCACTGATTCAAACTATGTATTAAAAAAAACTGAGATGGTCACTACTAGAAAAGGCTCAGTCCTAATTAGTGATCATCCTTCACACATTAATACAACAACCAACATTACGTTTTTTTTGTTTTGTGTGGCATTTTCTATATTGTGTAATGTATGAAAATAAACCATATTCTTTTTGTCTGTCTTCTTTGAATATTATCGCATAGTTATTTTTCAATATCCATATGTATAAATGTAGTGATGTAGTCAAAAATAATTTCAAACACTATCATTATAATCAACTTTCAAACTATGATAAAAAAAAAATGTCAACAGGGGTTACTACTAAAATAGGCTCAGTTCTAATTAATGATCATCCTCCACACATTACTACAACAACAAACATTAGGTTTCTTGTGTGACATTGTGTATATTGTGTAATATGTGAACATAAACCATATTCTTGTCTGTCTTTAAATATTATCGCATATTTAGTTGCAATATCCATAATCATTTCAAACACTATCACTAATAATCAACTTTCAAACTATGATAAAAAATGTCAACAGGGGCTTACTACTAAAATAGGCTCAGTCCTAATTAGTGTTCATCCTTCACACATTACTACAACAACCAACATTAGGTTTTTTTTTGGGTTTTTTTTTTTTGGGGGGGGGACATTGTTTATATTGTGAAATGTGTGAAAATAAAACATTTTGCCTGTGTTCTTTAAATATCATTGCATATTTAGTTGCAATATCCATATGTATAAATGTAGTCCCCCCCCCCGTTCGGCTAGAAGCCACAAGGTTCCTAGTTTGATACCGGTCCCCGCCAACTCAGCGTATGAGTAGCACAGGGATCTGTGTGGTAAAGTAAGGAGCTGATGGTAGGTGTGGCGCTCCACCTCAGATGCTAAATACAATCTCCTTGGTCTAGCGCTATTGAAAAGGGGATAGACTCCCTCGCTGACTGGCTAATACCGACTTTAGGCCGCCCCGTCGACTTTACTTTACTTTACTTATAAATGTAGTGATGCAGTCGAAAATCATTTTAAGTATGATCGCATACAAATCTATTTGATCTGAAGATGAGATTTTAGCAGATTTTTCCACTCTGGGTCAAAATATTCGTTGGAATAATGACAACTAAGAGACAACTCCATATTTCCCAGGGTTTCAAAAGTCATTAATCATAGTCAGGATAGCATGAGGTTTTTATATGGGGGTGTCTAACCTTTATGCGGGTTATGCACTTGACAGACAGGGATACTTAAATAGATAGATAGAGACAGACAGAGAGAGAGAGAGAGAGAGAAAAGAGAGAGAGACAGAGATAGAGAGACAGAGATTCATTATTCCGGCTTATTCGATTACTTCTTTTTCTCAACCGTCAATTTTGTCTTCTCCGTTAAGTCATCCTCTCTTCAAATATATATAGAGAGAGAGTGAGAGAGATAGACAAATACAAAAGGAAGGGCCATAGATCAATAGATATAAACAGAGTAAGATAGAGATAGAAATAGAAACAAACTACGATATATATATATATATATATATATTATATATATAGAGAGAGAGAGAGAGAGAGAGAGAGAGAGAGAGAGAGAGAGAGAGAGAGTGGGAGTAAGGGGAGATAGGCAACGATAGATAGAAACAGCCTAAGATAGACAGAAACAGACTAAGACAGATAGATAGATAGAAACATACTAAGATAGATACATAGATAGATAGATAGATAGATAGATAGATAGAAATAGACTAAGATAGATAGATAGATAGAAACAGACTGAGATAGATAGACAGATACAGACTAAGATAGATAGATACAGACTAAGATAGATAGATAGATTGAAACAGACTGAGATAGATAGAGAGATAGATAGATAGATGAAAACAGACTGAGATAGATAGATAGATAGATAGAAACAGACTGAGATAGATAGATAGATAGATAGATAGATAGATAGATAGATAGATGAAACAGACTGAGATATATAGATTGAAACAGACTAAGAGATAGATAGATTGAAACAGACTAAGACAGATAGATACAGACTAAGATAGATAGATAGATAGATAGAGAAACAGACTAAAATAGATAGAAACAGACAGATAGATAGATAGATAGATACAAACAGACTAAAATAGATAGATAGGAACAGACTAAGATAGATAGATAGATAGATAGATAGATAGATAGATAGATAGATAGATAGATAGATAGAAACAGACTAAAATAGATAGATAGATAGAAACAGACTAAAAAGATAGATACAGACTAAGATGGATAGAATAAAAACTAAGATATATAGAGAGAAACAGACTAAGATAAATAGAAACAAACTATGATAGATCAATAAATAGAAATAGACTATGATAGATAGATATGCATAGACTTACATAGATCTATAGATAACAATGAAAGAATTCGAAGCCACTTACCTTCGGCATAATTGTAGATAATCGCAATCCGTTTTTTATCCTGGTAGTCCAACATATCACTAATTGCCCAGACAAAAGTCGAAACATCTGGGAAGAGTCGGATCAATTTGACACCTTCCAATACTTTGGGATTAACAATTGTTGTCACAAAGTATGGCACATTTAGATAAGTGGTTGCTGTAGCAATCAATGGGTTAAATGCACCGATCACAGCCATCAATCGATTTGACTCCACCTTGTCGACAACTGAGAAATAGAAAGAAGAAGAAGAAAGAGAAAGAACAATAAGTTGATTCTTATATTCAAAAGAAAACCAAGATTAAACACAAAATATGCAACAAAATTATAAACTGTTATATATATTAGCAAAATAAAAAAAACACCCTCCGGGCGATGTAAAAATAATTTTTGAAACATATTGCCTGAGGGGTGGAGTAAAAATTCAATGTCAGCGAGTTTGTACCCTAAGTAAAATCATTAAATTCATTAAAGGATTAAAAAAATAAAATAATTTGAAATGTAAAATTTAAATATGTATTAAAATAAAACAAACTATATATAGATATATAATACCAGTCATGTATTTATTAAAACTTGTTTTATTAAAAACAATGAGGACTGTCTAATGTTGCATGTTCAAATTTTGAGTGTATTTATTCTTTATTCTATGTTATGATGATTTTGGGTAATGTAACGTAAGCAGTGACGTCATTTTTGTTACAGACAAAAACCGAAGCGAATCTCCATTATTAATAGATAGTATTATTTGATTATTTGACTATTGTTCTCATCTTCATTGTCATCTGTACAACGTTTCGGTCGATGTGTCCTCCGGCCTTCTTCGGGTATTTCTTGTCAGACAGAAACTTTTTCTTCTCGAGTCCGACAAGAAATACCTAAAGAGGCCGGAGGGCATATCGGCCGAAATGTTGAACAGATAACAATGAAGATGAGTCAATTAGTCCGAATAATCCAAATAATACTAATCAAGCCCATCCAAAAATTCCGAGAAATGTTTTTATATATACTGATGCATATCAAAACCTCTGGGTTATTTCATGCCAACTATTATATATATATATATATATAATATATATATATATGTGTGTGTGTGTGTGTGTGTGTGTGTGTGTGTGCGTGTATATATATATATATATATATATAAATCGGGCTGACGAAATGTAAGTCGGGTATCGCTCCTGGTCAGAGGAAGTTTTTGTGTCTAGCCACACTGAAGATACGTGAAACGTCGAAACACGGTGTATGTGGTGACTTATTGTATGCTCCCCGAACTCGGTTGAAGTCTCTGGGAGCGACTTTAATTGACTTTCACTGCCAGCATAAAGCAATGATCGTCTGTTGTTTACAGATTTGATCTCTCTGGTGATCGTAAAATATATAAGCACATGTATGTATGTAATAGTTAAAACACCGCTCCTTATGACAGCTGTCGATGCCGGCGACGTTAACAAATCGGGCTGATAAAAACTCAGCCGGGTTTCGCTCCTGGTCGGAGGCAGTTGCTGTGTCTAGCCACACTGATGATACGTGAAACGTTGAAACACTGTCTGTGGATGACATATATATATATATATATATATCATATCGCACTAGCAGCACGGATATCCGTGACAATCTCTCGCCAACCGTCCTATCATTTATTGCTATGGGAGGTCCTCCGTGCAGCATCCAGTATCCGCGCAGAGTTGGTCTATGTACGTCTTTGCTGAACGGTCTACTCTGGTATGCACATGGGATGGCTTCCACAGAAGAACGTCACCGTTGCTTTTCCAGCAATGCCCAGCGTGTCTTGTTCGACTCACACGGATGGTTTGTGTGATATGGGGCAGGTGGCCGTACAACTGGTTTCTCGTGGGGTGTTGTTTCCACGTATTGTTCTATATATATATATATATATATATATATATATATATATAAATTCAAAATTTATATATATATATACATAATATATAAATTTATATATATATATATATATAAATTCAAAAACAAAATCTAAACATAAAGAGCGTTCACAAATAATCAACCTACGACGTAATTTGCGTCCAAAAAAACAGCAAGAAATGTTTTCACATAAACAACAGAAGAATTATTAGCAACCTGATGATGGCAAAATAGCCTGAAACCTGGGTAGTTGCCTATGGAAAACAATTATATTTAAAAAGTTCAACAAATAATATAATATATATATATATATATATATAAAAGTAAATGGAAGTTAATCCAACAGTATGAATTTAACATTTTTTTAAAAAAACAAATGATGTTAAGAGTTTGCTAGACAGAATCTGTTTCGACCGTTTTAATAGAGCGGTCTTCATCAAGAGCAACATATGAATGAAAGATCATCGTTAGAATAGGAGGTACAAACGAACGCTAGTGTTCGATGCTGGAATTATATTATATAGTGTTCGATGCAGGATATATATATATATATGTGTGTGTGTGTGTGTGTGTGTGTGTATCCATTAAAAATGAATTTCAAAACTTTCTCGGCATTAAATGACCCACTGAGTTTGATATACCTAAAACAAAACAAATCAATTGATGGTGTAATCAAATTTGAAAATGAGTTAGAAACTACTGAATACCCAACAAGAATGAATAAAATTCTTCGGCATAGAATAACTCAACAAGGGTTGACATGCCGTAAAATCCAACCAAGCAAAAGCAGAAGAAAAATCATCATCATCATCATCATCATCAAGAAGATCTAACGGATTCAGCAGTGGGTGGAACAATTTTGAAGTTATCTTCATAATGATTGGGTGGACATTCAAAAATGGCGCTAAGATCACGTGTCTGTCATCTGGAAAGAGAGACACACACCACCACCCTCCGCCCCCGCCTCCGCTGTCCGCCTTGAGCTTCGGTTGACATTTATTCAAATTAAGCGCGTCTACGTGTGCGACAGACGTAAAGTTAATAAGTTGATGCAACGAGATTTCTTCTTTTGAGACGATGGATTTGTCTTTTGAATCATGGCAACCAAGAAAACTCGTTGACAAAAACAACAAGGCGGGAGTTTATTTTTGGCGGGAAGGAAGTGAAGCATTCATTTGGAATCGAGATACGTTCATTTCATAGTTCATAAACACTACCTCTGTCTCTCCTTTGACTTCCATCTCTCTCTCTCTGTCTCTGTCTGTCTCTCTCTCTCTCTCTCTCTCTCTCTCTCTCTCTCTCTCTCTCTCTCTCTCTCTCTCTCTCTCAAGAATGTATTCATCCTTTGGAACATTTCGTGCTTTTATATATTTTTCCACATACTGCCGGGCTGATTTCTCCCATTTTAATCATATATATATATATATATATATATATATATATATATATATATATATATATATATATATATATCTTATTATAATGGAGATTGTGTGTTCTTGTGTCTGTAACCGAAACTATATTACTACTCAAGTCACAATTCAATTAGGTATTTATGTCAGATTCTCCATGATTTTATTTTATTTAAACATCAATTATAAATAAAATTGTCTTACATTATTAATACGTTATCTCCTCTTTT
>CM042169.1:13311662-13316662 GCA_023376005.1 Doryteuthis pealeii
ACACACATTTATATATTATATATATATATATATATATATATATATATATATATATATATATATATATATATATATATATATATACAAGAGAGAGAGTTTTATAATTTGCTTGAAGCATTGTGTATATATTGGTTAGGAGGTTGATTTAGAAGGCTATCACAATGCAGGTGTAAAGAAAAAATAATAATACGGTAACAATGATGTTGTGTGTTAACCTGTATTTAATTCTTGAATTTTCGAGATAATATCTCTTTTTCAAAAGATCACTGGAACTGAAGCAGTCTAGTTATGACATTTCTTTTTAAATGAATTTTTTTTGTTGAAAATGATGGTATTTTTATATAACTGTATTCTCGTGTTGTATGTTTACGTGAATGCGGGTTTTTTGTACTTGCGCGTATGTTGTCATGCGCGTGTCCATGAAAATGCATGTATATATATATATATATATATATATATATATATATATATATATATATATATATATATATATGTCACAGTTCATTGCTAATCTACAAGGCAAACAAATATTTATACTTCTGGATTAATTAAAATCGATTTAAAAAGTGCTCAATAAAAATAGCTAAATATGTTTTAAAACCGAATAGGTTAAAATCCTCCGACTAAAGTTTTACGCAGTATAGCGAATCTTCAGGGAGTTCTCCCTGAAGATTCGCTATACTGCATGAAACTATAGTCGGAGGATTTTAACCCATTCGGTTTTAAAAGATATATATATATATATATATATATATATATATATATATATATATATTCATTATGTAAATATCATTAATTTCATTAAATTATAAAAAGATATTTATGATCCTTTTGTGATGCATTTTTGTTTTTATTCAAATAAGCTTGACTATAAAAAAAATGATAGATAAAGGAATGTTCATATTGTAATTTAGAGAAATATTAAATAATGTAGTCCTAAAAGTGATACGTCATTTGCAGCCTCGTTTTCACTGTCATTTTCCCCTAGGTGTGTTAACGGCATCACGTGATTGTTAATGGATGGACGGATTAGTGTTGCCATGGTAAACAGAGTGAATTGAAATTTAAAAACAAAAATAAAACCAAACTCTTCAGAATTAATTGTGTTCTCGAGTCAATGTCATTATGCAAAAGGTGAGTGTAGATATCAAGTTGGAACGAATATAATGTCAGATTTTTGAGTATGTATTAAAAATGACAAAATTTTTTCGGACCATATGACCTTTAGGCACCCCTTTTGCTTTTCTGATTCATAAGTACATTTTTATTTTAACCGTCAACATCGGGTTGTCTGTTAGACGATTTTTAGAGGGTTTTTTTTTCAATTATAAAACCTATAGCTCTGCTGATGAGGCCCAATGGGCTGAAATGTACATACAGAGATCGACTTTTTCTCGATTTGTTTACGCTTTACATTTAAACCGATATGCACGCCTAATTCATTTAATTATAATTAATTAATTAACAAATTAGGTATGACTTTAATTAAGCACATAATCTCCCCAAAAAATTGTCGGCCTTCGCCATTTCAAACACATTGTTTGACTACTTCATATATATATATATATATATATATATATATATATATATATATATATATATATAACCAGGATATATATATGTATATATATATATATATATATATGTGTGTGTGTGTGTGTGTGTCTGTGTGTGGATATATGTGCATTTATTTTGGGAAGTAAAAAAATGTAAC
Organism: Doryteuthis pealeii; assembly: GCA_023376005.1. Classification (NCBI taxonomy): domain Eukaryota; kingdom Metazoa; phylum Mollusca; class Cephalopoda; order Myopsida; family Loliginidae; genus Doryteuthis; species Doryteuthis pealeii. Next base: position 13,313,377 of record CM042169.1, read on the forward strand.
CCTAAAAAACAATGTAACCCTAAAAATCAACCGGATGTTGACGGTGTAAATAAAAAAAAAGTACTTATGAATTAGCAAAGCAAAAGGGGTGCCCAAAGGTCATATGGTTCATTTAGTCCGATAGAAATATCTAGTCACTATCATAACATCCATTGCTTCAGAGAACGTCATTCAATCTGTTTACAAGTATAATGATACTACGCTTGTAAAATTATTTAGGTGTGAATGCAAAATAAGAAACCAAGGGGGCAGGTATTGCCTGGGGGGTTAGCCCCCTGGAATCAACGCTGTTAATTTTACTTAGCCGTTCCAGAAGCCGAAGCACTCTGGAACAGGCCTCTCATCCCACTTATGAGGGCGAGACACAAGGACATCTTTATGCACAAAAACGCGTTGATTCTGTCGGCATTCGAGCTTAAGGGAGCGCATCAGGTACTGGGCAATAAACCCAGCTCTGTCCGTTAAAATCAAGGGGGCAGGTATTGCCTGGGGGGGGGGCTAGGATCAACACTTAATTTTACTTAGCCGCTCCAGAGGCCGAAGCACTCTGGAACAGGGGCCTTTGTTGGCTCAGGATATTTGACTCTCATCCCTCATTCTACCATACGTATGGCTAAAATTCCAGTAAGAAAAAGTTTGAATATTTTTCCTAAAAATCCTGCGCTCACTGGGTGCCCCATATTCCTGTCCTTGTGCCACAACTAAGTAAAGCTTAGTAAATAACTATTTATGTATCCCATGTACGCTATTTGCATACAAAGCTACTTGTCTGTCGTTTGCTGGCACGACCAATATTGATTACCGTTAGCTATCTTCTTCAGCATCATCTTTTCTCAATTCTTAATCTTTTTCTTCTCCATTCTTTGTCGTTATTATTATTATTATTATTCATTCTCAATTCTTTTTGTTCTTGTTCTTGTTTCTTGTTTTTTTTCTTTCTTTCTTTCTCCAGATTTCTTCATTCACAATTCTTCTTCTTCGTTATTCTTCTTCTTGATTCTCTTCTTCTTCTTTCTCCATATTTCTTCATTCTCAATTCTTCTTCTTGATTCTTCTTCTTCTTCTTCTTCTTCTTCTTATTTGACAATTCTTCTTCTTCTTCTTCTTTGTCAATTCTTATTATTATTATTATTATTAGTAGTAGTAGTAGTAGTAGTAGTAGTAGTAGTAGTAATATTTCTTCTTCTCCATTCTTCTTCTCCATTTTCCATTCTTTTTTCTTCTTCGATTGTTTTTCCCAACATGTCTCATCTTTCCCGCCCTTATCTTTCCCGCCATCTTTCTACGCATTTTTTTTACCTTCTCTCGTATATTAATGCATGTCATTTTGCCCAACTAAATTCTCACTTGGTTGTCACATTCCGTTTTTAAATTCTTTCCTTTGGACGATCTCATTTTTTATTGACGTTTTTATTTCCTCTGTCTCTTTAAACGTCTTGACTCTTTTCTCATTTTATATCTTCGCCCTTTCTTCACTCTTTATTACCTTTTTTAAATGTCATGCCATTTCTGAAACTTGTTAGCATTCATATCTTATTATAATGGAGATTGTGTATTTGTCTGTCTGTAACCGAAACTATATTACTACTCAAGTCACAATTCCCTTAGTTATTTACGTCACATTCTCCATGATTCTATTTCTATTTAAACATCAATTAATAATAAAACTGTTTGACATTATTAATACTGTTGGCCTTACCTAAATACTAATAACATGCAATTGTATTTATATATATAACAAAATAGCGGTTTACAGTGTAAACGTAAAGCTAATTTTCATATTGATATTAAAAAAACTGATTTTAATAAAAATGTGCTTGGCATTATTGATTTCTAATTGTTTGGTTTTATCTTAATGAATATGAGTAAAAATCTCTTCAATAAATCCTAAAAGAAATTCATTAACAAGAAGAAGAAATAACTGTAATTTTATTCTTTACTTCCTATTTTAACTAAATAGTTAAATTAGGAAAATTTAGCATTGAAAAACGGAAGTGATGAAAGAGTAAGTTTCAGTTGTTCTATTTTCCGATTATACCCCCTCCGTTTCAAATCTTTTTATTTGAATTCTTAATTTGTTTCATTAGCCTTTCTGATTTAATCTAATATTTTATTACATTTAAACTTAAATACTTGCACCCGGAGGGTGCATATATTTGCTAGTATATATAATATATATATATATATATATATATATATATATATATATATATATATATATATTATATATATATATATATATATATATATATATATATATATATATATATATATATATATATATATATACAATTCAAAAGACCAGAGAAGAAATCTTCCTTACGACACAAGAGTTTTTTTTTAAAACCTGTCGCAGTTTGAGAGCTCAATGTGTGCTCTTAATGTTAGAGTCACAGAGCAAATATATAAGTAAAGAAATAACAAAAGACTTAGAGATTTAGCATTATAGTCTATAGTCTTATAGTGTAAGCTCCCTGAAATAGACTATAAAGCTAAATCTCTAAGTCTTTTGTTATTTCTTTACTTATATATTTGCCCTGTGACTCTAACATTAAGAGCACACATTGAGCTCTAAAACTGCGACAGGTTTTTAAAAAAAACTCTTGTGTCGTAAGGAAGATTTCTTCTCTGGTCTTTTGAATTGTATATATATATATATATATATATATATATATATATATATATATATAAATAATATAATTTTCATAGAAAGAAAAACTTTACAAAATGTCATCCCGTTATAATAAATAAAACTCTTGTGTCGTAAGGAAGATCTCTTCTCTGGACTTTTGGATTATATATATATATATATATATATATATATATATATATATTAGAATGGAAGGAAAAACTCAACACCGTAATTCCATAATAAATTTATTTCGACCAAAATTGGGGCCTTTGTAAATCTAAGTTGATTTAATATAGCTCCCCAAAAATTTCGTCTCATCAGATGGTAGATCAAGATAATTTGAATTGCATAACTGAAAAATTTACTTCTCAAAAAATGGGGAGCTATATTAAATCAACTTAGAATAAAAGCGACTACCTAGTTTCGCCTGTGTAGAGGTAGACCAAGAAAAACTATTCAGGAGAAATGACAAACAGTTCGGGTCTGGACTTCTATGTCTGAAGAACATTTTCTTACCAGAGATCAATTTTATTTTTTAATAAATTGAAGCCATTTACTTGTTTTCTTTCCTTCTGAATTTGTTTTTCTTTTTTTAGTTATTTAAAACTTTTTCAGATAACTCATGCTTTATAAGAATTTGAGAAAAAATTTGCT
>CM042169.1:13324162-13336662 GCA_023376005.1 Doryteuthis pealeii
ATTTAACACAATATTTTATTACATTAAACTTAATACTTGCACCCGGAGGGTGCATATATTTGCTATATATATAAATGCATGTATATACATATATGTATTTATATGTGTATATATATGCATGTACATATACGTATTTATGTGTATGTATATATATGCATGTATATATACATGTATTTATATGTATATATATGCATGTATATATATAAGAATGTATATATATATGAATGTATATTTATATGCATGTATATACATATGTTTTAATATGTGTATATACATATATATATGCATGTATATATATGTATTATATGTGTATATATATATATGCATGTAATATATATGTATGTATTTATATGTGTATGTATATATATATGCATTAATATATATATATATATTATATATGCATATAGATTGATAGATATGAATATATATTCATGCACGTATATATATTATATAATAATATAGATTAAAAGATAGAAAGATAGATAGAAATAGATAAAATGAAAATTTGAAAAGACACAAATTGTTTAATAGAATTCATTTTTACAGCTTTTGCATTGCCAATATTTCGATTTCATCAAAAAATCTTCATCAGAGTATAATGATATTTTCCATATCCTTTTATATATCATATATACGTTCGGGTTCAATTCTTTCTCTTAATCTATCTTTCTCTCTATCTCACACACACACACACACACACAAGAAACCGAATCTACATCGTTCGACGTGTCCATTTCCTACGACTCTAACCATTACACCATGCACCTCCATTATACCCACTTGAAATAGTCGGGGGGGGGGTACTTCCCGGAATTCCTCCTCATTTTATATGAAAAATAATCATGAGTTTGAAAAGAAAAACTAATCATTTCGATGGAACGACAATGGGTGGAACGAAAAGAGAAACTTGAGAAACTAACGAACATTTTGAGTAGGAAGCAAAAAGATAATGGAATAGAACAAAGTTTGGATTGAAAACAGAAAATAATAAGAATGCAATGGGGGGGGGATTAAATAAAAATGAAGAAATATTAAAGATAAAAGATAAAATATAGAAGAATGTTCAGATATCTTAAAAAGCGAAATGTTGCCTTTTTTTAATGTATCCTTGGTCCGTGCAGTTCTACCCACGTGGCTCGAGGTTAACTTTTCGGATGTTTATTAAAGGAGAAAACAAGCACCGCAGTACAACATCCAATTGACAGACGAATACCACGTGATGAATTGCAGAGAACACCGTCAATCTATTAGGTTATATAAGGGTCACCTGATTGGAGTCGTAGGAAATGGATACGTCGACCCAGTTCAAATCCTGAACGAGGCTGTTTACATTTCACATAGCGCTAATATCCTTAGGAAAGGTATGAATCCAACTACTCTCCTCCAGTTATGGGTAAATAGTAGGGCAGACTTGTCCCTTTAATCTTGGATTGGTAACGGAGAAGAACAACTGAATTCAAACCCGTTAAACACCGCTTATTTTTACGCGGAGTTTAACAGGTTTGAATTCAGAGTTTTCCTTCTTCTACAGTGAATTGTTTTCTCTTTAGATAACATCCGAAAAGTTAACCTCGACCACGTGGGTAGAACTGCACGACGGCAAGATCATTAAAAAAAGGCAACATTTTCGCTTTTTAAGTATCTGAACATTCTTCTATATTTTATCTTTTATCTTTAAATTTTCTTCATTTTTATTTAATCCCCCCCCCCATGCATTTATTATTTTCTGTTTTTCATCCAACTTTGTTCTATCCATTATCTTTTTGCTTCCTACTCAAATGTTCGAGTTTCTCAAAGTTTTCTCTTTCGTTCCAGCCCATTGTCGTTCCATCGAAATGATTAGTTTTCTTTCAAAACTCATGATATTTTTCATATAAAATGAAGGAGGAATTCCGGAGTACCCCCCCCCCCGACTATTTCAAGTGGGTATAATGGAGGTGCATTGGTGTAATGGTTAGAGTCGTAGGAAATGGAACGTCGAACGATTGTAGAATTCGTTCTTGTGTGTGTGTGTGTGGTGTGTGAGATAGAGAGAAAGATAGATTAAGAGAAAGGAATTGAACGAACGTTATATATTGTATATATAAAAGGATATGGAAAATATCATTATAGCTCTGATGAAGATTTTTTGATAAATCGAAATATTGGCAATGCAAAAAGCCTGTAAAAATGAATTCTATTAAACAATTTTGTGTCTTTTTCAAAATCATTTTATCTATCTACTATCTATCTATCTATCTATCTATATATATTATATTATATACGTGCATGAATAATATTTCATATCTATCATATCTATATGCATATATATAATATATAATATATATATAAATGCATATATATAACATACCATTAAATACATACATTATAACATGCAATAATATATATATATAGACACATATAAATGACATATATATACTGCATATATATATGTATATACAATATATAAAGGACATATGGTATATACTGCATATATAATATACATTATATATATTACTATTCTTAATATATTAGCGTGGTGCTCATGCATATAATACATATAAATACATGTATATATACATGGCATATATATAGCATACACATAAATACGTTTATGTTACATGCATAATATATTACACATATAAATACATATATGTATATACATGCATTTATATATACTAGCAATATAGCACCCCTCCGGGTGCAAGATTTTAAGTTTTAATGTAATAAAAATATTTGTGTTAAATTAGAAGGCTAATGAAACAAATAAAATAAATAAGATACAGATAAAAAGATTTGAAACAGAGGGGAGTATATAATAGATTGAAACAGAGGGAGTATATAAAAATAAGAACATACTGAACTTTACTCTTTTTCCCATTACTCTGGTCTTTCATTGTTATTTTTTTTTCTATTTAAGTATTTAGTTATAAGAGGAAGTGAATATGACAGTTATTTTATCTTGTTAATGATTTCATTTAAGATTCATTGAAGAGATTTTTGGCTTATATTCATTAAAAATAAAACCAAACAGTTAGAAATCATAATACTAAGCACAGTATTTATTAAATCGATTTTTTAATAATTAATGATGCAAATTAGACTTGCCCGTTCACACTGTAAGCTCTGCTATTTTGTTGTATATATAATATAATTGCTGTTGTCAGTATGGGAGACATAGTTAACAGTATAATAATGTAAGACATTTTATTAATAATGAGTTTAGATAAAAATAAAATCTGAGAATGTGAATGTCAATAACTAAAAGAATTGTGACTTGAGTAGGAATATAGTTTCGGTTACAGACGAAAAACACACAATCTCCATTATATAGAAGATTACACAAATATCAAATAAATAAATATAGTCATATATATACATATAAATCACATATTATATATATACATGCAATATTATGAGACAATATAAATATATATATATACATATATATTTCTATAAATGCATATTTATATAATACATAATTATATATACATATATAATATAAAATGCTATATATACAATTATATAACATATTTTATATATTACAAATATAGGTTTTGGATCTAGTTTACCCATATGTTAGAAGACTAGCCAAATATATACACCCTTCGGTGCAGTATTTAAGTTTTAATATAATTCTTATATAGAAAGGCTTAATGAAACTGAATAAGAATGCAAATAAAAATAATTTGGAACAGAGGGGGTATGTTGGAAAATAGAACAACTTTGACGAACTCTTCCATCATTTTTCACGTTTCTCCCGTCTTATTGGTAAATTTTCCTAATTTAACTATTCGTTTGGAGTAAAGAATAAAAATTACAATTTTCTTCTTCTAATGGTTTCTTTTAAGATTTTATCCCGAGATTTCGCTCAATATTCAATAAGATAAAACGCAAACAATAGTATATCTAGCATATATTTATTAATCAAATTTTTAAGATCAATAATGCCAAATTAGCCTTCACATTCACAACTGTAAACCGCTATTTTGTTGTATTATCATTGCATGTTATTAGTATGTAGAATGGTTAAACAGTATTAATGATGAAAAACAATTTTATTTGATAATTGAGATTTAATAAAAATAAAATCATGGAGAATGTGATGTAAATATGGAAGTGTTTGTTGTAATATAGTTCGGGGGTTTAACAGACAGACAAACCCCAATCTCCATTTAATAAATAATGTAGAAAACCGTTCCATTTACTTCTGCCACTTAAAAGGAAATATACAACTCTCTCAAGCCACTCGATATCTTTTCCCCCCCTTTTTTATTGTTCTACCATATCATCAATCATCATTCTCATCTTGTTTCGTTGTTCGTTGTCATCGTTATTCTTTTCGCCACAAACATTCTACGTCATTTCAGCCGCGCTTCACTCATTCTTCCTTTATTTTCTGTTCTTTTTTTTCGCCCTCATTACAAAAAGGCGTTGATTACAATAATTCCTTGAATGCTTCCTTTGATCGGAGACTTTCAGGCATAGATCAAATACTTTGATGCTCTATTAAACGCGTGTATATCAGACACAGCACACACAACACATATATATATATATATTATATATATATATAATGTGTGTGTGTGTGTGTGTGTGTGGTGTATGTGTGTGTGTATCAACCTCTCACTTTTGGAGAAAGATTATAGAGAGAGTGGTGTGTATATCAATACACACAACTACACACATATATATATGTATATAATTGTGTATGTCAGAAAAGAGGATATATATAATGTATGTGTGTGTGTTGTTGTGTTGTCTCTAGGAGAGGAGAGAGAGAGAGAGAGTAATATATATATATGTGTTGTGCGTGTGTCCTCTCGTGCTAGAGAGAGAGAGAGTAATCAATATATGTGTGTGTGTATGAAGTTATATAATATATATATAATCTTTAATATATCTAGAGAGAGAGAGAGAGGAGAGGACTCCATCACACACATATATATATACTTTCGTTCTCAGAGAAAACACAACACATACATATAATAACTACTCTCTCTNATAACGGATTAACAAATGGCGGGTTTACAGTGTAAACAGGAAGGCTAATTTGCATATTGATATTTGAAATTTGATTTTAATTAACATGTGCTTAGTTTTATTGATTTTTAATTGTTTGGTTTTATATTAACGAATCTGAGCAAAAATCTCTGGGATAAATCTTAAAAGAAATCCGTTAACAAGAAGAAATAACTGTAATTTTTTCTTTACTTCCTATTTTAACTAAATAGTTAAATTATGAAAATGTAGCAATGAAAGACGGGAATGATGGAAGAGTATGTTTCAGTTGTTTTATCTTTCGATTATACCCCCCTCTGTTTCAAATCTGTTTATCTGCATTCTTATTTAGTTTCATTAGCCTTTATAATTTAATATATTTTATTGTTGTACCGGCCGTTCCTACAGTGGAGAACATGCACCGGTTCTCACTATAAATAGTGAGACACCGAGTGGAAAGGAGCACTGTTCCCGTTAACGACAAGCTAGTCGTACATGTACCATTAATTGTAAATACACTTGTCTTATTTTACCCCATCTCGACTTGACTTCTTTTTACTGTTGGGACTAACATCACAACATTTATAACATTAAATATTTGCACCTGGAGGGTGCCTATAGTTGCCTGTATATATAAAAGAAATCATCTGAATAGTTTTTATCCTTTGAAAAAGTTCGCAAAACTCAGTTCTTTGATTAAAGTTCAATAAATAATGGTCAACTTAAAATGAAGAATTCATTTTTACCATTTTTTAAAAATAAACTTCTTCTTTGAATCCGTTTCAAGTTGTCCATATATTTTTGGGGGGTGGGGGGCTTGTACAGGTTGACTAAGATTACCAATTTTCAAAAGTGTTCTGGTGCATACCATAATACCAAATTATTTCTTTGGAATCTCAGCAGAAACTAATTTCCAGACTAAAAATATAAAACGCATCGAATAAGAAAAGAAAATAATTTGAAAAACGACGGCAGAAAATAATATAAGATAATCATTGGATATTTTTTCTATGTTTTTTTTTTGTTTGTTTTTGATTTTTGTTTTTTTTGTTTTTTTGCTTTTTGTCTTTTTTTAAATAATTTTCTGACCGCTGTAATCCTGATAAATTGTATCTGTAGACGAGAATATCAAGAACTTGAAACATCTTTTATCTTTGGAAATAATTGATTTTCTTAAAATCATCATTTCTTTCACTCTCACTTGTCTATCTATTTTTATATCTCTCTCTCTCTCTCTCTCTCTCTCTCTCTCTCTCTCTCTCTCTCTCTCTGTCTCTCTCTCTCTGTCTCTCTGTCTCTCTCTCTCTCTCTCTCTCTCACTCTTTCTTTTTCTCTCTCTCACTCAAAATTTATTTTCACTCTCTCTCTCTCTCTCTCTCTCTCTCTCTCTCTCTCTCTCTCTCTCTCTCTCTCTCTCATTGAATGTGCACTCGTAGATAGTCAATTTTTGGTTCTTAAGAAAATAAATTTGACTTCTATCGACGTGTAATATGCTGCTGGTCTCCAAGATTTCTCTCTCTCTCTTTCTCATAAATATATATATATATTATATATATATATATATATATATATATATATATATATATATATATATATTGGCTTGGAGGTTGATTTTGAAGACTATCACAATGCAGGTGTAAAGAATAAGCTAACAATAGTGTTGTGTGTTAACCTGTATTTTATTCTTGAATTTTCGAGATAAAATCTCTTTTTCAGAAGATCACTGGAACTGATGTCGTCTTGTTATGGCATTTATAGTTAAATTAATTTTTTTGTGAAAATGATGGTATTTTTTATATAACTGTATTCTCGTGTTGCATGTTTACGTGAATGCGTTTTTTTGTGTACGTGTGCGTATGTTGTCATGCGCGTGTACATGAGAATGCGTGTAGGTTGTGACGTTATGACTGTATCCACGCGCAGCTGTGCATATGAATAACCGTATCCATGTGTGTATGAAAAAGCGTATATATATATATATATATATCCAATAATATTATATTCTTAATTTTACACTTGCTCTGCTGTGATAAAATAGTGCACTTTTCTTTTTAAAAAACAGTTTTCTCATACTTCATTATATATATATATATATATATATATGTATATATATATATATATATATATAATATATATAATATATATAAAAGTTTTGTTGAACTGTACAGACAATTCCTGTCGGACAAGTCTTTGGTTGATCCGTTCCAATTTTCGGGCCATCCGGGGTGTAACTGGTATAACAGTCCACTAAAGGTTTCAAAACGAGCGCTTTCGGCAATACAATTTGCCATCCTCAGGTAGGAAACGATGGTATGATTTCGTGTCTCGTTTTTAACGAGAACGAGTAGTAGCAAGGAATTAGAAGTGGGAGGTAATAACCATTGGTAGTAGGAGGTTGTAGGAATGGTAGTGGTTCGAGCGAGCGTTGCATAGTCAACAAAACTTGTATAAAAGAAAAAATGCTGCCAAAATACACTTATTTTAAAATATATATATATATATATATATATATATGTGTGTGTGTGTGTGTGTGTGTGTGTGTGTGTGTGTGTGTGTTCAGACATATTTGGTTAAACATAATAGAATCCTTACTGCTTTCAATTTTTTTCATTTCTTTTTTTTTTCAAGTTTCATAACAATTTTTTGAAGTTATCTTGAAAGGCTTTAATGAGTTGTCCAAAAGAGTTATTATTGGTAGACCAAGTAATTTCGGTTCATTTCCGAACCATTATCAAGTTAGTGTATGTCCTTCTAAACTAACATTATAAAAACTGTTTAATATTTAACTAAACTATTGTTGTTCTTGTGACTAAGATATTGGGGGATTACGTCATAGACAAATAGATACAACACTTTCAATTCTAAATCACCTTTGTCTAACTCATTAGAAATATTTAAAAAATAAACTGTCACTAATTTAGCGTCACCTTAGTGACAAAAACAAAACAATATCTTCGGTTTGTTCGTGGCTTTAGATATTGTGTATAATCCCGACTTGGTCGGAGGTCAGGAAAATACCTGGGCACTAATGAAATAATCTTACTGTAATATCCATTGGAAATAATCATACTGTAAAATCCATTGGAAATAATCTTACTGTAAAATCCATTGGAAATAATCTTACTGTAAAATCTATTGAAAATAATCTACTATAAAATCCATTGGAAATAATCTTACTGTAAAATCTATTGGAAATAATCATACTATAAAATCCATTAGAAATAATTACGGTAAAATCCATTGGAAATAATCTTACTGTAAAATCTATTGGAAATAATCATACTAAAATCCATTGGAAATAATCTACTATAAAATCCATTGGAAATATACTATAAAATCCATAAAATCCATTGGAAATAATCTTACTATAAATCCATTGGAAATAATCATAACATACTATAAAATCCATTGGAAATAATCTTACTATAAATCATTAGAAATAATCATACTATAAAATCCATTGGAAATAATCTTACTATAAAATCCATTGGAAATAATCATATATATAAAATCCATGAGAAATAATCTTACTATAAAATCCATTGGGAATAATCATACTATAAAATCCATTGGAAATAATCATACTATAAAATGCATTAGAAATAATCGTACTATGATATCTATTGGAAATAATCTTACTATAAAATGCATTGGAAATAATCTTACTATAAAATCCATTGGAAATAATCATACTATAAAAACCATTTGATAAATTAATTGGAAATATTTTTATCATAAAATAGATTGGATTTTTTTCTATAAAAATGCATTAGACATTATTTTTATAGAAAACTTTTATTGCGAATTTGGTCGTCCTACATCAAATTGTTCAGTCACCTATAAAGAACAGACAAACAAACTTTTTTCTCCAAACTACAGCAAAGTCTACTTTTAATTCATATTAAAAAAATAGGTCGTCTTAAAGAAACACATAAATAAATCGATGATATCCTCGTTTCGATTTAGATTGTTAACTATCCCCCCTCTCTCTCTCTCTCTCTCTCTCTCTCTCTCTATATATATATATATATATATATATATATATATATATATATATATAATCTCATAGATCCATTATTTTTCTAACCAAAGTAACATATCAGAAAATAATTATTTTTGACACAATTAAAAAACTTATAATGGGGTTTATAACAAAAATGAAAATATTGAATAATAATTGGGCGGAGTTAGTCGAGTGTATACTAAATCCACGGTTGTATAATGTCTGTTGGTTGGTTGAGGACATTTATAATGACCTGAGCGTGAAAGAAAGAAGGCGGCGACAACCCCCCCCCTCTCTCTCTCTCTCTCTCTCTCTCTCTCTCTCTTCTCTCTCTCTCTCTCTCTCTCTCTCTCTCTCTCCTAAGTGAATCGAGACTGACTGGAATTAATATCAGAAAAACAAGATTGATTCACATCTTTAAAAAAAGAAATAAATAATTATAAAATTCCTGAAATTATACATTTTGTATTGCAATGTTTTCTTGTCTCTGTTATATCGGTAAATCCCAGTCTCCTACAGCTGAGTCAGAGATTTGGAGGACACTTTTTTTTAAAATTGAAATAGATCACTAAGTAGATATGAGTCTATTCTAGTAGTTACCATGTCTGAATTCAAAGTTTTCGTTCTCCTACACTGGTTGTCTAACCAAGGTTAAAGAGCCCAGTCTGTCCTACTATTTACCCATAACTGGAAGGAGAATTATCGATTGATCGAAGGAGGCTTCTGCGACCGCCCGTTTATCCTAAGTAAGGGCCTAAGTGGATTATGATTTTTACCTAGACTCATATTGGGATTTTTTTTAAATACAAATAATACTAATCATCAAGCCTCATCTCATAAATTCAGAGAAATAGTATTTTATTTCAGGTTTTTCTTCCTAAATAGTGTTAATTGAAAATAAGTCATCCAAATGATAAATAGATAAATATTGAGACCTGCATTTGTTGTATATCCTTTTCATTAGTTACTTTTATTCTTCTTTCCTTGTCATCTTCTAGCATCTTCTAGCGTCTTGACTCATTTCTTCTTCTTCATCAATCTTGTTACCAAGACATTCACCAACCACAAAACCGTGTTATTTTCTTAAGCTTTTATTTACTTAACAAAAACATTTCATGTAACTAAATATTTGACTAACATAGCGCGCGTATGCAGAATGAGTTACAGTTAAGGCAGCACATCTTCACTACCTGACGTCCAACTGAAAACTGAGGATCCAACCAGGTCCCACGTGACTTCACGTATTTCGCGGGCTTTCTGTACTATTCCATGGAAAGTCCCGCCCGTGATATGAAAAGGGCCATCCCTTTAGGAATACAGGGGATTGACAATAATCTTATGCAACCGCATAGATTATGTAACAATACTAATCATCAAGCCTCATCTCATGAATTCAGAGAAATAGTATTTTATTTCAGTTTTTTTTTCTTCCTAAATATTGTTAATTGAAAATAATTCACCCAAATGACAAATAAATGAATATTGAGACCTGCATTGACAAGCCGCCTCGTTCATTGTATGTCACACCATCACTTGGTTTATGTTAATTTCTAATTGATTTCTATATAAGATTATATGCAAGAAGAAGAAGAAGAAAAAGAAGAAGAAGGGTGGAGGAGGAGAAAAAGGAGAAAGAGTTAGATGAGGATAAGAAGGCAAAGAAGAGGGAGTAGTGGAGAATGGGAAGAAGAAGAAGAAGAAGAAGAAGAAGAAGGAAGAAGAAGAAGAAGAAGAAGAAGAAGAAGAAGAGGGAGTGATGTAGGGGGAAGTTGTAAAAGTGAAAGAGGTGCAGAAGAAGAAGAAGATTATATGAGTATATATAAAAAAAGATATGAAAACAACACAAAATGCTGTTAAAATGAAAACATTTTATAATTTTGCTGATCGATTTTATGAAAATCATATATTTCGATTTTATGAAAATCGTCATCAGAGCTTGTTTATACTCCGTGTTGTTAAGAATGGAAATAAAAGTCATATGAGTTCAAAACAAAAACCCTGACGTTGCAAAAAAGAAAAAAGTTATACAACAGTTTCGAACGTGAGCCACTTCCGCCGCATTTTTCTCGGTCATCAGATTATGTATATCTTATTGTAACAGTTTTTTTAAAAAAAGAAGATATATTGACAAGATTTGACACTAGACAAATTCTCTTATTCAAAATGGCATGAGTATTAGCCTGTTGACGTTAGGTTTTCAGCAGATTTATAGAAAAAGAATTTTTAATTTTGTAATTAATATTGTAAATTTCTATTTTTGTTTTTCTTATATATAAAGTAAAAAAGTATGAACGGTTGTAAGGTTTTATTTTATTATAAGATTATATGCAAGATTGCTTTTTAATAAGTTTGAGAATAAAATTAGTGTATTAGAAGTCAGTAACACTAAATAATTGTTTATTATACACAGTTATGTAAATTATTCCAACCATATCCTATGTAAATCTTTATTTCTTAGAGATACATAAGACATATTTCGGTAATTTAAATGCATTAATAATATGGGCAGTTTTGTGGCAAATCTAATTATTTATTAAACACAGTTTTGTTAAAATCATTATGCAAATTATTCCAACCATTTACTATGTAAATCTTTATATATTAGAGATATAAAACACATATTTTAGGATTTTAAATGCATTAATAATATGAGCAGTTTTGTGGTACATCCAACTCAGACTTTAACAGAGACATTGTTAATAAATGAGATGATGATTAAGATTAAATATTGACTATTTCATAATCGCTGAGAATATAATTTAAATAAATGAGGTAGTGACGTAGTTTCAGTAACAGACAGTCGGTTACATAATCTTCATTATAATAAGATATAGTAGTCATATACTAAGCTTGGCACAAGGCGAAAATTATTGAGCACCCAGTTAGCATCGAACTTATGAAACAGGATTCGAGATTGCGTTCTGTAAGAGATGGTCGAAGAATTCTTTCCGTTTTGGGTTTTTGTTTTGTTTTTTGAGGAAATTTCCCAATGGCATGATCAAGAATTGGATTCTACAAGAGAAAGCTTTCTCTACTTTGATGTTGTCCGTACCGTTTTCAAAAACAGACGCTTTTCTTTGAAATGAAATATCAAACATATTTTTCTCCAAATAATCCATAGAAACATTTGGAGATTCGAAAAAATTTTCATGAGGGACAATTATTTGCAACAGATTTGCTTTTATTTATTTAGTTTTCTTTTCTTTTTTTTTTCTTTTTTTTTTTGCTAGTGGCCCTAACTATTGCTTCCCTAAACTACTACTACATCATCTTCTTCTTCCTCCTTTTTTTGTATTTTATGCAAATGCTCATAAGTATTGCTACTACAAAGTTGTCTTTTTCTACTACTACTACTACTACGAGACGAGTCAAAAAGTAATACCATTTTGTTTAGGACACAGCTATAATTACCAACACAGGAACATGTATTATATCTCAAAATAAAGCTGGTCCTCTGTGCATCACATCCCCACTTCTCCACATAGGTGAGTCAAAAGGTAATGCCATTTTGTTTAGG